>CM043728.1:4936210-5353084 GCA_023969325.1 Oryzias curvinotus
GTTGCACTCTTCCACATCAAGCAGAGGCTAGTTTATGATGACTAAGACTTTTAAATGGCTCCTGACAACCCAACCCTAGGGAAGGGACGTTTCTCGGCTGGCCATCTTGAAGGTCTCTTGGCAGAACTTGAGGAAATTTCCATGGAGAGAGATGTCTGTACATCTCTGCTTAGACTGCTGCCTCCACGACTCAGCGCTGGAAAAGATGGGCAGATGGTTTATATCCCCAGCACATCATGGAATGTGGGTCTGTTCAAAAATCATTTAACATTGTCATTGGGCAGCTTCTAGATATGGTTCTATACAATAAAGGTTTAAGGTTGATGTGGAGATGTCCTGAGTACAACATGAATCAAACTGCAATTTGATGGTCACTAAAATTCGATAGAGAATGCAGTTTAGTGATGTCTTCCATTGCTGCTGATCCCTGCAAAATGAAAACAGATCACAGTTTCTGAGATAATTTGACCCGCTTGTCCAGTTTGATCAGTTTGATCCTTGACATGTTGTCATCGTAACATCATCTCTAATCAGTGGGTCTACTTATAGATAATGTGGATGCCATTGTGCATGAAAGGCTTCTTAAACTCAAAGTTATTTCATTCCCACAAATTTTCCTGGGGATGTTCTGCTTCTCTTCAGTGTCTTGCTGCACAGACCAGATGAAACGGGTGATCACCCTCAGGTGTCAGTGTCACCTGTGTTTTTGCAGATGTGGGGACTCATTTGCTTTGTCATGAACACTGAAAGCTAAAGGAAAAATGCTATCTGAAGGGTTCAGCAAACCCTGAAGTACAGAACATCTGTGTCACAGATACATTTTTTTTTTTTTTGTTCCCAGTGATCTTGTGAGGGCTCACTGATACCTGCGGATACATTTATTGGGTTTGGGTTTTTCCATTTCACATGTTTCTCCTCAGACTGTCAGAGCATATAAACATAACCGTCATCCAAAAGAGTGCATTGGTGTGATTGTCACACATGCTCTTCCACTGTTCATGCTGTAACAGTTTCCACATGAATCAGTCAGCTCATGATTATCAGCTGCAGTTAAAATGTTAACAATTGTCGCCACATGAAAGTCTGTACAGAGGATCACTTTGTGAAGTTAACGATGTCTATTTCAGCAGAGAGAAAAGATAAACTATTCCATTCGTGAACGTGAAAATTAGAGTCTTCACATGCCATTAAATCACGCCGCCTGATCAAGCACTTGATATATGATAAGGTTTGGAAAATTCAGAAGAAAACATCACACTTACATGTGAGTTAATGATACTTTATACAGAAATATATACATTGTAGTAATTAAAATATGCAAAAGGATGTGTGCAGTTAATGTAAAAATATTTTGAATGATTGATTATTATTATTATAAAAAATGGAATAAACTGTAGGCATACCGCTGTATGTTTATGGTAAAACCTTTTCTAGTAGTAGCCAAACATGGGCCATGTAAATAAAAATGCAAGCTGGAGGCTTTTTGTTGTCATTTTTTTGTCAAGCAGTGTTTATTAAGCTCTCAGGTAACTCCACCTGGACAGCTAAAAACCTTCACTGACATAGAAACACAAAGGTTCAGATTTAAGTTTGGGACATAATTGCTTTTAGTGTTTTCATGGATCAGTTTGACCAATATAAAGCAAAATATTTTAACACGGCCAAAAAGCAAAAATACCCTGAAATGTTGCTAAAACCAATTCATACTTCCTCATTTTATTAGACATATTTTTTATTCAGAGGAACCTTCAAATATGGTGCATAACAAGCAAATATTACAAGACATGCAGTATATAGTGTGAAGCCTCAGGGTAATATTGCATAAAGTCAGTGAAACAGGTGACCTGTTTTCCTATACTCAGTGTTCAGAGCTGGCAAGTGGTAAGTGGGGAAAATGGCAGTCCCACAGATAGAAATTTCCTGCTTATTTTTTGAATGAGGTTTTATTTTAGTGGTGACATTACTTAATGTTAAATGGAAGGCACAAATTTCCTCAAGGCAAGGGCCCAATTCGTCTGTGGGAGGGACTGAGTCACCAGCTACAATATTAAAAAGATAAAAATAAAATCTTGTTATTTCTCAAAAAAATCAAAATAAAAAGTTTTTATTGGTATGTTCAAAGGTGGTACACAGTGGTGTTGCCTTTCAGTGTGGAGTTTGCTTTTTATCCCTGTGCATGAGCGGGTTTTCTCTGGCACCCACAGTCCAAACACATGCTTCTTCAGTTAATTAGGGATTTTAAATGGTCCCTTAAGTTTGAGTGTGTGTGGTTGTTTGTTTCTGCATAAATGAGCCATTACAACAAAACACAATCAAAAGAACATACAGGCTAAATAGCCAGGGAGGGCGCTCTTTGTTTTTGTTACTACATTTGGTTGGCTTAAATAAATCAGAGTTTGTTTCAGTCTAAATGCACCCCAGCGGTCTGTTCCCAGACAAGGGTTGATGCTCCAAATGCAATTTCTTTGTTTTAATGACAATGACAAATTAATTAATCTTGAGTCCTGAGGAAACGCTCTCTGACCCATCTTTTAAGGTGGTCTCAGTTAGTTTTCCAATCGGATTGAGCTTTAGTTGCTCTAAGATTCCTCAGTCTCATATGGTCCATTTTCCGGAGCCGAACAACTGAACCGGTCGTCAGGTGATGTACACGAAGTAGGAAAGAAGCAAAGGATGAGCCATGGACAAATGTAAAGCAAAGATTGTTGTGTTTTTGAACAGGAAAAAGAGTCCACTGTTTACTTGTTAGAACACTGCTGAAAAACTTTTTTTACATAGTTTCTGTGTCTCGTTACACGGCACGCACCTGGCGCTGCTGAGGTGTCACCCTAAAAGTTACCTTATAGTTCATGAACAGAATTATCTTGAAACAATGCCATAACACCACAATGATGAGACACAGCAACTCATTAAAATGGTTGTTGCATGAATGTCCTGGTACATCACTTGTCTGTCCTGGAAGAGGATCCTTCCTTCCTGTGGACATCTCTGAGTGTTTGTGGTTCAGTGGGCGTGCCTCCGCAGTGACTACTCCTCACCTGCTCCTCATCATCTCGTCACCTGCAGCTCATTACAGACATTATTTATTCAGAGATGGAGCCGTCGGCAACGCCAGATTATTGTGCCTCATAAGTGAATATCTGCCAGCCCGTGTATCTGCCTCCCTGTCTGTCAGCAAACTCCGCCAGTCTGCTCTTCTGCCTGTCTGCCTTCCTGCCAGTCTGCCTCACCTGCCTGCCTGCCTGTTTCTCCTCCCCTCCATTCATCCCCTCTGCCAATAATATTAAAACTAGTTCGCCACTCCATTTTTGTGTCCGCGCTTGGATTCTGCAAAGCTCCTCCGGTTTCACAACAGAATAATCTGGCCAGTAATGGATCCAGCGGACACCGACCCGACTTCCTCCTCGGCTCCCGGTCAGCCACCTGCTATTCCTCCCTCTCATACGGACTTATTACGGCACGAGCAAATGATCCAAAATCTGGATCACAAGTTTAACGCCATCCTCGCTCAACTGTCTCAGCTCACCCAGCAATTCTCCCTCCAAGCTGTCGCCGCAGCGCAACCCGCGACTCAAGCCGCGGCAGCCCCGCCCTCCTCTGCTTCTCCGGCGAACCCCATGGAGGTGGTTCGGGAAACCCATATCCCAGATCCCAAACCATACGCCGGGGACCTGGGTAAGTGCAGGGGTTTCCTTCTTCAATGTGCTTTGATTTTTGAACAAAAACCCCTCACTTATGCCAGTGACAGAGCCAAGGTGTCATACATCATCGGTCTCCTCGACGGGAAGGCGTTGCAGTGGGCGGAGTCCTCATTTGATCGACACGGCTTTAGTCAACTCTCCTATGCTGCTTTTGTGGAAAGAACTGAGACGTGTATTTGACCACCCAGTGAGGAGGAAGTGACCCCGTCAGGCAAATTATGACCATCAGACAAGGAGCCAGGAGCGTAGCTGAGTACTCTGTGGACTTCCAGACTGTGGCTGCAGAACTAGGCTGGAATGGAGAGGCCCTACAGGCAATGTTCCCTGAACGGCCTTAATGGGCAGTTAAAGGATGAGCTGGCAACTAGAGATCCTCCCCACAACTCTGAATGAGTTAATATCCCTAGCCATTAGGTTGGACAACCGGCTGAGGAGACCGAGCGAGAGAACGAGGACCCAGTCTCCGGTCCATGCCCTCTCCAAATCCTCCATCTCCACTCCCATTTATTCAAAGTGCTAGCCCTCCGCCTGAGGAGCCCATGCAACTGGGCCGAGCTCGCCTCTCTGCAGAGGAACGTCAGCGACGGGATCTCCACCGGTGCAGTGCCTCTACTGTGGGACCTCTGGACATGTCATTGCCACCTGTCCTATCCGGCCAAAAGACGGAGGTCGTCAGTAGCGGTGGGAGTATTGACGGCCACAACACCTTCTGCTAATATTCCCCACCCTAGAACCATTCTCACAGCTACGTTGTGTGTTGGTCGGTCCTCTTTTCCAGTCCAGGCGTTAGTGGATTCAGGAGCAGAGGCAAATTTCCTCGACCACACAATGGCATCCCAGGTTGGTCTTTCACTAGAGACACTCCCATCTCCCATTGTTGCCCGGGCTTTGGATGGACGGGTTCTGTACCGGATTACTGAACGCTCTGCCCCAGTCAAGCTCTGCATCTCCGGTAACCACCATGAACAGCTCCAGTTTCTGATTGTCACCTCCCCCGATTCTCCAGTTATCCTTGGGCATCCGTGGTTGTCTCTGCATAACCCCCACATTGACTGGACATCTGGAAGCGTTCTGAATTGGGGCCATTCCTGCCATTCCTCCTGCCTCCGCTCTGCTGTTCCCCCAGGACCCTCCAACTTCTCCCCCTCCTGCTCCACCTGATCTGTCAGCAATTCCAGAGGTGTACCATGACCTCAGTGAGGTTTTCAGAAAGGACTTGGCTCTCTCACTTCCGCCGCATCGCCCATATGATTGTGCAATCAACCTTCTGCCTGGTGCTCCCTTGCCTACCAGCCGTCTCTATAATCTGTCGAGACCCGAGACTGAAGCCATGGAGTGCTACCTAACCGATTCTTTAGCTGCTGGGATTATAAGACCTTCTTCCTCACCCGTGGGGTCTGGTTTCTTCTTCGTTTCCAAGAAGGATGGCTCCCTTTCGCCCCTGTGTGGACTACCGAGGGTTGAATAATATCACAGTCAAAAATAAAATATCCTCTACCCCTAATGGAGTCTGCTTTTAACACCCTTCAGGAGGCTACCAGTCTTTTCCAAACTAGATCTGAGAAACGCCTACCATCTTGTAAGAATGAGGGAGGGCGATGAGTGGAAGACGGCCTTCAAGACCCCATTGGGGCATTTTGAATATTTGGTTATGCCATTTGGCCTTTGCAATGCCCCTGCAGTCTTCCAAGCCCTTGTCAACGACGTTCTACGGGATTTTCTTAACCGTTTTGTGTTTGTTTATTGGATGACATCCTCATTTTCTCCCCCACTGTTACAGAGCACATACAACACGTCCGGCAGGTGCTACGACGACTTCTGGAGAACAGATTATTTGTCAAAGCAGAGAAGTGTGAGTTCCACAAGGGTTCCATTTCCTTCCTTGGTTTATATTATTGAGCGCAAACAGATCAAAGCAGACCCAGAGAAAGTTAGAGCGGTAACGGAATGGCCAACACCTAACCTCTGTGAAGCAGCTCCAGCGGTTTCCTGGGGTTTGCAAACTTTTACCGCCGTTTCATCCGCAACTTACAGTCGCATTACTGCTCCCCTCACCCGACTAACCTCTCCTTCTGTTCCGTTCCAGTGGTCTGAGGAAGCGGCCACGGCCTTCAACACCCTAAAGGAACGCTTCACCTCAGCCCCAGTTCTCAGACACCCTGACCCCAATCTCCAATTCATCGTGGAGGTGGACGCCTCAGACACAGGGATTGGTGCTGTGCTGTCACAGCGATCTCCGGAAACTCAGAAGTTACACCCTTGTGCTTTTTTTTTCTCGGAGATTAAGCCCGGCTGAGCGTAACTACCATGTGGGGGACAGGGAGCTGTTGGCAGTGAAGCAGGCATTAGAACACTGGAGACATTGGCTGGAGGGAACTAAGGTGCCTTTTGTCATCTGGACCGACCATAAGAAACCTGTCGTATTTGCACTCAGCCAAACAACTAAATCCCCGTCAGGCGCGCTGGTCTCTGTTCTTCACCCGTTTCAATTTCATCCTGTCCTATAGACCTGGCTCTAAAAATCAGAAACCTGACTCTCTTTCCCGGCAGTTCGCTCCTGACGAGATGCCCTCTCCTGAGCCCATCCTCCCTTCTTCCTGTGTTCTGGCTGCAGTCTCGTGGGAGGTGGAGTCCAAAGTGCGGGAGGCCCAACAACATCACCCGGACCCAGGTACAGGTCCTCCTAATCGCCTTTTTGTACCTGATGCTGTCCGATCACAGGTCATCCAGTGGGGGCATTGCTCACGCCGGACCTGCCATCCTGGTGGAGCTCGTACTGTTTCCCTGCTAAGACGTCGATTCTGGTGGCCAACCATGACTAAGGACGTGCGAGAGTACGTTGCTGCATGTCCAACCTGTGCCCGCAACAAAGCCTCACATCAACCCCCTGCTGGTCTGCTCTGTCCCCTGCCCGTACCTTCCCGGCCCTGGTCCCATGTGGCTTTGGATTTTGTTACTGGTCTGCCCTCTTCGCGAGGTAACACCACTGTCCTCACGGTAGTAGACCGTTTTTCCAAAGCAGTCCACTACATTGCTCTTCCTCAGCTCCCTTCGGCCACTGAGACTGCCAAGCTCCTCGTCCACCATGTTTTTCGCCTCCATGGGCTTCCCACGGACATGGTGTCTGACAGAGGGCCACAGTTTACCTCTCAAGTTTGGAGGGCTTTCTGCCGCTCCATTGGTGCCACTGTGAGTTTGTCTTCAGGTTTTCATCCCCAAACCAATGGCCAGGCTGAGAGGGCAAACCAAGATCTGGAGACGGCTTTGCGGTGTGTGGCTGAAGCAAAACCCCTCGTCATGGAGTGACCATCTAGACTGGGTGGAGTATTCCCACAATTCCCTAGTCAGTTCTGCAACTGGTCTGTCCCCTTTCGAATGCTCCCTAGGGTTCCAGCCACCACTGTTTCCTGCCCAAGAGGAGGAAGTTGCAGTTCCGTCTGTTCAGGCTTTCATCCGGAGGTGTCGTCGGGTTTGGAGGATGGCCCGTCGTGCCCTGCTTCGTGCTCAGGAGCGCAGCTGTCGCATAGCTGATGCTAAGAGGTCCTCTGCTCCTACCTACCGTCCTGGCCAGAAGGTTTGGCTCTCTTATAGCAACATCCCTCTGCGTACGGAGTCCAGGAAGTTATCTCCTCGCTATCTTGGCCCGTTTGAGGTCCTGGCAGTGGTCAATCCTTCTGCAGTAAAGCTGAAGCTGCCTCCGTCTATGAAGGTCCATCCAGTTTTCCATGTGTCCCTTCTCAAACCGGTCTGTTCGAGTGAGCTGGTCCCTCCTGCCGTCCCCCCTCCTCCCGCCCGTTTGGTGGCGGGTCGCCCTGCCTACTCTGTCCGACGCCTGCTGGATGTGCGTCGGCGTGGTCGGGGGGCTCCAGTTTCTTGTTGACTGGGAGGGTTACGGCCCTGAGGAACGTGCCTGGGTGCCCCGCTCCTTTATTCTGGACGCCTCTCTCATCCGGGATCTGCGCCGTCGTCGTCCTGAGCGGTTTCAGTCGCCCGGTGGCTCCCGTTGAGGGGGGGGTACTGTTGTGGTTCAGTGGGCGTGCCTCCGCAGTGACTACTCCTCACCTGCTCCTCATCATCTCGTCACCTGCAGCTCATTACAGACATTATTTATTCAGAGATGGAGCCGTCGGCAAACGCCAGATTATTGTGCCTCATAAGTGAATATCTGCCAGCCCGTGTATCTGCCTCCCTGTCTGTCAGCAAACTCCGCCAGTCTGCTCTTCTGCCTGTCTGCCTTCCTGCCAGTCTGCTCACCTGCCTGCCTGCCTGTTCTCCTCCCCTCCATTCATCCCCTCTGCCAAATAATATTAAAACTTAGTTCGCCACTCCATTTTTGTGTCCGCGCTTGGATTCTGCAAAGCTCCTCCGGTTTCACAACATCTGAGGTTTCTTTTTTTTCCTTCTGGAATCATTTTTTTAATTGTTTTTATTGTATTTGTATCTCCTGCTGTCACTCCTCACACGTATGACATTTTTTGCTAACATTGCACTATTCGTCCACCCTGACTCAGGTCATACTCACATTGCTATTGTACAACAACAACCTCATATCTTTTTGTTTTCCCAGCATGAGTGCAAACCACTAGTCTTTCATTTCACAAACCCCTGCCAAGCTGGTCCCACTTTAATTAGGGAGAATAACTTAGTGAGCATAGCAGCAGGATGACGTTGTCCCAAAAAACCCTGTAGCTGTGTAAGAACTCGAAACAGATAATGATGCAGAGACAGCAGTCTTTAGGGAATTTGACAACATTGATTTGACCTCATATGGACGCTTGAAGACACCAAAACATTCATTTCTGATGGAAAAACACACAGTGACTCAGAACTCATGCTAAAAATTAACAGCCACCACAGGGAATTCATCGGTAATGTGGAGTTACATTGTAAGCCAGTAGTTTTCTTCATAATTATTGAGTATTAATTTGTGTTGTGAAGATCTGCAGTTTTTCTGGATATGTTGACAGAGTAAATTTGTTGACATTAAATTAAAATGCATCATATTATAAGACTGTCTGGGTAAATACTGATGCTTAATTCTAAAATTTTTCTCACAACATAAAAAATGTTTGTAAAACTGAACTCCTTTAATGCTGCTACTTGGGAAAACGATTGTTTTTTGAGCAGCAGAAAACCGAAGCAGAAGCAGTCGCTGATAGAATGAACACAGCTGATCAGTAAGATTAGTAGAAAAAAAGTAAAAAACTAAAACAATAGCAGTCCTTGCTTTGGACCTTTGCTTCGACTCTTAAAGAAGAATTTTAGCTGTACTGTTAAGTTTGCTTTGTAGAATACAAAAATATTGGTGGGAAACGAGCAAAAAAACGGGGTTGCTGCCTTCAAGCTTCCCGCATCTAATACAGGAAGAAGCTGGAGCAGCGCCTGGAACAGAACAACATCCGTGATGTGTGGAGAGGTCTGAACCACATCTCAGGCCACGGTGAGGCTGAAAATGGTCGCCAGGTCACAGGTGACCTAGCCTGGGCAAGTGAACTGAACCTGTTCTTCAACAGATTTGATTCTGCTCAGCCACCAGTCTCCATCCACACAGCCCCCTCTTCACACCTTTCCAGCTCAGACGTCTCCTCCCAGCTCCAGCTGTTACCACCTCAGCACCAAGCAGTCCACTCTCCCCTTCTTCCAACAGAAGCAAAGGGACCCCCCCAACGATTCACAGCACCAGACCAGCCACCGCCCACCCACCCTCCGACCCCCCTCTGCCTCACCCTGAATCAGGTTAGGATGGAGTTAAGGAGAACAAAGGCCAGGAAGGCTACAGGTCCTGACAACATCACCTCCAGGCTCCTCAGGGAGTGTGCAGACCAGCTCTGTGTGGTGATGCTGTTCATATTTAATATGAGCCTCAGACTGGAGAAGGTACCAGTCCTCTGGAAGACTTCCTGCCTGGTTCCGGTTCCAAAGGTACCTCGTCCTACGGAACCGAACCACTTCAGACCTGTCGCCTTAACCTCCCACCTGATGAAGACTATGGAGAGGATCATCCTCAGCCATCTCCGCACCCAGGTGAGCTCAGCACTGGACCCGCTGCAGTTTGCTTATTGACCAGGCATCGGGGTGGATGATGCCATCATCTACCTGCTAGCATCGGGCCCTGTCTCACCTGGAGGCCCCTGGGAGCACTGTGAGAGTCATGTTTTTTTGATTTCTTCAGTGCTTTCAACACAATTCAGCCATCACTGCTGAGGAGGAAGCTGGAGGATGCAGGTGTGGACCAACATCTGGTTACTTGGACCATCAACTACCTCACAGACAGGCCACAGTTTGTGAGGCTGCGTGACTGTGTGTCTGATGTGGGGGTCTGCAACACGGGGGCACCTCAAGGGACTGTGCTCTCCCCATTCCTGTTCACCCTGTACACATCAGACTTCACCTATGACTCCCACCACTGTCATCTGCAGAAGATCTCTGATGACAGTGCGATTGTGGGCTGTGTATCAGGGGGGGATGAGCAGGAGTACAGGGGGGTCATCTCTGACTTTGTTGGCTGGTGTGAAGTTAACCACCTGCTGCTTAACACCAGCAAGACAAAGGAGCTGGTCCTGGACTTCAGGAGGTTCCCTACACCACACTCATCGGTGAACATCCAGGGTTCAGACATTGAGGTCGTGGACACATTTAAATACCTGGGTGGTCACCTGAACAACAGACTGGACTGGTCCAACAACACGGATGCTCTGTACAGGAGGGGCCAGAGTCGCCTCCACCTGCTGAGGAGACTTAGGTCTTTTGGCCGTGTGCAGACAGCTGCTGAGGACCTTTTATGACACTGTGGTGGCCTCAGTGGTCCTCTATGGAGTTGTGTGCTGGGCGGGGGAGCAGTACAGGCAGAGACTTGAAGAGGCTTAACAAACTGGTTAGGAAGGCCGGCTCTGTCCTGGGCTGCACACTAGAGTCCATCGAGGAGGTGGCGGAAAGGATGATGTTGGCTAAGCTAACATCCATCATGGATAACCCCTCCCACCCCCTGCACCAAACTGTAGAGGCACTGACCAGCTCCTTCAGCACCAGACTGTTGCACCCACAGTGCAGTGTTTTTTTTTTTTTTTTACAGTTTACATGTTTTGCAGTCCGCATGTTTTTTACACTTTTGCAGCTGTATTTATTTAATATTTATTTATGTATTTATTTAATAAGAATCTCATTTTTGATAATAATTTTTCATTATAATTTTAATAACATTTGTAATTATTTAATATGAATGTCATTTGTGATGTTCTTTTTGATGTTATATTATATAGATTATTTCTGAATGTCGTTTTTGCTGCCACATAAATGAAATTTCCCCATTGTGGGATTAAAAAAGTCATTTATCTATCTATCTATCTATCTATCTATCTATCTATCTATCTATCTATCTATCTATCTATCTATCTATCTATCTATCTATCTATCTATCTATCTATCTATCTATCTATCTATCTATCTATCTATCTATCTATCTATCTATCTATCTATCTATCTATCTATCTATCTATCTATCTATCTATCTATCTATCTATCTATCTATCTTCCTTTTCATCAATGATTACAACATTCCTTGAAAACTGTTCAGATGGAAAGCAGTTGAAGGCTGGAGGTGGTACAGGTGGATGGAGGGAATGGTAAATGGGGTGGGGGCATGTTGACATCAGACACATGGGTGAATGGCTCTTACTTGTCATCCTGCTGAAGGTGGAACACAAGTTACCCGATTGTAGAGGATAAATTTAAGATGAAAGGGTCATCATCAACAGATTTTTCAAAAAAGTGGAAAAATATACATTTTCTTTTCATTTGAATTGATTAAAAAATAATAAGATCCAGATGAATTTGGAGAAATGTTTTTTTCTTTTTTTTTTTTTTTTTGAATTTCATTTAATATTTTCAGTTTAAATACATTTCTGTTTTGTTTGTTTTTTTGCATTTTAATAAATTGTTTATCCCAGTTTTTGAAAAGTCCCTCAACAAGCCTTTTTGATCTGTTGCAGGTTCTATGTCATACCTACACACTTTTGACAATCAGAAAAAAAGTTTGCAAGGCGCCATATAAATAAAATGTATTATTTTTATTATTAATTGACCAGATTCCTCAGAAGAACCACCAAACGTTGACCTGTACTTCAACCCCTTCAGAATCGATAACCACAAATCCCTCTGCTGGCTGGGATGCTCTCATCCCTGGCTGCCTCAAAGTTCACGCCGTGCAACCTGACACCTCCTAAATGTTTGAACTTCATTCCATTTTTTAAAATTTAGATCTTTCTATCAGGAATTATTTCTGGAGTGATGAAATGTAGAAGTCGTACGGCTCAGTTCATTAGCTCTGGAGCTGCACAAGGGTAAACTGTTCTGCGCATTCAATTTACTAATGCTCACACTTATAATTGACTCGTCACATGTGCTTATGAATCAATTGGAAGGATGAGGATTAGCTGGATAGCTGAGACGCTACAGCTCAGAAGATGCTGCCTGTCAGCTGGAGAGCCAGTGGTTTGATACTCTGCCACACATCCTTGTCCTTGAGCAAGAACCAAGAATGCCACATTTTTTCAATTAATAATTTCAGAGGACAACGTATTTAAAATATGGGAATACACCAACTCAAAATCGAAGGATATGTGTGCCTTCTGTCTCGTATTCTAGAAAAACAGGTCAGTAAAAAACAGAACCATTGAATGAAGCTTTGCTTCTTTGGCTGGTGTGTTTTCTCCATAAAAGGTGAATACTGGTACTTGGAGGTCTTATTTTGTTAACGGTTTCTAACACCAGCCTTTTCCAACTAAACCTGGTAGAAAATTGGGTTTCCATGCCTCTGCTGGAAGTTCAGTCCCCTTGTAAGGTTTCTAAAGAGGTGAAGTAAAAAATCTCTGCTCTGAAACAAAGATATTGAAAAGCTTTTCCTGTTACATTTGGAGAATGCATGAAAGGCGGTCATTTGTTTTCCCTTTTTGCTGTCAGAACAGCGGACAACAACAGACTGCTTTGGATTTTGCAAGCTGAAGTCCACTCACATGCAGGTTTTTATGCTCCTCACTCAGCATCTCCAGGTCTTTTGTATCAGACACATTAGAGTTGTTTTTCTGTTTTTAAAAGTGTTCACTTTTTGCTTTTGTACCAAACTAAGAGATTTGATTCCCACTGGATTTGAACGTGTCAGACTGTGATCCCAGCACATTTTATCCGCTCCTTACAGGCTTTTTACTGTCATTTGCAAACATTCAGATGTCAGTTCAAAGGAGACATCTGCTCTGGGAAATAACACATTTTCCTTTTAGGATGAGGACTTGAGTTCCAAATCCTAATGGCTCTGAAAACCCTCTGCTGGGAGCTTCAGAAACAATCTGCTTCATCTCCTTTGTGTTTAACATGGTTTAATGATCAACACTGCAATCTAAAAAATGATCAAAAACTGAGTTTAGAAAATGAAAAAACAAAAGTTTCTTCAATAAAAGCAAGTGCAATCCCTCCAGTATTCTTGTCAACAAACTGTTCTTATCATGTGTGTGTGTGATCAATTTGAACAGGAAAAAAATCTAACAAAGGCGTCTTTTTTTTGCAGATGTCCTACTTGTAAAACTGGATTATTTGTTATATTAACCTATCGTTTGATATCTTGCAAAATTTACCAAATTGGATCAGAAAAAAAAGTTCCTGTAAGAGAAAAAAATCACATTAAATGGTTAAAGGAGCTTTTTATGGTTTTTTAGCAACATTGTAGTTTTTTCCTTCACTCTGGAAGCAAACCAGAGGATTCAGAGATCTTTATCCTTCTTCATGTTGGTATTCCTAACATTAACAGTGGTTTTCAGAGTTAGTGACAAAACATAGATATTTGGGACTGTAGGAAATGTCCTGGTACCAAAAGTTCAACCTAAATCAGGACCTAATGCATTAAAACAATGCAATCAAACCACAAACACCTTATCAAAGGTGTGAAGTAATCTTTTTTGTGGTACTGAAAAAAGACTTTCAGTGATTTATAATTTTTATGTGTCTTCAGAATCTTTACATTTACAAAAAGGCAGCTTAATATGGGGAAAATTCTGCATTTAAACAACTATATACAGTCACCGGCCACTTTTCACAGGTCCACCTTGCTAGAACTGGGTTGGACTCCTTTTTTCCTTCAGAACTGCCTTAATCTTTGGTGGCATAGATTCAACAAGGTACTGGAAACATTCCTCAGAGAGTTTGGTCCATATTGACATGATGTATCACACAGTTGCTGCAGATATGCTAGCTGGACATCAATGATGCCAATCTCTCATTTATCAACATCCCAAAGGTGCTCTAATTGGATGATATCTGGTGACTGTGGAGGCCATTTGAGTCCAGCTAACTCATTGTTATGTTCAAGAAACCAGTCTGAGATGATTCCAGCTTGCTGACATGGTTCCTTATCCTGCTGGAAGTAGCCATTAGAAGATGGTACACTGTGGTCAGAAAGGGATGGACATGGTACGTAACATGCTGTGGCGTTGGGACCATGCTCAATTGGTACTAAGGGGCCCAAAGTGTGTCCAAGGAAATATCCCCACACCATGACGCCACCACCAGTCTGAACTGTTAATACAAGACAGGATGGATCTATGCTTTCGTGTTGTTGATACCAAATTCTGACCCTAACATCCAAATGTGGCAGCAGGAAGGGAGACTCATTAGACCAGACAATGTTTTTCCAATAGAAGTATTGTCCAGTTTTGGTGAGTCTGTGTGAATTGTAGCTTCAGTTTCCTGTTCTTAGTTGACAGGAGTGGCACCCAGTGTGGTCTTCTGATGCTGTAGTCCATCTGCCTCAAGGTTGGAGGTGTTGTGCATTCAGAGATGCTTTTCTGCAGACTTCGGTTAAAACCAGTGGTTCTTTGAGTTCTTGTGTCTTTCTATCAGCTGGAACCACTCTGCCCTTCACCTCTGACCTCTGGTATCAACAAGGCATTTCTGGCCACAGAACTATCGCTCTTTTTTTGGACCATTCTCTGTAAAGCCTAGAGATGGTTGTGGGTGAACATCCTAGTAGATCAGCATTTTATAAAATTCTCAGACCAGCCTGTCTGGTACCAACGACCATGCCACATTCAAAGTCACTTCAGTCACCTTTCTTCCACATTCTGATGTTAGGTTTAACCCTTGTGCTGTCTTGGATGACCCCACCCTTACTTTGACATGTTCTCCCTACCATGACAAAGGTGGATAAAGGTGGAAAAATTTCATGTAATCCATTGAACCAGTGAAGATCACAAAAAATTGAAAAAAAAAAGGTTCAGAGCACTGTCTAGTGAATCTAGATGACCCAACTCCCAATGGTAAAGTGCCTAGGATAGCGCAAGGTTTAAGCTGCAGCAGATTGCCTGGACCGTGTCTTCATGCATAAATGTATTGAGTAGCTGCCATGTGTTTGGCGGATTAGAGATTAGCACTAGCAGGCATTAACAGGTAAGCTTAATAAAATGGTCTACATTTTCTTTCTTAAAGTACTAATTAAAAGGAAAGATTTCTTCATTATGATTGTTACAACCTTTTGCCAGTAGGAAGCACTCCAGTCTCTGAACACCTCCACCTATGGAGTTAGAATCAATGAAACGCGGAGGTTCAAGTTGTATTGGGATTTGTTTGATGGGACTGAGGTCATTTTTCCAGATAAACTTAATTCAGGATAGGACATGTGGGAAACAAATTACAGCCTGTAAACACCTTTTGTGCTAAACCATGGTGGAACAGGAGCAGAAACCAACCGCTGTGTCTCCTGATGGTTTATGACAGTTTGCTGAAAGAAAGTGAACATTTTTACAAAGAGACTCTGAAAGCAAATGTAAAGTGTTTCAGCTGCACAGACTTGCAGAATCACTGTGTAAACACTTAATAGCAATCAACATGCTCTTTGTTTGATATCATGGCATGAATGTAAATGTAGCCACTGACAGGCTGGCTCAACATACATGGAAACAAAAGACTATAAATCATTTTTAAGGTTTACACTCCAATGGTGTCTTTGTCTCACGTTTTCTCCATGAGAGTGTATTTCATTTCATTCAAGCTCCATGGTGCCTTTCAGTCCCGTCTGGGCTCTGCAGACTGACGCTGCTGTGCGATGGCTGTCTGGGGAGTCAGCAATAAATAATGCCACATAGTGTTTAATAAAACAATATGAAAATATTGTCTTACCCCTTAGTGGAGAAAAGGGAAAAGGCATAAATCTGAGGCATGCAGGACTGCAGTGGAGCGTCGTCTCTCAAACCTCCAGCGTGTTTTTGTTCTTTCTTGGCTTCACAAACCCACTTGAAAAAGATCATACATCACCTGTTGCTGTGCAAGCACAGGATAGATGATAGATGCACTCCGCCAGTCCTTAATTTATCTTAAAGTCCCGTCACAGCCACTCTGTACATTTTTTATGTATTGCACAGATGAAAATTGGTCATACTTGAATGTACGTGGAAAAAGTGAGGAAAGTTGTGGTCTTTACGTGAAATTTTCACAGAAGTATCACAAATAAACCATGTTAAAACCACAGAAGAAGTATAAATAAACAACGCAAAGAACACATTAATCAACGTAGAGCATAAATCATGCGTGATTAATGCGCTTCATATGTACAACTCATTAGTGAATTGTGCATCAATTAGGGAATTTTAAGGTGATATAAAAGTTATACATCGGTGGTACATACGTGAAGAGTCCAATGTACCATCTACGTGGAACGGTCATGGAAATCCACACATTTGTGTATGCATCTCGCAAAAATCACAAACAGATTTGTGTAATAATTGCGTATACATTACTTAAAATACGCATAAACTGCATAATTCTTTACCAACCAAAACTTTTAAACAGCTCCAAACCAAATCCATGTAAAGACCCGTACGGAGCCACCACCAGTGTGTGAATTTGTGTGTGCGTGGGTGAATAGAACTGTGACTGTAAAGCGCTTTGGGCCTTCGAAAGAGGGTAGAAAGCGCTATATAAGTAAACACCATTTACCATTTTACGGTGAAACTCTCGACGGACATCTGCGCTCATTGACAAATGACAAACACAAGAAAATGTATGGATTAGGTATATCACGCATGAATCACGAAAGACCAAAATTTAATTTGTGGAAAATGCGCGAAATGAACGTATGTGGCTGTGTGACACGGCCTTTAGGGTCTGGATTAGTTCAGTCATCACTCCCAGACTGAGGTTACAGTTCAGGTGACAGATTAATGATGTGGACTCTCACGTTCCTGTTAAAACAGAGGATTTTCTCACTTCAGAGGAAGCGCTGGAAGCATGGCTCTATTTGAGTTCAGAGCAAAAATGCCTGATGCTAATTTTTAACTTGACTTTGATTCATTATTCACTGAGTCCTCTGAAGAAATTTTTGTGTAAAACTGAGTGATTTTACAAATTTAATCCATATGATGCTGGAAAAAGCACCTAATTTGTCTGATCTGCTCTTTCACTCTGACCTGCCTCTCCACAGTTTTGACGCTGACGCTTTTCTGCATCCTCCATGATCAGGCTGTTTCTTCTCTGAAAGACTGGTGGAACAACAGCTTTGCTGAAGGGCACTCAGTCTTTAAAAAGGTCAAGTGTTGCTTTGAATCCTCTGAGAGAGGAATTTTCCAGGACAGGTCAGTGATAACACATGACTTCTCCAGTCAGTGTAAGTTATGAATCACATAATTAACTTTACACCTGCTCAGTTTAGTCCCTGTAGTTCATGCAACAAAGGAAGCTCTGACTGAAAGACCACTAACTAACAATTTAAACAAGTGATACAAGAAAAAACATTTTACTGCTTTATTAAACAATTATTTAGACTTTGATTGGGAACGAAAACTGTTTCTATTCTTAACAAACAACTGAGGCTGTCAGTGACTCAGCCCCTCCCACAAACAGATGGAGCCAATTTGTAGATTTCTGCGGTTGTACACATTGCTGCAGATAAACCGGTATGTTTTTCTTGGACTCTGCAACTCACTTTATCTTTAAAAAAGTCAGACTAACCAATAGTGGAGCTTAAAATTCCTGCCGCTCTCAATGTGACCTTCAGAGTGTGTGTGCTTTAGGCGCCTTCATTTAGTATTAAAAAGTTCAAAAGTTGTGTAATGTCTTAATGTTTGATCAAAAGTTTGTTTATAGCTGCTATTTTACAGTGCTCTATTGTGGGCTGATGGTATATCTCACACCTCACACCTCAGGGAATATTAAAACTACCATTTTCTTCCATATTACTAAGTGCATTAGAAAGCCTTATGCTTTCACACCACACCTCTATTTCTCACGCTGAAACACACTTAAGTTGTTTTATTTCTCTCAAGGTCAAATAAACTCTATTGGGATCCATAAATAGGCCTGTGGAGAGAGTGGTATTTACAATAAATTGGGATCTTTGTTTGTGGATGGACGCTTTGCGCACAGTTCACTACTAAGTTGCACTCATATTAAGTTAAACTTCAACAAGAGTCCATCTATTTTGATTTCACATTTTTCAGGTATGTATTTTGATTAGTATTTATGACAAAAATGTCTAAATATTATTTAAAATAGCCTATTTTAAAAAGTTTATTTTATCTTAAGTATCTTGTAAGCATAACGTCGTAATGCAAACAATGTTTTTTATCAAACAGCGAGCGCAGTAACACTGGCCATTAAAGCCATAGTCACATGCAGGTCTGTCACTGCTGCGGGTTTTTGGTTTGTTTGGGTCCATGGAGGGTTGTTGAGAAGCATGGCCACATCTTCAGGTGAGCGCAGGTGTTTCTGTTCCCTTGTGGCTCATTTGACCACTTTAAGGGAAGTCAAACGTGCGACTGTTGTGAGTGTATCATGAGTTGTGAGTTATAAGTGCGGGAGGGCGGGAGACGGGTAGTCTGTAATCTCCCTATTTTAGAATTACTTGGTTAATTTAATTGTTGGTATCACTGACAATATTTGAGAACTATACTGAGTGGCCCTTCCCCCATGCATTATAGGAGGTACCAGCGGGCTCCAAGAAACCAAGAAGACACTAATATTGACTCAAAAATAGTATCAAAAATAAAATATATTCCGCCCCTGCTTACAGATGAATTTCTAATACACTTCTGCCGCTCTGCAGAAACGATGTCCTAGAAAATGACACGGGTTATTTGAGTTCGGCTAAAAACAGCATAATTATACTTAAAAGGAACGCTTTGACAATAGATCAGAAAATGATGGGAGTAGGTGTGCCTTATATATGATATAAGTTCAAAAACAGATTATTTATTCATAATTCAGTGGCCCCATAGTGAGTGCAAAAAATACAGTAATGCATATGTGAGGTTGAGTTGTAACACTTTATACTCTAAAAATGTAGTATTGAGATTATAGAAAGGTGTCATTTATGTGACATAAGCAAGTATTGTGGATTATATTTTGAAATATTTGCCACTAAAGTGAGAGAAAATTGTGGAAACTGTCACAACCACCCTCATACTTGGCGAGGATGACTTTCGAAATGTCAATAATTGTCTGAGCTCCCCTTTACATAAAGGTCTACTTAAAATATCTTTGATCTTCTTGTTTTTTGACCGTATTGAAATGAAGTGGCTCTCTGCAGCTTTGTGCCATATGATCTCAAGATCCCCGTGAGAAACGTCAGCGCCCTGAAATAATCACGTTAGGTCAATATACAAGCCCCATCCTGCAAATGACAGGATGATCTGGAATCGATCGTCTCTGGAGCTGCGGCTCAGGGGTGTCTCCAAATGCAGCTGGGAGAAATTATGGTGTTCGTGCAGCTCCAGGCGAAATCAAAGAGCTCCTCAGCTGGGTCAACCTTTTGCCACTTAAATAGAGGAACTGAGAGCTCCACTTGCTCAGCCCGAGTGTAAACTCTCCTGTAAAAAATGTCACTGTTTATTTGCATCAATTTCTCAAGTTGTGTCCTGGGACAGGTCCTACATCGGTTGCCACTCACCTTAAATCATTTATATATGATACATTTCTAAGCAAAATGGAAGAACTTAAACACTAGAAGAATAAATGTTTCAATAATCCAGTCAGGAATGCAAAAGACCGCTTTAAGCGAAAGATGCCATAACTTATTTGTTTGGGAAAAATGTGTTCCTACCTCAGCTGTTTGCATGTTGCCGTTAAAAAATCCTTAAACTAACTGCCCCGTGCACGCTCCCACAAACATAAACAAACAGATGTCGGGATGTCCCAAAAAAGCAGTTTAGGAGGCAAGGATGGAACTGGAGTTGCAGCGGTTACAGAAGAAACCCCAGGACTAATGAAGACCTTCAGGTCAGACCACAGTAGGCCTCACTGCTCCACCCCCATCCCAAATGATCTCCAAAACCAGAGAAAATTAGTGAACTGTTTATTCTGTATGTTTTCCCTTAACGACACAAATATATTTCTTCTATTCCTCTCAATCTGCTCGCTGCAATCCGAATTTCTCACCAAACTGTTTTTGCTAAAAGTGGTTGCAAAGTGTTGCAACTGTGACAGGTTCTGGAAGAGAGAAAAAAATCTCAGTTCTTCTCTGAAGAGCGCTGTGGAAAACCCGTCAGCAAAACAAAGCCCTGATGTGGCAGGAGAAGGGAGGTCATGAACCGGGAATCCGGCATCAATTCAGGTTAGCCCCACCAACAACTCCTCCACAACCACCTTCCCAAATTGCTAAGATGTCAAAGAGACCCAGATAAATATGCCTGACTCTCTCCTCAGGTTTTCAGTCGTCATCCGTCTCTCTTATAGATCCTCGACAGCGTCTAACCGCAGCTACCACAAAAGGATTTCAGCCAATGGAAAACTCTCTTGAACTTTTTCATTTTTTTTTTTTTTACTCCTAAATGAAATCTTGAAGCCAGTTTTAGTGAGAAAAGACATAGACTGCAGTCTGAACTGTGTCTAACATGAAGGGATCTCTCTGCTGTTGGACCCTGAACTGGACTTAAAAGAAAAACCAAATTAATTTAAAAAAATCAACCTTTATTTAGTATATTCCATCTCTGTTTATCTAATCTATCGCGTCCTTAAAAGCTTTTTCTGAATTTCTGATTTTGGGTTTGGAATCTAAAACTTCCTGAGCAAAACATTATAGATGGATTTTGAAATGGACATCTGGCATTTTAACCAGACGTTTAATCTTTACTGGATGAACTTTGTTTTTACCACTTGAACTCCTCCTTAAAGTCTTAATGGTCCAGTTTACTTTGTAGGTAACCATCACTTAAACCTTTATGAATTATTCATGGTGACTGCTTTGTAAGAATCATGACCTGGCGTGTCATCTCGGTGATGGGAAGGTCACCTGGTTGTGACCGGAGCAGTTAAACAGCTCATAAGGACGATGAGTCATTTTTAGGTAAAGTGATGAGTCATTACCTCACTGCAGCTCCCCCCCCTGGATTGATGACATAAAAGCTTGACTTTGACCTCTTTTTTATTTATACTCCATTTTTTAGGCTGCAAATGCACATGTACATATGCAGGATTTTAACTAGGAGACGAGTCTGTGAAGGATGCTACTGATGCTGCACCCAACCCATTTCTGACGGCATTCGCTGGGGATAAGTAAATCTGTTAGAGAGATGCCTGGCTAATGAGGATCAGCAGAGTTTAGTGGCAGGCCTGTAGCGCACTCCTCGCTCGATGAAAACGTGACGTCTCTGGTTAGCGTGGGTGGAAAACTGACGCCCACCGATTTTACATTTTCAAATAACTTCTTTTGTTGTTTTTGTGAAGAAATGATGCAGCTCAACTGTCTGCTGTCACATCTGTGCTGAAGAATTATCTTCAGCATTGTTTTTGCTCTCTTCGTTTCTTTATGGTTTCCACCTGCATGAAGCATAAAGCAAGATGTGCTCAACACCCCAGGGTTGATCTCTCCACTCCTGGGAAAACCATGTCAGTTTAACATAACTCTGCTTGCTGGTGAGGTTTTACAATCATCTTCAGATTAATGTTTTGTTTCCCATAACTTCCCAAAAAATATGTACTTGAATCTGTACCTGACATGCAAAGAATATATAGTTTTAACTCTTTGGTCTTCAGAGTTCAGAGATAAAATTGAAAGAATCAAAGCATTAGGCTGTAGGCTGTAGCCCACAAACCAGCAAAAAATTAGTCAAAAATCTGAGTTCACTTATCTCTAAAAAAGCAACAAAAACATTTATTTCATATTACTATGCTGACTTTTAAACACAGAGGTCTGATATTGGATAAAATAGCCTTTAAAGAACGAATTACGTGTTTTTCTGGGCTTCTGCCCCACTGAAGACTTGCTTTAGGGTGAAGAAATTATTTAATTAAAAAACTTTAGGATTAAAAAAAAAAACTAAAGCAACACAAACCAAGATGTTGAATGTGACGAGACCAGAAAAAGGAGTTGTTCTTCACCTTTCACCTTTCACTGAGTCACACAGGTGCTTTTGCAGAGATTTTTGCACCGGATGCCCTTCCTGACACAACCCTGTATTTTATCTGGGCTGGGGACCAGCACAGAGAGACCCACAGACACAGTGTCCCCTTGTATCTAAATAGCTGGGCAGTTTCGTGAAGGGTCTTGCTCACACTGGATGAAGCCCTATGGATCTCAAATCCTGATTTCCCATGTGCAAGTCCTGCAGTTAACGACTAATACAACACAACTAAGCCAACAATAATGAAGTGAGAAAGTATAAAACCTCCTTTGATGGTAGTTAGAATATAAGAGAAAAAAAGCCCATTTTGGACAGATTAAAGTGGAGCAGCTCCTCCTTCCTGCAGCCCTGGGGGTAGGAATGATACAATGAAGTGGATCGCAGTCAGTCTCTCTCTAGACCCCGCACGATGGGGCTGGTCCCACTGAAATGCTTTCTCTACAAAACACTTCTGTCTTTTATACAGTGATGTGCAGTCATGGGAGTTTAAAAACACATAAATTAAAGAAGATGAATATACTTCTTTATTAAAAATTCAAAATCGAATATTCATTTCTAGTCATTTTTATTCTATGATTACTTTTTTCTGTGCGAGTTTTGAACGTTTCTTTAGTAAAAAATAATATTGTGAATTTACAAATTTCCTGTTCAAATAGGTGACAAAGTAGCAAGTGAGGCACCAGCTGCCTGAGCTGCATCTGACACATGGACCCTACTGTTTCTATCTCTCTATCGTCTTAAAAGACACTTTATCTTTAATTACTTCATCTTTCTATTTCTCGCCAACTGTCTGATTACATTGGTGCCAGTTGTGACTCATTTAGACTTTTTATATGCAAAAAAATGTGAATTAGAAATACACTAGGTGAGGCAGCAGTATGCCTGCCTCAAGGCAGAGGGTGCGGGTGATCCCAGAGAATGTGACAATGTGCCAAAAGAATAATAGAATTAGTGGTAGCAAGTCAAGTTATTGTTGAATATTGTTTAGCATCATTTTCTCAATGGAGGATTATGTGTCTTTGTGGAGACAGAGAGACTTTTAAAACTGAAGAAAAAAAAGGAACGCTTCTACAACCTATCCATGTGTTTCTTCAGAAGGAGCCGCACACGGACTTCACTAAGAAGTAATAGAAAGTCAATTATAACACTATACTACAATTTGTAAATGGAAAAAAAAAATGTTAGTAAAAATTTTAACAACACTTTAACTGTAGCGAATCAAATCATAAATAAACTACTGAAGAGTTCTTGTTTGTAAATCTGACTGATGATGTCAGCACCTCACTAGCCTTGAAGCTTACTGCACGTCACTGCCTCTACAATGGTGTGAGAGTAGAACTTTCCTGTTTAAGGTCCAGTCGTGTACACTGTTGAACTGGAAGGACCTGAAATGTTTTCTTGGCTGAATTATGGCATTAAAAAGATCAAATACAGTGCTGTCTGATTTAAGTGAAGAAAGGACATTTCTGTCACATTCAGCTGAGGAGGAGACTGTAGATGATTGTCAGCGCTGTGACATCGTACTGCAGAACTTCATTCACCTGAGTAGAGACTGAAATGTCTGTGGACATTCATGCCTGACTTTTGCAGAAACTGGGCAAATAAACAACCCAAATTATGGATCAAAAGACTGCACTTCACACAGACTGCTGAGTCTGCCCTGCACTTCCTTTTCTGATTCACTATTGATGTGAAAAGATTTTCACATGTCCAAAAGCAAAAACATCAGCCTGCCAGCATTCAGACTCACTGAAAAAATCTGGATTCTGGGTATAAAATTCAGGAAGTTCTGCCCTCTTCCATGAAAATAACAGAATAATCTCTTCATTCAATGTCTTCATAGCTTCAGTGTCAAACTTCCAAACGGGTTATTTGTATTCTCTTTGCTTTTTCATTATAAAAGACTTTTAGACAAACAAATGCCTCCCAAAGTTATAAACACTAATAAACACAAATAATAAACACTCTTGCCCAGTCTTTATGTCTCCAAGGATTGTCCTCAGACAAACCTGCAGCCAGAACCAACTCCAGGTGATATGCCAACTTAAAAATTATTTAGGATTAAAAAAGAAAGCATTCAATAAGTTTAAATTTAAAGGATTCAAGCTCACACTTTGTGTTTCAGAAAGGATGTACATGAGCTTTTTGGGAAAGTTTAAAGTTATGATATTAGACAGTACTGTCAGAAAGTTAAATTGAAGAATCCTGAATTAAAGACATCAATAGAAATCTTTGAAATTTTGAAATATTTTATTTGTTTCTGTTTTTTGTTTTGTTTTAGTAGATAGAAATGTTACAATTCCAGTGTGATTGCATACATCCTTGTGGGTATTTGTGAAAGTTGTACATGTGATTACAAGAGCAATAGTAAGCACGAATATTTTCACTGGATGTCTTGGATAGTTTGATGCTTCTGGAGCTTTTCTCTGCACTGCAAAAAGACAGAGCCAAAAAATAGAAAAAGGAAACTGATTTCGGGAAAAAGAATCGCAAAAAAGTAGGAAGATGATCTGTTCATACAGCAAATCGTTTCTTAACTGATAAGAAAAAAATAAATCTAGAGACAAGGAGGTCTACACAGGCATTCAAAACAAGAAAAAAAGCTAACTGTTAAAACAAATTACTAAAAGTTGAATGTTTTACAGCTCAGTAATCAGTAATTTTTGCTATTTCTACACAAATGGTTTGTATTTTTGACTTTTTACGTATCTAATTGTACTTCATTTTGATTACAGTGACAAAAAACTAGAGTAATAAGTGAAAAAAAGTCATTTAGAAAAACAAAATGTTGACAAAATGAGAATATGATCTGACAATAATATGGCCAGTCTTTAGAAATACTCGTAAAATTTAAAGCTTGCATTTAATCTAAGAACATAAATCTAATCAAAATAATAGCACTGAGTGCCAGTCTAGCTCGTCAACATTTATTGAACTAAATAGCATCCCTAAAATTAAGCCAAAAATTCCTGTGTAATATGAATTCTTTTGATTCTTAAATCAAGTTTTTTTGTTGTCAAGAGTTTGGATCAAAATGACTCATTTTGATCATTTATTTATTTCTAGATCCAAGCCCTTAATGAGGCAAAACAATTTCATTTGTGCTGATATAGAGAAAAGCTTGGAAAGATGTGGAGCAGAGAAGTTCAAACTCTAACCTGCTAAAATATTTAGAAATTTAAAAAACAAGGTTTAAATCTTTGCAAAGATCAAATAATTTGCAGTGTGCTTCATCTCCCTCAATTTTTTACATTTTTATTTTTTAACTTTTCCCCTGCTGATGACTTGGATAAACACATAAAAACTCTTTTGGTGGACGTTCTCCAACAAGGCAATGAGCTGGTAACTACGGTAAAACTTTTATCCCTTGTGCTATCCTAGGGACTTTAACGTTGGAAGTGGGGTCATCTAGACCCCACAAGACAGTGCGCTAAACCTTTTTTCTTCAATGATATGCGATCTTCACTGGTGTCCATACATAAAATCCTCTTCACCCTTATCATCGTAGGGAGAACACGTCAATGTAAGGATCGGGTCATCTGGACCCCATAGGAAAGCACAAGGGATCTTTGTCTGCAGTGCGTTTTGAGTTGGAAATAGTATTTTAAGGAGTGTTAATGAGTTCTATTCCACACCTGCAGACAGCTGCTTTGTAATCTAGGACAGAAAATGTAGCAGAGCCACAAGCAGACAGGCATTTCTGCACACCTGAGCTTTTGTGGCCGGCCTTTAAGCGAACCTATGCCCCTCAGGAAAGAGAAGAAATGTGTGCCCTCTGGAGGTATGAGTGTATCAAGCAGGTGTTTTATGCTGTGGAGGGAGCTGACCTTTTAAACTTGTGCTCCAAATTTGCGTTTTTTCCTTTGTGTCCTCCTTCCTTCTATCTTCTCTGATAGCCTTTTACATCCTCGACCATCATGCAGAAATAGTTACTTATTCATATTTTTTTAGGATTGGGTAACATTTTAAAGTTGGATGGAAATAAACCTCAGCAATTCGAGGCGTTTCACTTAAAAGTGATGCTCTCCGCATGTTTTCTGTCTGCTGCTTCACTTCACAGGTTCAGCTCCTGTCAGAGAATGAAAAATCCTGTAATATCACTGTCAGAGGGTGTTGACGCTCTGTGGGGGAAGGGGCTGTTCTCCACCCTGTCTGTCTCCCGCCATCGTCTGGCTCCTTTGAGGCAGAACAATCGCCTCTCAAGGTTAGAGCCGTCATTAAAGAAGCGCCGCTCTGTTAAGGGGTCTGCTATGCTGCTGCCTCCTCTTCATCACAGACTGAACACTGCCATCTGTTGACAGGTGTGAACAGTGCACTCCAATGCCCCCAACAGCTCAGATTGGGCTTTTCATCTGCAGATAAGCTTTTTTACAGGTCCTTGCTTTCACTAAATTGTGTTTGACGTTCATCAAAAATAATGGCGTATACTTCGTGTCAGGGCTTTGATCCATGTTGCTTCCTCATATTGTATAATCACAGTTCTCTATAACCTGGAATCTGGAGGCCATCTGGGAATTTCCACTGTGGGGTTTACATCCACATGTTTCACACCTCCTTCACTCCACCAGGACATCACCTGTCCGGTCTTTCAGCTGCTTCTCACTTTGGAAAATGAACTTGTACCAGACACTGAAATGCAAATCTGCTCTAAGAGACAGACAATTTTGTTACTTTACTTCCAAGGTTACAGGAACTCAATTTGGATTTAGATAAATCTTAAGGCCCGTACACACCGGGACGAATTTCGCCGGCGAAATTCGCCTCGTGACTAAACAAAGGGCACCAATGAGAGTGTGCACACCGACGCGAAAAAACGCCACGCGTCAAAGCGTCAAAAAAAAAAAAACGCCTCGGGTTCGTTTTTTTTTTTTTGACGCCTTGCGTCGAAATCTATTCGACCAATGAGAATGGCGCTTTAGCACACGTGTCTGGAGCTTCTGAAGTTACAGTAAAACACAACTTGGGGGCGCTCAAACACAACACTGCCTTTCTGAGCACACATACCAGCAAAGAAGATAGACGCCAAGTAGCGGCTACACTGCGGCAAAGAAATAATGACGGACATTCTAAAACAGTGGTCCCCAACCTTTTTGTCACCGTGGACCGGTACAACGCAAGGCACGTTTACCGCGGACCGGGGGACCGGGGGGGGTTGAGGTGCAACGCAAGACAGATTTAACGTGGACCGGGGGCGGTATTTTCTCTTTAGTAATGATAATAACAATAATAATTATAATTTTCCCCTTTCTAAAATATCCCCGAAACGGTCATTTAAAACATTTTCACTGTTGTTACCAATTCGATAAAACTACCATAGTCTTCTGACAAGCGCGTAAATCTACTGGCTTCCTTCTTCTTGAGTGAAAAGCGACTACCTTGTGTAGCAGCGCCATCTATGTCAGGGAATGAAATTGCATGTTCAGTCGGCTCATCGTCAGCGAAAATCACCTGGATGTGAACACAAAAGACGTGGCGAAAAACGCTGGCGAATAACGCCTGGCGAATATTCGTCCCGGTGTGTACGGGCCTTTAGACACCAGGTTTCTCAGGAGTTTCCCCGGTTCGACATGTGGTCTTTGATTTCTGCCCCCATCTATCGTCCTGCTGGCTGTGGTCATTTTCAGTGTCTTCTTACTGGCATTCTTCTGTCATGGAAATGTAGAATTTAAGTTCAATAATCAGGACTAGGACTTTTTTGGTGTTGGGTCATGGGTTTTCTGGAATTTTGGGGTCAGGCATGGGCCAATTGGGTCCCACACACTGGTGTGATGTGACCAAAACAGTATAAATTTTCCTTTTTCAATGGACACATACAGCAGTTGCAAACTGATGCCTATGACTGTGAGTTTGGCAGAGCGATTCATGCAGTCAACTTGTTTTTAGGAATCTAGCAACAATCTGTATTGGCTTTGAATGAGCTTTATTGGCTTTGAAAAATCACATGTGACGTCTTGTTTTTTTCTTTTTTTGCATGATTTGTTTTTGCTCTTTTAAATATGTAGTTTTTCTGCTGTCATTAGCCGCGTTTACATGGGCAAAAGTAATCGGAAAGAACGCCTAATCGTAAAGAAAATGTGTCATGTAAACGCGCCGTTCGGAATAGTCTGCCCCGGTCAGACTCGTTCGGATCAAAATTTCTTTCCGATCGAGATAGGTGGGTTATACCGATTGTTTATCCGATCGTTGGTCATGTAAACGGTCATTCCGATTGTGTGTCACTTCTGCTCTGGTTTTACGTCACGCATAGACGGTGTTTCGCTCCAGAGAAAGCTTTGGAGCTCAAACATGACCGACCGGCTGCTTTGCGGAAGCGCCGCTCCGCTTCGCCCCTCTGGCTCTCCGCCTCTCTTAACCCCTCACGAGGGGGGTGCCGGGGAGGAGCGGGACCCTGCGCGGTCCTGGCTCGTGTGCCAGTGGACCGAACCAACTGTGTCTCTGAGCAAAGCAGCTGTATTAACTTTGTGAGGGGAGAATGCTTTTTGCGTTTTGTTGTTTGTGTGACTGCGATCCGTCCCACCGCTCTCGGTTAGCTGCTGTCAGCAGAACTGTGCGTCTCTGAGCAGAGCTCAGACTTCCAGCTCACACAGCGGCGGGCGAACTTTTCAAAGCAGAATGTCGCTCAGTCTTTAGAACCTGAAATTCCCACATATTTACGTGCAGGCAAGAAGATGCAGATTGCTGCGTTTCCCGCATGAGTTTATCAAACAAGGCTAATGTTAGCGCGTGTTAGCCTCTCCTGGGAGCTCCGTTTTTCCACAAAAAAGCACCAACCACACGGATTAAATATAAAATGATGAACGAAAAGGCGCTTCATAATATTCCTAACATTGATTGATAAAAGCCCGTTTGGAAGATCGCCTCGTATATTACTGAGCTGCTGCATAAATGTACAGCGAAGGTTTGTTTACTGTGGGACTCTTGTTCCGGTTTTTTTCAGCACTACTGCGCATGCCCAAAGGATTTATTCCGACCGAAACTGTGACCCATGGGAACGTTTGTTCTAATCGGAAAAAAGGTTTTCTGGGCCCATGTTCACGGGTGAATTTTAACCCGACCATTGATCCGATCGAGATATTTTGCCCATGTACACGCGGCTAGTGACTCGGCCCCTTCCACAACTGGAGCTGACTTTCTCAGGATCTTTTTCTGGTCTTTTTGGGTTGCCCTTCATAAGGACTGACCCCGAACTTCATTTTTTGGCCTTAACATAACTTTTCTTAAGCCTTTTAACCATTAACCAAGACAGGAAAGAAGGAAACCGTATCTTTCCATTAACCCACCGGCTTTCAAGAGGCTGATCTGCAAATTTAGGGCTGACAGGGTTTTTTCTGCTAAGGCCACACTGAGGTTGTGCTTGTGGGTGTATCAGTTTGGGCAAGTCCGAGTCGATCAGTGTAGCACCTCATTAAAGACCTGGTTGTCAGCTCACAGATGGTCCCCTGCTGAGCTGCTGCTTCAGATGCTGATCCGATTGCACTCAGACTCCACCGCAGCAAAAGCAGTGGGGAATGTTTTCAGAGGCAGGCTGTTATTCCACTCCAGAGCTCATAGCTCTGCTGTAATGTCACCAGAAACCTGCAAGCCAGTCTTTTTTCTAGTAGCCCTGACCTTCCTGCCTCAGGGTTTGATTCCGTAAGAAGGCAAAAAATAAGATGTAGAGTCCTGAGAGTTCAAACTGATTCATCCAGCACTTATCAGGCTGGACTCTCCTCCACAGCCCATCACCCAGTTCTCTGGTGATTCTCTGGAGCTCCCACTTGTTTCTTTTGCACTTTTCTCTGGACTTTTATGGTTTTTTTTTTCCTGGTTGTCCCCACGCTGTCCTTCATTCTCCCCGATCTGTTTTGGGTCTAAATTCATCTTAGAGCGACACAAAGATTCATTCTTGTCTCTGTCAAAGCAATTTAGTTAAAACTCAGAACAGGTATACAATGATTTTCCTGGGAGCTGGGGCTTAATGTTTTTTCCCCACATGCATAATTTCTGAGTTTCATCCTTCATGTACAGTTAAAAGCAGTAAGGGAGAACTGGAATTAGATAAAAATACATTTGAAATAATTTAATAAATAAACATACTTCCTGCTGATTAAACCTTTGCTGACTTCTGCTGATGTAAGTTGATGTTGCACATGGATTAAAGTGTATCAATGACCCTCATGCGAGAGAAAAACCTGCACCTCCAATGTTTCCATGCAGGTGTTTCCAAAAAGTCATTCCAAAAATGTCATTTGAGTGGATCCAAATGACTTTTTTATTCCTATGTTTTTCTTGTGTTTATTGAAATGAGACTCAGGCTGTAAACAGCAGTACCGCCTGTTTTCCTTGGTGCTTGGTGAAGAAGCCCTGCTTTAGAGAGAGAGAGTCAGCTCCAATAGTAGCCAGGTATGGAGCTCCAACAAAGCTCAGTGTGTGTCACACATCCCAACAAAAAAAGTAAATAAAACTCAATATTTGCAAGATTTTATTTTTTATTTTTGACAAAGAGTTACATTACAATGTTGATGCTGGATTTTTTTTACCCTAATAATGTTCTAATACTGTAGTAATGCACATGATGGAACTGAGGTTTCATCAAAAGTGTTTGAGGGAGGAGTCTGAAGTTAGGTGGAGAAATCCTTTATAGTGATGACGATTGAGTTAAGGTAAAGGATGAATATTGAGGGACTTTTTTTCCTGGTTGTTCTAAATGACAGAGAGCGAGATATCCTGCATATGGAAACGTCTGCAAACCTAACAGCAGGCACTAATACAAGTTGCACTTGATTTACCACCAGGAAGAATATGAGCATTTCGCTGTCACACACAATGCTCAAAACACTGGGAGGAGTTTATGCAAATAGACCAATTTTTGTTGTTGTAATCTTTTAGCTATCTTGAACAATCTCAGTTTTTCCAGCAGACAGTATGCCTTTCTATCCTCAACTCTATCTTTACCGTGGACGTTTCTTTTGCGCACACCTCTATCAGCACTTCAACTTTTTTCATGAGATATCACAGTCCAAGAGACCCCCCCCCCCCCCCCACACACACACACACACTGTGGAAAGGCAAAGGAAGCAACAGTGTGAACACCCCAGCTTATGAAGACTAAAATCACCAGGATTAAATAGGAAACAATCAGAATGTTTTTTGGATGCACTAAACATTGAGGAAACACATCCAGACTTTTGTTTTAATGGAATTCAGCTGAAGGATTTTGAAAGGCCCAGTGCTCCTACAGTTCCAGGGAGAACAAGCAGAACTTGTGAGGAATGCCTCTTTGAAGGTAACAATGTAGCAAAATGATGAGACGAAAACAGGCTGTTGATGGGCTCTCATTTAAAGGAGGAGGGGTTTACTTACCTTACGTTTTACAAAATAAAACTTCCTTCAGAATTAGCTTGTAAATTGAAAAAATGTAGCTTGTGATTTTTTTCTCTGTGGCCCGGTAACAATTGTTCTACGGTCTGGTACCAGTAGGCGGCATGGAGGTTGGGAACGACTGCTAGAGACCATGTATGTGTTGTGTAAGAAGTTTTCTAACTAAATACTTCTTCAGACTCAATTGGAACAGTTTAAGTCCATAATATGGATAGTATATAAGAAGTAAACTTCAAGTATACTGCCTGACTTTCAGATGTTTGTATACTTGTAGCACACTTAAATAAAGCACAAGGTGTAAGAAACTCTTCCCAGGGCGGCAAGAGACCAGAGGCAGAAAGTCAAGTGCGAGGTTTCTGTTTGGGTTTGATTCCAAACTTTTCAGAGGAACTGTCACTTTTGTGTGTGTGTGTGTGTGTGTGTGTGGGGGGGGGTAATAGCTTGAAGCTGAACAAACTGTTAGTGAACCATAAAGCACACACTGTGGTAGAGAAAGTGTCTGAAGAAGCTTGCATCAATGCACCAACTCTGAGATGAACCCTGCATGTTCATGTCTTCATTCCCCTCCAGCAAGGTGATAATATATCCAGACAGTACAATCGCCTCTCTTCCATTATTCCATTTCCACCTCTGCTCTGTGTTCTCAGTATGAACACATGTCTGACCCTCAGGGGGATTCCTGTCCTCACAAGTTTCTCTGCCTGCTGTTTTTGAAGGGTTTCAACAACACCCTCAAGACAGAAACATCACTCTCAAACAACCATCCTCCTTTCCTCCCAGCCCCTCGTCCCTCAATCCTCACCTGTGTTCCTCTATCTCTAACTAATTATAACCTTATGCCATCTCAGCACACACATTCAGGTGTGTGAAAGACTCTTTGTTCTCGTTCAATGGAGCCATTGTCCTCCTGTGAGAGCTCTCAGTTCACTCCTCTCTGCCTCAGCTCTGGCATCTCCTCCGCTCAGAGGAAGGAGGACCTAAGACTCACCTCTTCTAAACCACTACAAATCTTCACCTCCTTTCCCAGCAGATGGTTTGGCAGTCATGCGACGCAGCGTCTCTGCTTCTTGGCACACCGCGACTCTTCACGCTTGCAGTGACTCAGGAGAAAATCCTTCCTGACATTTGTCTCAATGTAGAAGTTCAACCATCAATTACACGGCTGTAAAATCTGATCAGTGCTAAACTCTGCCAGAAAAGGATGCCATCAATCACGATTGCTGGAGGGGGAGGCAAGTGTTTTTTCTGGAACAATTGCCACCTTTTTACCTCTGTGAATCACAGTCAACCTGTCGCGTTACTAAACATGTTTATTAGACCGTTGAAATGTGGAATTAGGAGGCAGGTGAGAGTACCACATTATCAGATTAAGGTTAATAACAAAGAAAGCATACAGGGCTTTTTAAGAGTTGTTGTTGACAGTGACTCTTGTCAGTTACGTGTGTAAATGTATGTGTGGCTTCAAAGTGTGTGTCTGCAAGGGAAGGCAGGTTATTCGCGTAGCATGATTCATGCAACCTTTTTTTATCGAGAAAAAAACAATCAAAGCACACAGATGATAGTTAGAATCAAACAGTAAAATCAAAATCAGTCATAGATCATAAATTTAAAAAGATAGAGTTGATAAAAATCTTTTAGCTGTTGTACACTGAGCTTAAAATAATGTTTTTTCTTTTATTCTTCTTTTATTTATTCAAGTGACAACCTTTAATGCTAAAAAAGACATTTGCGTCAGTTTCTTACTGAACAAAATTCAGCGAGAGCCATAAATGCAACACTTTTGTTATTGCTCCCATTTTTTATGGTATGAACTCAAAGATGTGAAACATTTTCCACATAAACAAAATAACCAGTTCTCTGAAATATTGTTCACAAATCTGTCTAAATCTGTGATAATGAGCACTTCTCCTTTGCCAAGACAATCCATCCCACCTCACAGGTGTGCCATATCAACATGCTGATTAGACAGCATGCTTATTGCACAGGTGTGCCTTAGACTGGCCACAAGAAAAGGCCACTCTGTAATCTTCAGTTGTATCACACAGCACAATGCCACAGATGTCGCAAGTTTTGAGGGAGCGTGCAATTGGCATGCTGATAGGAGGAATGTCCACCAGAGCTGTTGCTAGGGAATTGAATGTCCATTTCTCCACCATAAGCCGTCTCCAAAGCACACAAGACCTCTTGATTTAGTCTTATATTAGCAGTTGTACAAAAAACCCAAAAACATTTTACCAATATCAGATCACCTCCGTTTTTAGATCTTAACAGAAATAACAAAACTTATATTATCTTTTGAAAAGCATTATTATTTTCCTTTAGAGTCAAAGTGCCACAATCAAGGGATAAAATGTGGCTCCAAAGTCTCAGTTTATAGACCCCTGAACTAACTCAATGAAACCGTCTCCCTGAGACGGTTTCATTGACTGGTCTCTCTGGCTGCAGAATTGTTTTCTGTGCTGTGGAGTTTATTCCACCTTTTCTTCCACAATCATGTTGTAAAAAATATTGCAAACTCATATCTGCACATAGATGTAAAAGTGAACATAAGGAGCAGGAGGTTTGATTCCACAAGTCACAGTAGAAAACGGGACAAACTGGTCTGCAGCAGCACCGCTTCATTGATCTGCACCAGAACCGGGCGTGGAGGCAGCATACTGATTCGTATCAGACCCACGCTGAAGTGAGGATCCAGCAGTTGTTTAGCCAGTTAGAACTGATGAGATACAGACAAGCATAACCCCCCAACAGACAAGCAATAACCCCCCCCCCCCCCCCCCCCCCCCCCCCCTCCAACCCGCTAACCCCCAGTGAGGCTCCTCAGCCCTCATCTGATCTGGTTGGAGTGAAGAATAAAGAATGGACTGGACTTCATCAGGAGCATTTTTATGTTTGATCCAATTGAAAATAGGCTTTATTTTTTCGCGGCATTGATTTGCATCCTGGCCTTGAACTGCATTGACGGTAATTAGATTTGAGACACAACGCAAAGGAGAGATGCTTAGTGAGGCACAGAACAGAAAATTAAAGTGGAATTGGGGTATGTTATCTCCATTGAGATGGGATGAGCCCTGAACTGGAAAGCAGTTCAGTGAGGTATGCTAGCATGACGCTACGGCAAGATAAGCCTCCAGCATTTGTTTGTAGAGTGCGTGTGTGTTTGTGTATGCGTGAGAGCCTAGTATTTATCACAGTTCTCCTCAGATTAACCCTCTCTCTCCACAAACATGGCACTGACCTCATGACATGAAAACCATGAGGAGCAAATGAGCATGAGAGGAAAACTGCTTTGATTTATGTCTTATGCTACATTCACAAAAGGTATGTGACGTGTGTTCAAGAACATTCTTAAATGCGCTCTTAGCATACGGGGCTCACACTGGTATGTCACCCCACACTAGGGCATGTCTGCCCCCTACTGTTGAAAGAGGTTTGGTGTCAAATGTTAAATTGGTGTAAATCTAATGAATCTTGCTCCAGATTTTTCTTTCACTGGTTTATTCAGATACATGAAAGACTTGTGTCATAGAATTGCAGTCGGACACAAATTTACAATAATTACATTTTCAAATGGTTCAGTTAGATTAAAGGGGACGCCATCCTTAGGTCACTACCACATCTGAGTCCCTGATTGGTTAAAGTTCAACTGCTTTGCCTTTCAATATGTGTTGAATGACCACACATTTTGTGTGTAGAGCCTAAAAATAATCTGAAAAACATGCGTTGGGATGCCTAAATGAGTTTTGAACCAAGAAGCCTGAAACACACTTTTACATACTATTACATTTCATTGGAAGTGGTTGCTTAAACACACATTGCCGAGGGCGGTGTGAACGTCGCTTTAAAAACAACTGAGGGCGCTAAACTTTAGCTGGAATGCTTTTCCAAGTTGCTGCTGTAATTGTCAAAAAACTGATCATACCTGACGGCACTCACCTGTTTGAGGTGGAAACAGGTGGACCGGCTCTAAAAGACTCTGGAGCTGATATTAAAGCCTTTACAGAGCAGCAGTGAAAACACCTGCTGGTGCTTTGTGCACACGCTTAAATCCTTGCCACAAATTCTTTTCACACAAAACAAACTCATGTTGCAACTTCCCAAACTAAAATGCATTTTGTAAACGTCCTCATGTATGGACATCATGCTAAACAGCTTTGACTCCTGAAGCAGATCTGAAACCCACAGGACATAAAATTGATATTTTTTTATTTTAAAGGTTTCTTAGTTAGTGTTCACAGCTTTTTCCTGCATCCTTAGTTCAGCTCAGAAAAACTCTTATTACCTGCATTGCTGTCTCTCTCTAATGACTGATATTATGAAAGTAATGAAAAGATGAGTCAGCATGGACTGTCCTACATTTCTGATGAATAATTTTCAGGCTATAACTGAAATAAATCTTTGATACTCTAAAAATGACCCTTTCCTATTCATCCAATAAATATTTCAGTATTTTTCCTGACAGCTGCTTTTTGTATTTTATGTGGAAGGTAAATTTCTTCAACAGTTTACATGCAACGCATAGTTCATTTCTGCTTTGGTCAATGTAATAAACAGGAATTGTCGGGAAAACCAGGACACAGGTTATCTGATCCAAGCATGAAGTAAAAAAAAACTGAAGTTGATGCCTTTTGTTTTTCCTCCAGAGTTTTCATCAGTTTTTGAACGTGTCTGGGTCGTCTGGATGCAAAGTTGACCTGACAGTGGCCAGTTTTCTCCTTTTCAGAGCTACAGGTTTTTTAATACCTGTGACTTAGTATTAAAAATGCTGCTCTTACCAACCTGAAATTTTATTTTCCAGACAAAGCTCCAAAACTCCAAAAATGTCTGTGGTTATGATATATAAAAAAAACAAAAACATCAGTCCAAAAGACTAAATTTTGCACATGTGGCTCTTTGTGACCTGAACACACCGTGGTCTTATTACGTCCTCCAGGATACACCATCAAAGGACAGGACCACAGTGTTTCTTTGTGACATGAGCAGGAAGCTTAACCTACAAAAGAGATTTAATTTTGTCTTTTTAGCTTCTTCTTCTGGGGAAAGAAAAAGATACATCATCCAGGTTTACCGTTCTCGAGAATTCATAAGATGTCAAATGTGAGTAACGTTTATGGAGTCATAATAAGTGGTTGTAGACTTTATCACTTTTTCCCTCTGACCTCAAAAAGGAAAATATGATCATGGAAGTAAAAAAAAGGGGAAACTCAGATTTTATGTGATGGACTGAGGGGAAATTATGCAACAGAATATATATTTGTAGTCCTAAAAACCATTTAAAAAGATGCAGAAGGAACCTTTACATATCCTATCTGTCCATGCAGTGACTTGCTCAGAGGCCTTGGCCATAAATAAGAACACATGTGGACCTCCATGGCTGCAGGACTTTGGCAGGAAATTAGAGAAGAAGAGCTATTTCTGCCGCCGATGTTTTAAAAACAGACTTGTCCTGTCCTTTTCAGGGCTTTTTAATGAATTGGCCAAACAAAGGTCATATGAGGACTTGTACTAAAAGTTTAACAAAAACGATGAAGAGGTGGATCTGTACAGGTGAGGCACAGAAACAGAATTAATTTAAGAAGGTTAGGACTATGGACAGAGGTGGAAATGTGTTGACAGGTTCCACAAGTGTGATGGAAAGATGGAAGGAGAACTTTGAAGAAGTGATGAATGAGGAACATGTTAGAGAGCACGGAAGAGAAGAGGTGGATGTTACCTGTTATACCTGCTGACAGAATCATCATCAATGCATTTAGGTTTCACTACCAAACATACAGAAAAGTATTTCTGCTGCGTTTATGAGCATTTCTTTGTCACCTCGTTACCTCTTCGTTTAAGAAAGAACATTTAGGGGAAAGAAAAACAAACATGAGCTGCTAAGACAATATAATTATTGTAATTTGGTCTGTCAGAACTCTGAATAATTAGCAGCAGAAACTGCAGCCTGATTATACAGTCTTCCCTTAATGCGTTTTTGTGTTTGCTTTATAATCAGTGATTCCCCTCCTGCAGCAGCGCTTTCATCCGTGCTCAGCTCCTCCTCTTTGTGGTTACCGTGGCGGCGTTCACTTGAGGATCAACACTTCGAAGCGCTGCTCAGACAGCGGCAACAAGTAACCTCAGTCTTAATGAGACGGCAGGTTATGTTGAGTACGAAAATGAGCGCAAACCTTGGAATCAAACGCTATTTACACAGACCATCTCATACAGAACCCATTCAGAAAGGAAAACATACTCACACTGACCTGACAGAGCAGAACACACATCAGCAAGACAACGTAAAGCTGTTGAAAGCAAACATTTAAACTGGAGAAAAAGACTGAATAAAACGAAACTACTGACCGTGGTTCACAAATTCACACAGCAGTTCAGGAAACAATTCACAGATATTTGAGAGTCGGGACAAAACACCTTCAAACTTTTATTTTTAAAATTACACTATATTTATTGGTGCACCATATTTTTGTAGATGAATCTTTGTGCTATCTAACCATGTAAAGGTACAGATAGAATGTTGAAAAACATTTTAAACAAATTTTCATAAAGCTTAGATTATCATGAACTCCTACGCACACACTCAAAGTATATAATTATGTAATTATAAGAACCCGACTCGAATTTAAAGGCCATATCACACAGCCACTAGGTACATTTAAACAATTTCAATGTATGAAATTTCGGTCTTTTGTGATCTATGCGTGATATGCCTCATATGACCTATGCGTCTGTTAAAAATTATGCAGTTTATGTGTATTTTATGTAGTTTATGCACAATTGTGTGTGATTTTTGTGACTTGCATAAGAAAATTTGTGGCTTTTTACGACCGTTCCACGGATGTCTAAGTGACTTGCATGTACCAGTAATGTATAACTTTTTTATTTCGTGTACGGCGCAAATATCACGTTCAAATGACGTCATTGATGCACGAATCGTCAATGAATTGCATATAAACAGCTCAACAATCACGCACTGTTCATGTTCTATATTGGTTTACGCGTGGTTTATTTGCACTTCTTCCATGGTTTTAACGTGGTTCAGTCCTGATAAATCTGTGAAAAATTCACATATAGTTACTCTGATATACAATGAGGTGTAATATATATGCTTAACTTTTAACCCTTGTGCTATCCTAGGCACTTTACCGTTGGGAGTTAGGTCACCTAGACCCACTAGACAGTGCTTTGAACCTTTTTTTTTCAACGATTTGTGATCTTCACTGGTTCAATGGATTACATGAAATTTGTCCACCTTTATCCACCTTTGTTATGGTAGGGAGAACACGTCAAAGTAAGGGAGGGGTCATCCAAGACAGCACAAGGGTTAATTTCACACTTTCATGAAAAATGCTAACATAAAAGAAAGACGTTTTTATTTTTTATGTTGCCACCATGGAAAAAAAAATCCTTAAATTACATAAATAATAAAATGAAATAATGAAAATAATTTTAAAAAATACACAAGAAGATGAAGATCTGCTCATCCTTTATTGGTCAAAAAACAAAAGCTGAGGAATAATTTCTTTTATTTTTACTGTTTGTTCCTAAAACCAATTTAATTTTCTGAAAAAAATGCTTTATACATGATCAGTTACGGAACACTGAACAAGGAGGAAAAATTTACCAGTAAAAAAATATTTGTATTTTTTATTAACAAATCAAACAGTTTGTTAAGTTTCATTTTTTTTAAACAAGCACTTTGTTAAATTTTGTCACTCAATTAAACATTTTCATAATAAATAAGGATTTGATTCAGTAACAATAAACAAAGTCAAACAATCTAACAACACAATGACTTCATCTTTATGTGTTTAAAAAAGGTTTGTTTAAAATTACTCACATTTGAATTCAATGTTTTTAAATGTTTAAAGAGTTTTTGAATGAAACTTAATGAAGAAATACATTTTATTGTTTTAAATTTGGAAGAAATTTTATTTATTTATGTGTTGCTTTTAAATGTTTTAAAGGGTTTTATTTTTGGACAAATACCTCAAAGTTCCTAATAAAGGTAATTGGTGCGTTTATTTGTACACATTTACTCACATAAAATTAAACATTTGGGGAAACTAACTTTTTTTTCACAAATTTATCTTTTGTTTTATTCCTTTTTGAAACAAATATATATATTTTTACATTTATTTGTTGATGTATGGAGCTGTTTTGTAAGGATTCTATCATCCAACATTGTTGTGTTCTGGAAAACCTGCAGATTAGCCTTTCCAGATCTATCATAGTAGTAGGTTTAGGGGTTGTCATCTGGACTTAGTTTTCAAGTTAGAAGACGTTTCACCTCTTTTCCAAGAGGCTTTGTCAGTTCTTATTCTATTAGCTGGTAGAAGTGCTCATGGGGGAGGAGTCAGACCTGAAACTGGAAGGTATTGTCAACTTAGCCTACATGGTTTTAGGTCGTTAAGAGTCCTTTGTCCTCAGCTGGGGGTTGGGGAGCCAATGACTCCCTCCCCAAACTGGTCATCTCTTTCAGCCGTTAACGACCCAGGTGGAACTGGTTTGGTTTATTTGGGTTTCAGAACACTGCCGTAGATGGATGGAAGAATAAACCTGAGACCACCATTCTTATTAAGAGAAGGTTTTATCCTTCTTAACAAAGATGGCTTCCTTCACTCCTCGCTCAAACCATCTTTTCTCTCTGGCTAGAATTTGGACTTCGCTGTCCTCGAAAAAGTGGTTTGTGGCCTTCAGGTGGAGGTGCGCTGCAGACTCAGGTCCACTTGGGTTGGCTCTGCGATGTTGGTAAAACCGCTTGTGTAGAGGTTGTTTGGTTTCCCCTATACACTGTTCATTGCAGTCTCTTTGCATTGGATAGAGTACACAACATTACTCTGTTTGTAGCTAGGAATTTTGTCCTTTGGATGATCCAGTTTTTGTCTGAGAGTATTAACTGGTTTGAGATGACCTGGGAGGTTATGTTGTTTGAAAATCCTTTTTAGTTTTTCAGACAGGCCTGAGATATAGGGAATTGAAATACTGTTCCCTTTCGGCTCTTGTTCCTTCTTGTCTTGTTTTCCTGTATGTTGGGATCTGATGAATGCCCAGTTGGGATATCCACAGGTTTAGAGGGTTTGACGGATATGTTGCTCTTCTTTCCTCTTTCCGTCAGAGCTTGTGGGCACCTCCTGGGCTCTGTGTTGTAATGTCCTGATAACGCCTAGTTTGTGATGTAAAGGGTCGTTTGAATCAAATAACAGGTACTGATCTGTGTGACTAGGCTTCCTGTACACTTCAACCTGGAGCTGTCTGTCATCTCCAATGACCACTGCACAGTCTAGAAAAAAGGCTAGGGTGTTGTCCTTAATGTATACATTGAGTGACAATGTTTTTAAACTCAAGTCTTAGTTCCAGCAAAATGCATGGAGTCATGTCTAGAAGGGAAACCCAACATATATGGGACTCCCTAAATCCCCAACATGACCTGAGGGTTGATGGCAGCCAAAATGAGAGCATGACAGACATATCATGTCTGGTGATTTGAGGACAAAGCCAGAGACAGTCAGACTGAGATGGTTTAACACTAGAAGTCCCAGCCTTTTCTGGACCTCTTTTAGCCAAGAAGATGCTAGCTGGTTACTCTGTTGACTAAAATGAGCATCATTTCGTTTGTAAATGTGGCCATTACCTGAAGAATGTGCAGTGGAGTGTGAGGTGGGGGTGGTTGCTAGTTTGTATGGGGGAGAAGTGGCTGCTAACTGACTGTGTTGAGATGGTAAATGGGTAAATGGCCTATACTTATATAGCGCTTTCTACCCTCTTACGAAGACCCAAAGCGCTTTACAGTCACAGTCCCATTCACCCATGCACACACACATTCACACACGGATGGCGGCTCCGCTGCCGAACACTGGCACCAACCTCCCACCAGAGGCAAGGTGGGTTCAGTGTCTTGCCCAAGGACACTTCGACACATGGGCATGCAAAGCGGGAATCGAACCTGAAATCTGGGTCGACCGCCCTACCACTGCACCACGGCTGCCACAAAGAGATGATCGTTGGCAGAGCATTGTTCATGTTGGCTTATAGGGTGTCACCTAGTTGTAAACAATGGGTGTGAAATTGCACATCTATAGACCCATAGAAGCAGCTTGCTCACAAATAAGAGGTCCTTTTGTGCTGAGGTGGATAAAAACCTCACTGAACATAGCCTACTACTTCAGTGGCCTCAGGAAATTTGTGTTGAGTGAACCTCCTCCCTAAGGAACAAAAATGCAGCAAAGACTCTCCACTTGGCAGGCATTGGAAAGTATCCTGAGCAAAGTAAACTCTTGTGACTCGGATGGAGACGACATAGACCTTCAGCCAGATTCGGACTCTGAGCTGTCTTCAGGTTAAATTTCATTTTATGTTATTTCCTCTTTCATTTCAAACAAGAAAATGTTCAGAGGAGGAGACAGTGGAGTAGTGTCTGTGCATGCATTTGTGATATTATTTGTCCTGACCATTGCTCACAATTTGAACTTGTTCACATTGCAGATGAATAGACTGTTCCTCAACCCAAACAAAAAAACATTGTTTGTCGACTGATCTGTCAGAGACAGCAAAAGATGGCACAGTATGGCGTGAAGAACAGGTGGGGAAGCATCTCCATTTCACCACTATTGAAGCGTACACCGGAGATGGAGAGCCAACAGATAAGGCCAGTAGTAGTATCTCAAGTCCCCTTCAGAGCTTTCTCTGCTTTATCAGTCTTGAAATGCTTCAAAGCATTCAAGAATGGACTGTTCAACATGCACAGCAAACAGAGCATGATGATTGGTTCATTGGCCTCCCTGAACTAATGGCATTTGTTGCAATTGTCATCTTGCGGGGGCTTACCAAGGTTCCAGCACTAAGTGACTGCTGGTCAGCAAACCTGGGAAACCCACAGATCATTAGAACTATGTCCCGGAACCGCTTCCAAGGCATCGTGCGACACCTACGCTTTGATGACAGGTCCACCCGCAGTGACCGAGCAAAGACTGATAAGTTTGCTGTAATTTCCGGTGTGTGGGGACCATTTGTCACCAACTGCATCACATCCTACAACCCCGGTCGACACATCATTGTTGGTGAACAGCTTTTCCCCAGCAAAGACTTGCTGCCGTTTCCTGCAATACGTTGAAACTAAGCCTGACAAGTTTGGAATCACGTTTTGGGTGGCTTATGACTTAAAATCCAAGTACATTTGCAATGTCCTCCCATATCTTGGCAAGGACCCCAGTGTTCCCAGTGGGGCGCGACTGTCTGAAAATGTTGTGATGACGTTGATGGAACCATTCCTGGACAAGGACAGAAATGTTACCACGGACAATTTCTTTACATCGCTGTCACTTTCGCAACAACTGCTTAGCTGGAAGACCACCATCCTCGGCTCAGTCAACAAGACTCGCCGGGAAATTCCATAATCTGATAGGCAAACAGACCGCAATGATTTCACCACTCAGGTATGTGGCAGGTCTCTCATTGCTCTATGTTTATGTGTTTCTAATTTGTTTGTGAAAGTGCTATGAAAATAAAAATGTTGCATTTTAATTAGGTGTTTTCAACCACTGGTGCCACGCTGATGGTGTACGCGCCCAAAAGGAAGAAGGCCGTCTACATTCTCAGCAGCATGCACAGCGTGGTTCAGACTGAGAATAGCACCAAAAGGAAGCCAAACACTGTCGCCTTTTACAACACCACAAAGTGCGGAATGGATGTGATAGACCAGATGATGCGGGAGTACACTGTCCGCAGGGGAACACGGCGCTGGCCGGTCACTGTGTTCTATAACATGATTGATATGGCAACACTGAATGGACATGTGCTGTATCAAGCATGCACCGGCAGGCAGGAGAGACGAGTGGACTTCCTGATGAAGCTTGCTAGAGAGTTGGTTAACTCTCATGTGGATGCAAAGAAGGCACAAAAAGAAGAATTGCTTCGGCAACAACCTTCCACACCCGGACCTGGAAAAAGAGCCATGGGTCAGGTCAGGCACCAGTGCAAGAACAATCATGCCACTGTGCGATGTGTTGACTGCTACAGATACACATGTGGCAAATGCAGAAGAGAGATACCATGGCAACAAGTTTAATTGAAGTAGCCGCGTTTACATGGGCAAAATATCTTGATCGGATCAATGGTCGGGTTAAAATTCACCCGTGCACATGGGCACAGAAAACCTTTTTCCGATTAGAACAAATGTTCCCATGGGTCACACTTTCGGTCGGAATAAATCATTTGGGCATGCGCAGTAGTGTAAAAACTCCCGGAAGGAAGTGTCCCGTTGTAAACAACCCTTTGCTGTCACAATCATTTATGCGGTAGCTTGGTAATATACGAGACGATCTTCCAAACTTGCGTTTATTAATGTTATGAATATTATGAAGCGTCTATTCGCTCATCGTTTTATATTTAATCCGTGTGGTCGGTGCTTTTTTGTGCAGGGGGAGCTTGAAGCCAGGGTTAGGAGAGGCTATAAACACGGGCTGACAACATTAGCTTGGCTGCACGTAAATGTTTGGGAATAACATCAGCCTTTATTTTGTCGGACATGTAGTAGGTTAAAAAAATAAATAAATAAAAAAAAAACAGTGAGAGAAAATAACCCCCTTCTTTTTTTGAATTTTAAAAACACTTGTTTGAGTGAGGTGCGTTACATGTGGCGACCAGTAGGAGGCGCCGCCGGTACTGCTATGCCGCTGTGGACAACCAACGAAGAAAGTGCAGGCACAGCTCCGTTATTAAATGAGCTGAAGCCTGATCAGACGTGTTTTGGATTTGTCCACAGGTATTCTGTTTTACTTGTGTTAAATGTGATGTTAGGAGTGTTGTGATTAATTTTAAAGTAATGCATGATTGTTGTAGTAGAACAATGAATGTTCCTACATTTATAAAAGGCGTATTTTTCTAAATGTATTCTACCGCCGCTGTTTTACCGCCATTTAGTGCTGCGGTCTCTTTGATGTGCCCGAATAACATGAGTGCATGTGGACTCAGTGCAGTAGTAGGGAAAAGTTTAAATGAACAGCTAAATGCATTTGTGTAGTAATGTTTCTGCTCACTGAGAGTCAAATTATTTTTGTTTATAATTTTTGAATATTCTATATTCAGTTTCATGACCATTGTTAAACATTAATTAATTCTATTGTGTTTACTTTTATGGAATACTGGGTATTGTAAAATTGTAATTAAATGAATGCTCCGTTATTAAATGAGCTGAAGCCTGATCAGACGTGTTTTGGATTTGTCCACAGTCACAGCCATACTGCCTTTGGCAACACAGACATCCTATCTGTGTGCCACTTGCTACCGCCCAGCTACCCCTAGGGCTGGCGCCGGTAACAATTGGGGGCTCGTCCGGGATTATTCTCGTGGAAGCAACTGCCAGGTGAAGAGTGCGAGCACAGTATTCAGGGTGCCCAGAACATCAGGGAAGGCTGCAGCCACGCGTCATCCAGAGAGTTTCTGCCACCTTTGAAAAGTCATGGCCACTAATGCACCTCGGCGGTCGCTGATTGTCAAGATCCAGAAACAGCTTGCAAGACTGAACACAAATCAGCTTCAAATAATCTACCGCAGCATCGATGACAACACCACTACAGGTCTGATTGATGAAACCAATGAGATAGACCTGTACGACTCGATTGTTGACTATCTGAGAAGTGACATGTTGCAGTCATTGGAAGATGAAGGCCTCTCACGCCTGCTCCCCCTTGACGACCTCATCACCAATCTGCTTCAACCTACTGATTCCACACAGCCAGGAATTGAAGAACCAGGCCACGTCCAGATGGAAGACCAACCCTCCCGTCCTGCTCCAACCTCCCCCTCACCGTCCCATCCACATCGACTTCCTGTCACCCCTCCCAGAGACATCGCCATTCCGTCATTTCGCCCATCCACCACAATGACTCAGGGTTTGGCCACCAGAGAAGATGGAGAAATTGCTGTACTTCCACAAAGTTTCACCCCTCCACTTCAAACTGCAAAAACTCTGCGTCCTCCTCTGAGTGAAGTTGGTTCATCCTTCAGCTTGGGAAAGCAGGTACTGAGTCTTAATGATGTTGCAACTCTGCTTCCTCGCAGAGAGTTCAAACTCCATGGTGGACAGATTTCAGACACTGGTTCGGATGTTTCATTTGGTAACCTGTGTAAACAAATTGATGAAGGTCTACAAGAAGGGTTTACTGAATCAGAAATAATCAGAAGTGTACTAAAAATGATAAAACCTGGTACATTTAAAGAAATGTTAACTAACAAAACAGAGTTAACTGTTGACGAGCTTAAAAAGTTTCTCCGTTCTCACATTTGTGACAAAAACAGCACTGAACTTTTTCAGGAGCTAAGTAATGCTAAACAGTTAGTCAACGAGAGTCCACAACAGTTTTTGTACAGGATGATGGGTTTAAAGCAACGTGTTCTTTTTGAGTCACAACAAGGTGGTACAGGTTTCAGTTATGATGCAAAGCTTGTACAAGGTACTTTTCTCCACACCCTTTATCAGGGGTTGAATGAGAAAAATGATCATGTAAGGCGGGACTTAAAACCCAGCCTAAATGACATGGAAGTAAGTGATGATTTCTTATTAGAACAAATCACCAAATCTACACGCGAAGAAGCAGAAAGACAGAAAAGACTAGGTACAACTCTTAGGGCCAAATCAGTGACTGTTGCGACACTTGACAGTGGTGACACGAGCAAAGACAGGAAAGTTGACAAGGGGGGACAGATTGAACAAGATACCATTAGAGAACTGACAGCCCAAGTGTCCTCTCTGACAAAACATTTAGCCCAACTGACAAAGCCATCCGACTACATGGTACCTGTTGAATCTACACCTTTGAGACATAACCCAAAGACACAAATGGACACACGGGGTAAATGTAAATCGTGTGCACAACAAAACAAAGCCACTTGCCAACATTGCTTTGTGTGTGGTCAAGCGGGACATAGAGCCATAGGCTGCCTACAACAGAAGAGGTCGGGAAACGGGTCGTGGTTGCTGGAGAAGGGCAACCAGTAACCAAGACAACCAGAGTGCCCACAGTAACTACTAGCCAACCACCGCCAAGACGGAGACTTGCACAGCTCATCGGAAAAAAATGCATCATTTCCTGTGCTCTTAATGGAGCTCCAATTCAAATGCTACTTGATTCAGGTGCGCAAGTGACTATGGTAGGAAAGACATGGATTCAAAGAACATTACCTAATGTTGCTATTCAACCACTTGAATCCCTCCTGTCCGATCAGCCTCTAGCAATATCTGCAGCAAATGGCACGGATGTTCCCTTTGAAGGATGGGCAGATATGGAACTCCAGGTTAGTAGTGAAAATTGTGGCCAAGTCACTATCCAGGTTCCTGTCCTAGTAACCCAGAACTGTCTTAACCACCCCATCCTTGGTAGTAATGTTATCGCTGAGATGATCAAAACAAGTAAAGAGATGGATGTAGACATAATGGGGCTACTTAAAAACACTTTAAGTGTAAATGACAGCACAGTTGAAGCTTTAGTGTCGGTACTTGAGGTGTTGACTCCAGCTGAAACCTCTATTGAATGTAATGTCAAAACTGGAAAAAAGGGACAACTTTTACTTGCTGGTCAAATATGTGAGGTCCAGTGCAGAGTAAGAGAATGGCCAGCAGGTGGTACCATGCTCTTTCAGCCTGATGTAGAACATAACTGTCCAGATGGTTTGGAGTTGTTTCCTGCCTTGGTAGATGTCCCCAAAGGGTTAACAAAGACTGTTAAAATCCCTATACAGAACACCACCAGCCGTGACATTTACCTTCCAAAGAGAACTATTTTGGGAACGCTAGAAGAAGTAACTGAGGCCAGACCAGTTAACCCTGTTTCAAACATGTCAGTGTCTAAAAACCAATCTGACGTAAACGCATGTTCTGCCAGTCTCAGTTCAAACCAGAAAAATAGTGACAATTCCGAAACTGCAGACACAAAGGGTCAAAAATGGCTTCCTCCAGTAGATTTGTCACACTTGGAGGAGGATGAACAAAGGATTGTGAAAGAAATGTTATTTGAAGAGTCAGATGTTTTTGCAAAAGATGATTCGGACATTGGCTGCGTCCCAAGTTTACAACTCAAAATAAACCTTACAGACAATGTCCCAGTGCAAACAGCGTATAACTCAGTTCCCAAGCCCTTATATAAAGAAGTCAAAGAATATGTCCAAAAACTGCTAGACCACGGATGGATTAGGAAGTCCACATCACCCTATTCTTCTCCAGTGGTCTGCGTGCGGAAAAAAGACATGACTTTACGTTTGTGTGTTGATTTCCGGGGCCTAAACCGAAAAACTATCCCCGACCGCCATCCACTCCCACGCATTCAGGACCTGCTTGATAACTTGGGAGGCTACTCATGGTTTACAATACTGGATCAAGGCAGTGCTTACCACCAGGGGTTCGTGGATGAAAATTCAAGACACCTGACAGCTTTCAGCACGCCTTGGGGGTTGTATGAGTGGACCCGCCTTCCATTTGGTCTCACCAACGCCCCAGCGGCCTTTCAAAGATGCATGGAAGGGGCACTTGAGGGGTTAAGGGATGAGTGTTGTTCTCCCTACTTGGACGACGTGTTATGCTATTCTAAGACTTTCCATGACCATGTCAGTGACCTAAGACGTGTCCTTCACCGACTCAAAGAACATGGTGTGAAATTACGTCCAAATAAATGCGAGTTCTTTAAACGTCAGATCAGATATGTTGGCCGTCTCGTCACCAACGAAGGTGTTCAGATGGATCCTAAAGACCTTGAAGCTGTTAATCAGCTTAGAGAGAGAAAGCCAAAGAATGTTGGAGAAGTAAGAGCTCTTCTTGGTTTCCTAGGCTATTACCGAACATTCATACAGGACTTTTCTAGATTAGCAAAACCACTGTTCAAACTTGTTGAAAATCCTGGTGATGTAGATCATCTGCTTCTTAAAGACCAATCTAAAAATTCGAAAGAGAAAAGTAATAGTAGTGGGCAGCTACATTCCAAGACACCCGTTAACTGGACTCAAGAACATAGTACAGTTGTGTCACGCTTTGTTGATATGTTGACTAGTCCGCCTATTTTAGCATACCCAGACTTTAACCTACCTTTTGTCCTTCACACAGACGCTTCAAACGAAGGACTTGGGGCTGTACTTTATCAGGAACAGGGGAACAAATTGCGTGTCATTGCATATGGTTCCAGGACCCTCACGCCTGCCGAAAAAAACTATCATTATCACTCGGGTAAGCTTGAGTTTCTTGCGCTTAAGTGGGCAATCTGTGACAAATTTAGAGATTACCTGTATTATGCACCCACTTTCACCGTGTTCACAGACAACAACCCCCTCACGTACGTTCTGAGCACAGCCAAGTTAAATGCAGTTGGGCATCGCTGGGTGGGTGAGTTAGCGGACTTTCATTTTACCATTAAGTATCGCCCTGGCAAATCAAACGCAGACGCTGACACACTGTCAAGATATCCGGTCAAACTACAAGATCACCTCTCAGAATTCACAGAGACAATGCTACCAGAAGTTGTTTCTGCCATTTGGCAGGGAGACAAAGCCATTGAAAGTAGTGATGTACCTTGGGCTGCCGCATTGCAGTTACACACAAGTATGGATGACACACCCACAGAAGGAACACCTGTGTTCTCCCCTGAAGATGTAAAAACAGCCCAAAAAAAGGACACTACAATCTGGGAAGTGATGCAGTTAAAAGAGAGAGGATGGAATCCCAATGAAAAGGACAAGAAACAAATGACACGTGACACACGGAAGCTAGTACATGAATGGAATAAACTGATGATCGACAAGGGAGTATTGTACAGGTGCACAGGGCAACGGAAACAGTTAGTACTCCCAAATGAACTAAAAGAGACTGTGTTGAAACATTTGCACGATGACATGGGACATGTAGGTGCTGACAAAGTGATTCACTTAGCAAGAGAACGCTTTTATTGGCCCTTCATGCAGCGAGAAATTGAAGACTATGTTATACGTCAGTGCACATGTATGAAACAAAAGCGACCCTGTGTCCCAGTAAAGGCACCGATGGGCTCGATCACCACAACTCACCCATTTGAGCTCGTATCAGTTGACTATTTACACCTCGAACCGAGTAAGGGCGGCTATGAGTATATTTTAGTCCTCGTAGACCACTTTACCCGTTTTGCCCAGGCCTATCCAACTAAGAATAAGTCTGGCAAAACAACAGCTGAAAAGATCTTCTTTGACTTTATTCCGAGGTTTGGATATCCGGAAAAACTTCACCACGATCAGGGCCGGGAGTTTGAGAACAGCCTATTCCAGAGGCTCCAACAACTCGCTGGGATAGCTCACTCTCGCACCACCCCCTATCACCCTCAGGGAAATCCTGTGGAACGGCTAAACAGGACACTTCTGCAAATGTTGCGCACATTGCAAGAAGAAAAGAAATCACAGTGGAAGGACCACTTGCAACACATTGTTCACGCGTACAATTGTACCAGACATGAAGCGACGGGTTACTCACCACATTTCCTTCTTTATGGTAGAGCACCAAGATTACCAATAGATTTACTTTTCGAAATGAGACCTGACAGTGAGTGTAAGACAAGGCAAGAATACGCTGAAAAATGGGCCACTCGTATGCAAGAGGCATACAAAATTGCCGCAGAGAACAGCCAGAAAAACTCAGAAAAGGGGAAAAGGTACTACGACCAACATGTAAGAGGCATCTCGTTGCAACCAGGAGATCGAGTACTGGTCAGGAACCTCTCTGAACGTGGGGGTCTTGGTAAACTGCGAGCATACTGGGAAAATCGTATCCACCGTGTTGTTGACAAGATAGGAGATGGACCTGTGTATCGAGTACAAGCTGAGACAGGAGACCGCAATCTTCGAGTTTTACACAGGAATCTTCTTCTGTCAGTAAATAACCTGCCACTGGAACAAGAACAAAGTCACAAAAGAAATCTTACTAGACAAAAACAAAGGAAAGTTCAAAGATCAAACCAGGCAGCGGCTGTGCCAGAGTCTGAAAAATCTGACGAGGAGGAAGAAAACACATATCACTGGCAACGGGTACCTTTGTATCAGTGGAGAACTACAACCCAGCCCCATACTCAGACACTTAGAGTTGCAGCTCCTGAATTTCAGCATGTGAGACAGACAGCTCAGCCAGCTAAGATACAGGAGCAGAGGAGTTCTCCAGCAGAAGTAAGTCATCCTGAAGTGGATATCCAAGCTGTTGTACCTGAATCAGCACCAAGGCCAGTGCCAGCTGTCATGGTTCCAGCTGAAGAGATACCAGATCTTGAGACAACTACTATGGACATTCTCAGTGAAACTGTTCTTAATGAGAATGCTGTGATGAACACAGATGAACAGCTGTGTGACGAGATGTCTGACACAAATGCACAAGAAGATGCCCCAACAGTGAGGAGATCCACTAGAACTGTTAAGCCAAAAGAAGTGTTCACTTATAATCAGTTTGGTCAACCTTCTTATCAACCATGGAAGCCTACAGTAAACATGATGCTCGCTTATGTCCCCTGCCCCATTCCCTGTTATCCAGTACAACCTGACATGTACTATTTCCCCACACCTGTATGGACATGTTAAAAGTTGTAAATAGTTGGAGTGGACTTAGACTATCTGAGGATTATAAGATCTAACACTATGTAACTTAAAGTGACTTGACGTGAGACATTTTTTGGTACAGGATGCCGGAGTCATCTCTTAAAGCAGGGGAGAGTGTAGTAGGTTAAAAAAATAAATAAATAAAAAAAAAACAGTGAGAGAAAATAACCCCCTTCTTTTTTTGAATTTTAAAAACACTTGTTTGAGTGAGGTGCGTTACATGTGGCGACCAGTAGGAGGCGCCGCCGGTACTGCTATGCCGCTGTGGACAACCAACGAAGAAAGTGCAGGCACAGCTCCGTTATTAAATGAGCTGAAGCCTGATCAGACGTGTTTTGGATTTGTCCACAGGTATTCTGTTTTACTTGTGTTAAATGTGATGTTAGGAGTGTTGTGATTAATTTTAAAGTAATGCATGATTGTTGTAGTAGAACAATGAATGTTCCTACATTTATAAAAGGCGTATTTTTCTAAATGTATTCTACCGCCGCTGTTTTACCGCCATTTAGTGCTGCGGTCTCTTTGATGTGCCCGAATAACATGAGTGCATGTGGACTCAGTGCAGTAGTAGGGAAAAGTTTAAATGAACAGCTAAATGCATTTGTGTAGTAATGTTTCTGCTCACTGAGAGTCAAATTATTTTTGTTTATAATTTTTGAATATTCTATATTCAGTTTCATGACCATTGTTAAACATTAATTAATTCTATTGTGTTTACTTTTATGGAATACTGGGTATTGTAAAATTGTAATTAAATGAATGCTCCGTTATTAAATGAGCTGAAGCCTGATCAGACGTGTTTTGGATTTGTCCACAGTCACAGCCATACTGCCTTTGGCAACACAGACATCCTATCTGTGTGCCACTTGCTACCGCCCAGCTACCCCTAGGGCTGGCGCCGGTAACAGACACAACTGGAAACACAAATCCATGTGATTGTTTGGACAGTTTCTCAGGACTGAGCAACATTTCTGCTTTGAAGCTCACACACCGACCCAAATGGGTGAGCTGACGGGCCGAGCTCTGCTCTGTCCTCCTGAGTCCTGCAGCCGCTAACCCAGAGCGGCGGGTCGGCTCACAGTCCGGATTCTCACACATAACAACACAACAAAATGCACAAGTAACAAAGCACCCCCCCCCCCAACCACATTGATAAATCCGCCTGCTCTGCTCAGAGAGGTTCACTCAATCTACTGGCACCGGAGCCCGAACGCAGAGCTCGGGTGCCGGGTCCAGACCTCACTGGGCACGAAGCGCTCCTCCCCGGCAGCCCCTTCCATCTGAGGGGTGCCATCTGAGGGGTGAGAGAGAGGCAGACAGCCAGCGGGGCAAGAGCAGAACGGCGCTTTTCAGGGGGCTGCCGCAGAACAGCTGTTTGGTCCTGTATGCGCTCCAAAGCTTTCTCTCAGCGAAACACCGTCTATGAATGACGTAAACCAGAGCAGAAGTGACACACGATCGGAATGACCGTTTACATGTACCACGATCGGATAAAGGATCGGTATAACCCACCTATCTCGATCGGAAAGAAAGTTTGATCCGAACGAGTCTGACCGGGGCAGACTATTCCGAACCGCACGTTTACATGAAACATTTTCTTTCCGATCAGGCATTCTTTCCGATTACTTTTGCCCATGTAAACGCGGCTATTGATAGGATAGCCCCACCTATGGTGCGCCAGTATCTGCCTTATTTACATAGGAAAAGCAGTCGTTCACAGTTGATTCAGGACATTAGCTAAGTCTTCCAGCCGATCGTCTGCCCTTTAGGTTTTATAGGTAGAAAGACCAAATCATCCTTTGGACTTTTACTGTTAAGTGAGTCTGGAGGAGGGATCGAACACAGTGAAAAATAATGCTTCCATGCAGGAGCTGAGGAAGGTTCATGCAGTGAAAGATTAGTAACGGTGAAGTACCATCAGCTGTTCTATCCCCTAGTGTGCGAAGTGTGTCCTCTGCTTTCTATCCATTGGCTGCAGAGCTGCAGTTACAGCTGAGTTCAGAAACCCCCCAGTGCAAAGCATCAATTTCTAATGCTGAATGTCAATAAAAGTCTTTGGTTTGATAGTCAGGGATTTGAACCCACAATCTCCCAGTCTCAGCCTGCAGGACGTATGAAGATGGTAGATGAGGTCATCCCTGAAACACAACAAAAACACACAAACATGTCAAACCATTTTCGGCTTCGAAATCCATTCACCAAGTTAGACCAAATCTTCCAAAACCTGCACTAAGAATGGTCTCTGAGAGTGAGAACCCCCCAAAACACTGCACACGCCTTTTGGTGACAGTGAAGAAAAAGAAGCCCATGTGGAATAATCCTTCTGCAGAGCCAGACGCTGTAAGAGCTACAATATGCTTCGAGGACAGATCTTGGCTGAGTTGTACAAAGATATCTTAAGAATGTTACAGAAGATTTAAACTATTATAACTTCCTGAAAAGGAAGTTCAGAACTGGGCCTGCATGGTGGATGACTGTGGAGAAAAACAGCTTCCTGCAGATTCAGATTCCTTTTTTGTTATTCGTGCACACTATCTGTGATGCAACGTCGAACAGAATTACATTCTTCTGGCCACCAGTGTCTAGGCATCACAGGAACAAAAGGAGCACATATGTTACGGGGAGCGGATGAGGGCGTACCCAGGTGCAGAGAAGGAGAGGAGGCAGGAGGTTGCAGGGGAGCGGGGCAATAATAAAAACAAAACTACAAAAACAAAAACCACTGCATACGGCAGGCTAGAAAACTCGAAATACATTACACTCGAAACCGAGGAACAATACAATATGGAGCAGCACAGGAGGAAGGGAAAGACAGGACTTAAATACATACAAGGCAACAAGACACAGGTGGAAACACTCAGGACTGATGGGGCAAGGTAAAACTCAAAACAACAACGAAACAGGAAACCCTACAAAATAAAACAGGAAGTGAAACTCAAAACATCACAGAACAAAAGGAAACAAACCACAAGGGCAAAGAAACAGAAACCGTAACTACATAGGCAGGTCAAAAACTGTTTAAGGTAGATGCAGTTTAAATAAAAGCAATCGATAACAATAAATACAAGTGTGTAAGAAATTTTGTGCAAATTGAGATTTTGCACCAGAAGAAGGACATGTCTGTAAGCGCAAATGCAGTCAGAATTAGCGGCATGTCTTAACTGATCTCAGATTAATGTCTGAAGTGGGACATTGTCTGGAGTTTACTCCACCCACCTCAACAACTTTCCCGAAATGACTGATAGAAATTTCTGACACCAGGCTGTAAATATGTTTATTTTTGGTATAATGTTGGACTTTTTACCATGGAAGTCAATTTTAAATTGGAACCATCCCCAAGTGGTCACTTGCGGAACTGCAACCTTTGGTACTTCTGGGTTTGGTTCATATAAGGCTATTAAATGTGGCGCTTTTCATGGAAGGCCATCCATTGTGACTGGTTGGGCAGTCAAGGGTGAGAAAAGGTTCAGACGGAGAGGACATCTACATAAAGAAAGGTGAGGAGGATCTGGGTGGTCTTTCTCATCGAAAAAACCCTTATCCTAAAATCCTCATCCTAAAAAGAACCCCCAGCAGTTTTAGCCTGTAGTAGGATAACAATCAGACTAGCAAAAGGTGACCAAGGCTTACCCCAAAATTATAACCTTAATGAAAAAGTAAACTCTACTGTTTATTGCTAAATACAGAGCAAATGAACTCCTCCTGAACTGAAGTAGAGTCCCTGGTATAGATGTTTGAAAGGAGGTGCAGATGTGGATGGAGATGGACCTTAATTAAAGCAGAAAGAGTTTATGCAACATCTGATTTACTTGGAGAGCACTGCCATGAATCAGGGCCGGTGCTCTCCCATGCAGCATGCAGAGGCCTGGATGGCTGCTCCAGCATTACTGTGAAATTCAGAGGAATGGACTGTTCTATCCCATCCTAAACAGGGATGAGGGATGAAGCCTTTGATCTGCTTGGGGACAAGATTTACCACTGCAGTCTACTTGTTCCTCTAATGCAGCATGAGGATGAAGGCAGCAGCGTGTCCGGATTCATTTCATTTCCACCTCTCAGCTGCCAAACCAGCCCTTCGCCTTGTACTGAGTCTTTCCAAGTGAAGCTGCTGCTCCTTTAAACAGCCCAAAGACAGCATTTACTTTAGTGTGACAGCACAACTCTTTGGCCTGACATACTTGGTGAAATGTATTTGTCACAGCATGAAATTGTGAATTTGAGTTGATCTGTCAGTCTACAGCTAACGTTGGGATCCAACTGTAGGACAAGTCAGACCTGCTTCAAGAAAACATGAAAAGATCTCCGTTCTGACAAGAACTTATTTCAAATTTAAACAAATTTGAATTGTTGTCATCTCACACTCTCCTCAATGGTCATGATTGTCAGAACTTTTCTTTGATCTTCAAAGAATTAGAGAGACTTTGGGTTAGAACCAAAATGAAGTTATCATTTTCAGCAATCTGAAAAACCTGCTGTTTCTGTGAAGCAGAAGTGACTTCTGACTTGATCTCTCACCTACCAGAGGGGGACTTCACAGATGGAACAGAAAGTAGAATACCGAGGAAGTCAGCCATGTGACTGCTGACAGTGAGATATAAAGACTGACCACATGTTCCCTGAGTGCTTCTTCATGGCTTGTGATGGATGGAGCTTGTCTGTTTTCCAGATATGATCCTGCAAATGTTGCTTTAATAGTGTTCCAATCAGCCGCACTGAACCCCGGTGATGAGCTCTCTGCCTCAGCTCCCAGCTCCCAGCTGGCAGGCTTCCCACAACATCCTACAACAGTGCTGACCTCAGTGCTGCACACAGCAGCTCGCAGACATCACCGCGTCACTGTAGCGCTGCCAACTTTTGGAACAGTGCTTTTAGATTTAGAGCTCTTTGGCTCATTGGGACCTACTTTGCACTATGCATGGCTTTATATATTATGTTCCCTAATTTAAACCAAACCTTGAAACATCAAATGTTGCAGTTCCTCACACAACCATTGGGGTTGGTTTTCAAGGTTATAAGACATCCAGCTTAGTTTGAAAAATCTTTTGATGATAAGTGGTCTATCCATGTCTTCAGTAAATGGGTGTCTTGTTTTCTACATCTTTAAGCGTGTTTTCTTCTGACTGTCTGGTGCATGAACCAATATTCTTCTTTTACTTTATCCTGCCCAATCACCTATTCATGACAGAGTGAACTCCACATGACCACACCACTTTAAACTTCATCTGTGCCCATTACAAATGACTAATCCAGTTAATTATTGGTCAAAGGCCATATGAGGCTGTGGGATGAGAAAGTCCTGTCATGTCATCTGAATGCACCGTTATTCAGGTTAACTTTTTTCATCATCTTTTGGTGACTTTGTGTCGAAGAGATGCTGCTGGCTCCACACCGTAAAGAAAGAAGCAGACCTGCTGCTGTTGGAGCGAATGTTCCATTTGCTGATACCATTGACTGTAGAAGTGAACTGGACTGAGTGATCCCTCCCCTTCACATTCCATAGACTTCTTTAGAGAAATAAACACCTTTTACTCAGTCATTCTATTGGTCAGGATGACCATTCTTGATCTGATACATTTTTTTTCTTTACAGTACTCTGCATTTTTTTATGTAGTTCAGGTTATTCAAGTTATACACCGACCAATCAGATGCTTCAATAAATGTAGGCTGTCTCACGTCCAACATTTAAAATGTTTAAGTGACAGATTTTTCTGAGCCCACTTTCAAATGGTGAGGATTTAGATTTCCGAAAAGCTCATTCCTGATTAGCAACAGTTGTGGCCATAGAAACATTGACTCAGATCAATCAATGCCTACTAACATTGTCTGGCTCCAAATGGCTGCGTCCGTTTCATGAAAAATGGCGACTGAATTGACTTCATTTGGTTGGAGCAGGAAGTTAACAATTTTTTTATGGGTGATGTCCCACTCAGTCCATGTCTTTTATGAAGATGCACTGCTGTTTTTAAATTGATTGAAAAAATAAAGGACACAGACAGAATAAAAATGTAAAAAAATGATTTTAAAAAAAGGAAGTGAATTACAGATAGAACTGAAGGTGAGATAAATGATAATACTTCATGGAAAATAATAAATTATTTTTTCTATTTTGACAAAACTCATAATCTGATCAATCTGTTCTGTCTATTCAGTTTAATACACATACAACTATGCAACAAGCAACATATCAGCTGTTCTTCTTAATGAGGTTTTTGAATATGATTTAGTGCCGCCCACAAACACATCCCCAAGGTGCTGACCCCCAGAGTTTTAGAAACTTTTACTAAGAAGCTGAATATTGAACTCTTCAGAATAAAGCGTCTCTCCTCACAGCACCAGTTTCGTCATAGTGACTTCCTGCTCTGCAGACTTGATGCTCATGTGCTGTACATTTGTGGACCGGCTCCACCTTTATTTTGTCTAACACTTTGGAGTTTTTACATACTAACTTTGTGAGTTTTTAGGCTCTTCAAAACTTCTAGTGGTGCAGATGCAGCTTTTATGTCCAGTCTTCCTCAATGCCATGATGAGTTCTCAGTTCTTGTGTTTTGGACCTGTTGATGGCTCTTTAGTTGCCTGTAAGCAAAGCCAGCCTTTTTCCTTTGTTTATGCAGATTATTATGATTTTTTGCTTGTTTTTCATCCCAGCCCTGAGTGCGGTCTGTTCATGGGAACTATAAAAGCTTGGTTTGCTTTGAGGTCGCCTTGTTGCTCCTCTCCTGGAAACCACAGCAGATGTGCCTGCTTTCTTCTTCATTATGGGCTGGCAGCTGTCCGCCGCTTAGAGCAGCCTGAGCGATTCAGAAACACGGTGCATGAGTGTAGAGTCTCCCCTCTAATTACAAAGACGGTTAGAAGTTTGGGCCTCATGTCAGCAGGGAAAAGGGAACAATAATGTTTTTAACGGAATAATTCTGATCTGTCCGTGTCAAGCGCTGAAGCCTCAGTGGTGGATCCGTGTAGGGCAGATCCGTTTGGGTTGTTTGTGCACACACAAAACTGAAGAGCAAATAAAAAACTTGGACTCTTATATTTTCCAAATTTGTTTGGAAGCTCATATGAAAGTTTTTTAGGATTACAGCTCGACCTTGATTTCCCACACATCCAACTCTCAAAAGCAGATTCCGGCTGTAAACTGATGGAAAATATCAACACATAAGGGAAATAAACTTCAGACCACACAAGGTTGTTAGAGGTTACACTGGTCTCTATTTGTATGCATGCCATGGAACAAAAAGAGTGAAACCTGGGTCTAAGCAGTACAAGGAGAAGACGTTTAATCTGAGATTACTGGTAAACAACAAAGTCGGGCTGTAATGAAGGTCAAGAACGTCCCTCAGTCTGCAAACATTTGAGGGGGAGATGTGTTGCCAAAGTTTTACGTAGACACTTCAAACCCTTCTGCTCAGACTGGGAGAAGCTTTCTTGAGCAAGGCATTAAATTTGCAAACATCCGTTCAGAAGTGCCCCGTAAATCCTCTGGGAGTCACAGAAATCAAACAATCTGAAAATTCAGCCCACGATTGCATTTTAATGAGCAGAAATGAGATTATGAATTGTTAGTTGGCTTCTCCACAGGTCTTTTCCTCGTGAATTAGGCTGTTTGCTGTGCGGATGGCAGTCGCAGCGGTTGGTGTGGATCACAAACATGCGATCACTTTTCCCACATCTTTGAGCAGCTCACACTGCGCTACAGCTATATCAAAGGAGAGTTTTTTCTGACCTCAGATCAAGAAGGGAAGTGTGGTAGGACATGTGGACTCATAAAACAGCAACATTGTTTATGAAAAATCTTACTAAATATGGAGTTTGAAGAAGCTTTAAGTTCACGAGTCCTTAAAAAAAACAGAAGCTAGTGATCTATTTTATGTCTTAAAACATTTTTTGCTTTTTTAATAATTTGTTGTCTCTAGGGCAAATATAAAGACTTGATAATCAAAAATTAGAATTCAAAAGATGTTTATGAGGTTTTAATGTCAGGTTGGACCTCACTAATGCAGACTAGGAGATAAAGAACTAAATGGTAAATATTTAATTCCATCTGGTAAATTCCCATCCGCTCTGCAGTTCAGAAGATCAACTTTTAAATCTGAAATGTTGTTATTTTCTCACCTGGATCAGGTTTCTGTCAGACTGCAGGCAGTTTCGTGTCCGCGTGATGATCATGTTGGCACCTCTGTGTTGGCAGTTGTTCAGATAAGTGGAGACGTCCGACCAGTTTGACAGGGGAAAGCCCTCAGGTTGCACGTCAAAAGTTCAATAGTTTTGCTTTATGCTCTCTGAGTTTCTGCAGCTACACTTTCAATTTGAATGTTAATGCTTCAAGATCCACACACCTATAATCCACAATGTATTCAGGATTAGTTTTTACTTTTTTTCAAATTTGTGCTCTGAACACACCAAAAGCACATGCTAATCCCTGCTGGTGTCCTCTCTCTATCACTGCTGCCGCCATAAAGGCAGATTTTCTCCTACACAGCTCTGCTCTTCTCTATTTCAAACATGCATTTATGAAATGACGATTCATAATCGTATTTCGGGCAGATGACTCGTAGCAGGGTTTCTTAGCTAATACCCTAGGGCGGTTCAGTCAATTAATGCACCTGCTCAGCGTCCTATTTAAGCCAGGTGCGCAGGCGCTCATTCTCTTTCTTACCTTCAGCGCTCATTCTTCGCCGTTCCCCGTGCTCGCGGGTCCGGCGGATCTCCTTTTCTTCGACGTCTTGCTGTATTCCCCCCATCCTTTGGATGGTTATTCCCCATTTCTGATGTGGGTTTTCCGTTTTCGCCGTGTCTGCTCTTTTTGCGGCTCTTGCCGGGCAGCTTGCGGCGATCTCCAGGCGGCTAACGGCGCCCAGCGCGTTCGTTTCGCCGCGGTCGCATGCATCTGCAGGGGGTGCGCTTTCCGCGGTATTCGGGTTGTCCGTGGGCCCGGATCTGGAGCTGTCCGGGTCTATCGTCTGCCGTGGTCGGCCGGTCTTCTCAGGTGAGCGGCGTGCGGTCTTTCCTGGTTCGTTTTTCTGGGCTGAGTCTTGTTTTGTTTACTTCCGTGTATGGTGACGTCGCGCCCCTAAGGACCCTGGGAATTGTAGTTTTTGTGACTCGTGGTCTGTTCCATGTTCACTCTGATTCATTTTCTGCTGTTGTTCTGCGTCGTCCGGTTATTGTTTCAGGAGTTGTGGGGTCTTTTTCTGTAGTTGTGACGGCTGGCGGTCCTTGTCTGGCCTGGTTTCTCATGTTGGCTGAATTATTTGTGGTTTTGCATTTTCTTTGTTGCTGTTTTGTTCTTTAGGTGCTGAAGGTGACTCTTGACTATCTTTAATTAGATGCTGGCTTTCTTGTTATGGCGGCTCTTCTGTTTATTTTCTTCGTTGTTGTAGCTGTTGGTTAGTCTTAATGTGAATTTGTCTCTTGGACCCGTCTCTCCTCTGTGGACAAATTCCTTATGCTTGGTCTCTTTTATGCGGTGTCTTTGGCTCATTTTAATCACTCGTTCGTTGCCCCCGCATGTTCTGCATCTGGTTCTGCTTAGCCTGTTTTTCCCTGCTCCGTGTACCCCAGTAGGTCCTGCCCTGGCTGGGGACTTGCGTCGGCCGCATTAGCGTGTCAGTCTCGTCGCTGCCTTTTTTCTCGGCTGGACAGTTATTGTTATTCATTTCTCTGGTTTGGTCTGGAGGTTTGTGGGGGCTGTGTGATGGATTTTTTTTTTTTTTCCGGGGCATCGTTTTTCAAAGCCCCCACTAAGGGTGGCCCTTCGAAGGTTCAGGTTCTCGTGACGTGCTCTGGACCCGTTGGCGCCTCACAGTTCATTTTTTTTTGGGCATCTGTGGCCTGGTTCCTCATGTGCCTTCAGGATTAGTATATATATTTTCTTCAGCTGCCCAGGCTGTCTCCACGATTTTCCTCCGAGCGCGACATAACGCTGAGGATGTCTTATCGCTGATGTTCTCCCTGTTCTGCCTCTATGCCTCTCGGCGTCTCTTGGCATTCAGTTGGTGCTCGACGCGTTTGTCGGTTTACCTTTCAGCTGCCGTGGCAGTCCTCATACTTTCAACTTTCTTAGCAGAAGCTCTGTACTGGATATTTGTAGGCAATGGGTCTCCTTCACTTTGCGAGTTATTGATGGTTTCTCAGTGGCCGAATTTCCTCTGTATCCCTGGTCTTTGGATCTTTGTGGGGGGGGGATTTATTTTCTAATCTGAGTTCCACGTTGTCTATACTGTATGGTCCTCCACCCTTCCGGATTTATTTTTCTTCTATGGATTGGATGGTTCATTGCTGCTTGTCTCTCCCCATTATGTCATCTTTGGCTTTTGTGCAGCGTGTTTATTCATTTTGGTTTGCATATGCTTTGTCAATGATTGCGCCACCTGACATTTGCTGTGGCTTTGGTCCTATGGTCATCTGTTCATCTTGTGTTCATCTTGTTCTGGGTAGTTCCATCCTGGGCCCCGTGTTCCTGTTCTGGATTTCGTGTTTTGCGTTTGTTCCTTCCCTCTCTATGCTTGGAGTAGTTATGTTATGGTGACTGTCGTGTCTTCAGGCTCCCTCCACTTGTTCCTCTGAGGCTGTGCCTTCTGGTTTGGGGGAAAAGATTTAAGAGTGGTTTGTGTTTGTCCGGCCGCCTGAATCTACAGCTCTGATGATTTATAAGATGTCGTCCAGTTATTTCATCCTTGGAGATTAAATTAGGGCTGTTTCAATAGTGAATGACAGTATTGTGTCATCAGTTGACTTGGTTAATGTTTAAATAACACCTTGAGCAATTTCTACCCTGACCGTAGGAGATATATCACTTGCGCTGTCAAGCTTAGTTCAAGAGTTAAATCTTGTGTCCACAAGTCAGTCTTCTATCTTCCTTGTTTAAGCAGATGACAGTCTGCTAGATGCTTCCCCATTTAGTGGCTTATACTCCGCCTCTAAATGCTTAAGGTTCAGTCTAGCAAAAATACTATCAAAACCTATGATCCCTCATGGCTCTCAAGTTTTCTTTTTCAGTATCCAGACGCCCCTGGCTAATTACAATTTCAGTAGTCTGTACTTTGTTGTCCACCAATTTGAGAACCACTATTATCAGATGCAAAGCATCGAATCCAGCCGGGCTGCAATCCTTTGCTACGTGGGATGTTGACCTTCCTCATCTACAAATCTCTTTGGCTACTCTTCCCATCACCTACTCCTCGATGGCCTCCTGAAGGAAGTGATGTCACCCCTGCATTCCTTGATCTGATGCTGCAACGATGACTGCTCGACGCACCTATTGCTGCACTGAAAGTGACGGGGCGGTGGACCTCCTCTGCATTCCAATGACACTTCTGACTGAATTAATCAATCATTGTCAACAGCAGAATGAATGTAAATTCTTCGATTATAGATGTTAAAAGAAAATTATAGCCGGGTGGAAGCCTCAAAATTAGGATGTTCTAAGTTGTATCATAGTATGCGCTGGAGCTCGAATTTGGTTCTTAAGCCAATTTTGTAGTATGCCAATGAAGCATAGTAATTATGGGCGTTGAACTCGTTCTTAATATTTGGTTGGGATCTCAATTAAATGATGTTCCTTGAGCGCTTATGTTATGCCGAATGGAGAAAATTATGGCTACTAGGCTCGTTCGTTGTACTGTCGTTGGGAGCTTCGAAATTATGGATGTACTTAAGCTCGTGTATTTATAGTTGCCACAATGGCAGAAGTTATGGCCATCAAGCTTGTTCTTGGTTAATAGAAGTTCAAATAATGGCTGTCAGCATGCCTAATACGCCATCAAAGCTTTGGATTGGATGTTAAGTTATTGTATCATACGGGTTGTTAGGCGGTACAAATTAGTTTCGCACAGCGTTTTTTGGGGAAGTGAGTTACGTTCTATGATCAGGTATGAGTAATTTTATGTTGGCTCCTCTTTTATTCTTTCCCTCTCTCTTTCAGATAGTATGTTCCTCTAGTGGTTTCCACGAACGGGAGCGACCCTACGGTCAATGGTGCCGGGTCACACATAGCAGATCCACTAGATAGCATGTTCCCTTCGAGGCGCTGTACTCGAACGGGGGCGGCCCAAACGGTCAATGGTGCCGGGTCACACATAGCAGATCCACTAGTTAGCATGTTCCCTTCGTGGCGCTGTACTCGAACGGGGGCGGCCCAACGGTCAATGGTGCCGGGTCACACATAGCAAATCCACTAGATAGCATGTTCCCTTCGTGGCGCTGTACTCGAACGGGGGCGGCCCAAACGGTCAATGGTGCCGGGTCACACATAGCAGATCCACTAGATAGCATGCTCCCTTCGAGGCGCTGTACTCGAACGGGGGCGGCCCAAACGGTCAATGGTGCCGGGTCACACATAGCAGATCCACTAGATAGCATGTTCCCTTCGTGGCGCTGTACTCGAACGGGGGCGGCCCAAACGGTCAATGGTGCCGGGTCACACATAGCAGATCCACTAGATAGCATGTTCCCTTCGTGGCGCTGTACTCGAACGGGGGCGGCCCAAACGGTCAATGGTGCCGGGTCACACATAGCAGTCATACTGGGAAATGAAATGGAATGCTGCCGAAAACACACCCCATTTTATTACACACTGATTATACATACACATTTTTTCTTCTTCTGGATAATTAAGTGTTGGGGGTTTTTTGTTACCCGAAAGTTTTATGGAAATCTCTCATGGAATTGAACGGAGCCTTATGCCAAACCAAAAGATGTGAATGCCAACTAAAGTATGTGGAAAATGTCAAATAAATATTTCTTACTGCAAGAGTTGTCTGACTGAAATGACGATTCATAATCGTATTTCGGGCAGATGACTCGTAGCAGGGTTTCTTAGCTAATACCCTAGGGCGGTTCAGTCAATTAATGCACCTGCTCAGCGTCCTATTTAAGCCAGGTGCGCAGGCGCTCATTCTCTTTCTTACCTTCAGCGCTCATTCTCGCCCCACCCTCCTCCCCGGCTTCCACCTGTGGGCTCCGTAAGGGGGGTTTTTGTTACCCGAAAGTTTTATGGAAATCTCTCATGGAATTGAACGGAGCCTTATGCCAAACCAAAAGATGTGAATGCCAACTAAAGTATGTGGAAAATGTCAAATAAATATTTCTTACTGCAAGAGTTGTCTGACTGAAAGCAACTTTATTCTCTGCAGAAACTTTAAAGCCAGCTGCAAAAGAAAGTTGGGATCAATTATTTAGGCTGTGTGTGGAGTCCTCGTCCCACATTGATTGTGCGAAAGAGTTGTTGTCAGGAACCAGAGAAAGAGAAGAAAACATCTCACCTGTTCTTGTCGCACTTAGTTGGTGATGAAGTGCTGGATGCAATACTGGAGCTTTTTTCTTTCTTTTTCTCTTTTGGTCTGAAAGCAAAGACTTGATGTCTGTTCTGGTTTATTCATATCATTATTTAAACAGTGAAGAATCTCTTTTTGACAATAGTTTGACGGTAGCTGTACAGAGGTTTGTGTCATTCCAGTCTCATCTATAAATGTACACATCAGTATTTTGCCCCGAAAAGGGGCGGGAAGAGGATTTTATATCTTTTTAAAATACAGGCTTTAAAAAAGTCAGTAAAATTGGTTAAAGTGCTGCTTCAAGCTTTAGCACATTGTCTGAAGCGTTTTTGTGAGTAACATCATGAATGTCATCTGATCACTGCAGTCCAAACCAGATGGATTTGAGTCTTTAATGTTGTCCTGATGCAGTTTGAAGGCTTTCAATAATCCCTTGAATAAAATGTGGGCAGTTCATGTTTTTTCTACAGTGGTCCAGAAGTGCAAATCAGATCAACAAATGACTCGACACAAAAACATTTTAAAGATCACAATGACAATTAAAGAAGTAAAATAAGTATAAAAAAACAGCATTACGTTTTAGAAATAAAAAACAATTTTCCAAAAACCAAAACTTAAAAAAGTAAATAAAAACAAAAGTAATTTCCAGAAAGCAAAAAGAAATGTTAAAAAACGAAATACAATGAGAAACCAAAAAAGGAATGTATTGTGGGATATGGCTGATTGTATGATGATATCCAGTATTATTGTTTTATGCCAAATAATCTTCAATTGAAATGATAGAAAAACATCAACATCCAATCAGTAATGCCCTGCAATACGTACATTTTCCAGTTTCTTATTGTGTTTCTTTTTTTTTTTTTTTTTTTGTTTTACAAATAATGTTTTTTTTCTGGAAATCAGTTTTCCAAAATGTTTTTTTGTTTAGTTATTTTGTTTCTGGTATTTTCTGTGTTTTTTTTCTCTAAAATGTAATGCTTTTTTGCTTTTTTAATTGCTATGATCTGCAACATGTTTTTTTATGTCGATAGATTTGTTGATGTGATTTGCACTTCAGGGCCACTGAGTTTTCAATGTAAACTAGGCAAAACATTCATAACAGTTGATAATTTGTAACCTAACAAATCCCCAGCGTATCATATTTTCCTTATCAATGAAGGGTCTATTTTCAAACTTATGTCATATAGAAGGTGCATCAAGCGAGACAAAAGAGTCAATGATACGCCCGTCCGTCAGTCAGACTTTTTTATTTTTTGTGACCTGCGCTCACAGTAACTCGAAAGCCAAATTCAAATACCTCCAAATGGAAAGTTATTGAAACTCAGTGTCTACATTCGATCATTTTATCATTTTTTATTTATTTATTTTTTATCGTGGTGTGCGTATGTGTGTGTGTTTTTGCGAGGGGGGGGGGTGTCGCACTGTTTGTCTTGTTATCTTGTTTTTAAATTTTATTGTATTTTATGCACAGCACTTCGAGTGACATGTTGTTGAAAAAGTGCTATATAAATAAAGGTTGATTTGATTTGATTTGATTCAAATCTAGACATAAGTACCACTCTATGATGTCATTAATAGTCACCGGTCATCTAGCGCCTATCTGCCAGTGCTTGTAAAATACATAATAACAATCGGTTTTCTAACTAAGTCATAACTTATATTTAAATTCCTGTGCTTCAGAGCACACCTACGTGAAAAAGTGTGTTTCGGATCACCTCACCAGCAGAGGGATAACCTTTCATGCCCCTATGAAAACATTTTCAATCAGAAAATTAGAATAAAATACTGAGATTCGTAAAAATCTAATAAATCTAATCGCTAAACAACATATGACAGTTTTTTTTCCCTGTAAACTTTGGATGTTTTCTATTGAAGTAACTGTGAGTCAATTGTTGTAAAAAAATAAAAGACTCCTGATGATTAATTGTTGGTCTGACTTGGCTTCACTCACTTTAAAACTCGCCCACAAAGAAAAATTGGAGCTAATTTGGTTTTAGACCAAGGAAAAAAAACATTGATGTCTTTTTATGAGGTTGGACGACAATTTAAAAAAAACAACCAAAAAGATTTTTTAAAATTAGATTCATTATGTCTGAGTGATGCCTTAGTGCACAAACTGCCTTTACGGGTGGGTACGGGCTGGCTGCAGGCAAATAAAAAAAGTGTCTGTTTGCACATAATTTTCAACATACGTGCAGCCAGTGCTAAACCTTTGTCTTGGCCGCATGGACCCAAAGGAAGGGTTAAGGTTAGGATTTAAAGTCACAGTTAGAGTTAAACTAGCAAATATTTCCTGAGTTTGGCTGTTTCAGTAGCTCACTGCTTCTCCAGGGGGTTGGATCAAATGCGGAAAACATATTTTACACACCTACGAGCGTGACAGATAATAGAACTTTAAGTTTAATTTAAAATACATGTGGCCAAATACAAAATTCAGCGCACTTAAAATATTGGCGGGCAATGCAGCAAGTGTGGCCAAGATGAATTTTTGTGCTGGTCGACATAAATACGTGCAAATAACATCAGCGGAAAAAAAAGCATAAATCTGTATGAAATATCATAGTCATAGGCCACACCTGGTGAGGGCGAAAATGTAAGGAGAAGTAGGGGTAAAGTAGGTGAGATGCAGATGTGTCGTCCGGATTTTTGATTTCTTCAAGCCCCTTGAACCCTGCAGATGCGCAGTGAGCCTGTTAGTGCTGTTTGGTTGATAAGTGGGCTCGTTGCACACTCCTGGCAAGCAGCCCGATTGTTAGAAACGAGGAAATTGGACAGAGTATAGTTTGTGTGGACATCCTACGAGCGTCCTACAGACACTTATGTATCACCTGTACATAGTGTGCGGCGTAAGGACGCCACAACACCATCACCCGTACTTCATAAGTGTGCATAATTTTCATTATCCTTACAAATACTTCACGGCACACTTACGATATGCACAACAATGGTACGTTCCACTTCTAATATATCCCTTAAAGTGGCTGCATGAGCCTCAAGGGGAACTGCAGACACACCTTTGCTCCCCTTCAGATGCATCCGCTCCTTTCTATAACCCAAAAACTCACAGCATCCATACAGGTCAACCCCCAGATGAGTGCATAAAGGGAAGCAACATTGACTGTATATGAGAACTGGACTGAGTGACCCTTCTCCTGGCGTCCAAACAGGAAATACTTGCTGGCCCCAAGAAGTCAAAATCCAATAAACTTCTATAGAGAAATAGACAGCTGTACTCATATTTCTGGTAGATTTCTTGTAGCCCACTTTCAATTAGTAGGGGTATGGCCTTCCAACAAGCTCACTTCTGACTAGCAACAGTAGTTACCATAGAAGGATTGATTCAGAAAGACTTGGACCAATCACTGCTTACGAATGTCATCTGGCTTCAAATGGCGGTGTCCGTATCGCAGAAAAAGGCTGAATGGACATCATTTGGTTGGAGCTGGAGGTAAACCATTTTCTGTGGTTATTGTCTCACTTGCTCAGTCCAGTTCTCTTATACAGTTAGAATGGAAGCTGCTCAGTCTTGACTGGATCACTGAACCGCAGGACGCTCTGGTTCTGGACCGTTTTGATTTATCACAATTGTTTCTATTTAAACCTTGCTGTTAGCAAACAACAGCACTTCGGTGTTTGGGGTAACTGGAGTAAAAATCTTTGATGTTTCCAAGTTTACTGCATATATTAGCAGGTTAGAACAGGCAGTATCTTTTGTATTTTTGTCTGAAGTAGTATAATGCACAACAACATCAAATCTATATTTCACGCAGGGATCTTTTGTCAAAACCTTGAGTCAAACAGCAACAACCAATAATCTGGAAAAGTAAGAGCACAGTGTGTGGGACTACCCGGCTCTGTTCTTCACTCTTACTTTTTATTCCATCTGGTTTGTGGTTGTGTCACAGCCTGACAGGTACTAATGAGACCAGACGAATGTCTCTCAGCTGCCTCTCTTACATAACCCAGAACCCGTCGGCACCAGGGAGAGCTTTGATGCTGTTTTTGGGTCACTATGTAACATGTTTGTCGCTCTTGCAATAAAAACCGTGAAGAGTGCAAACACGCGGGAAATGTCGTCTGTCATCACAAGCTCAGCGTTTGCATCCCCGGTGTGAAAGAAGCAGAGTCAGCTGTCAAAAGTTTCCTTTCTGAAGTCTGTTCCCCTGAAAATATCCAGGTTTGACTTCAGACACAGATGGGGATTTGGTGAGGATGACACTCATCCCGCAGAGACTCTGTGGTCCAGGCCCTGACTGGCCGGTCAGCTTCGGCCGCCTTCAGGGAATCCGTTTTAATTTGGCTCTCAGACATTTACAGCCGTTTGGCTCTCTACTTGGCTGCTTGGAGCTGGATGAAAGCAGGCATTTCCACTGGGGCATTTCAGCATGCAGCCAGGGCTAAACAGTTGGGAGGGATGTGGCAAGAGCCAGGAATGTGGGGGAGTTTCTAACAATTACCGTTTGGAATCTCATGACCTTAACTCTGGGGATTCAGATCTAATTTTTAACTTTCACACAGTCTTAGTGGGATTATGCAAAAGCTTCTATATTGGGTTCATAAAAAAACAAAATGACAAAAGAAACACATTTGCACTTTATAATTTTTTGGACAGGTCATATTTGGGATGACATGCCGTAGGTAAAATGTATGGGAATGTGTCCATTTTCTGTTTGTAAACATATTGTTCACAAGACCAGTGAGTGTCAGAAGAGGAGGACTCACTGGACTTTTTAGGAGATGAATGCCTTTCAGACTTTCTGTCTGCTTGATCACATTGAGTTAAGTTTAAAGTTATATGTAGGTCAAACAGACTCTTAGGATATGTCCGAATGCGTTTATACATGAAAAATTGTTGGAACGTAATTCTAAATGTACCAATCTAGTAAGCATTGATGCACACAGGTTTTTCACAGAGATTTTTAGGAGATTTGTAGGGCACTGGACTTTGTTATTGTAGATTTGAACAGCTCTACAAAATGGCAAATGCACTATATCAGTGTATGTTCAAACTTTTTTGAGCCAAGAGAAACTTTTTTTCTTAACAATTATTACAAGGTATACCAGCAACCAAAAATATATATAAAAAAAGAAACTCTGTAGTACGTATTGATGTACAGTCTCTCCATGATCTCCTGAGCATTCTTTGTAATTTAGGAACAAAAAGTTCAAATTGCAGCTCTTATTCCTAAAAGTTGAAATCACTTTCAGTAATAATTTTCAGCTACATTAGGTGAAAAATTACCCAGGTAGTTGTTTTTCTCTCCAGTTTATTAAGATGCTATTTTAATTTGCAATTTTAAAATGCAATTGTGTGAATCAACCTTCGCCTCAGAAAAAAAAATTATAACAACACAATATTCTTTCTAAACAGTGATTAAAAAAATAATTTCCATTTGTGCATGCAAAAGCAACTTAAATTTTTGAACAAATATATAATCACAACATGCTTGATACATTTTACACAAAAAAGACCAACATTATTTTTATGTTTGTAAGTTCATTTGTAACTAGACAAAAAGGAACCCACTAAACTTTTATTAGTTTTTCTTTTAACTAAATCTGGATGAACTCAGCATCTTTGGTGGATTGTTTGTCATGAAAACGTTCAGCAGAAGTGAGTTTACTTAAGGGAACAGTTTCATGCAGCAACACGTATTTACCGTCACCCTGGAGTCTTTCTCACTTTACGTGCTTTGTATGACGCGGTTGTGAGAGTTTTACTAATCCATCTTCATGCATTCATAGTTCTGTCATGCTCCTCTGCTTCAGTTCTTACCTTTATTTTCCTCAGATTCTCCCTCGTCATCCTCCTTTGCAATCAGTCCATCCTCCTCCCCGGTTTCCCTTCTATGGCCTTCCCTCTCGGTTTGTGGTTCTTCATAGTCCCACCAGCGTGACCTTCTAGTCCATGTTGTGTGTAGTGTGTGACCCCACTCCAGCCTAAACTCTCCCCTGCCCAGCATGCACACCTTACTGCTCCTGGGCCAGTGAAAGTTGTTGACCTCCGCATTTATTATTGGCAGATTCTCCTCAAAAACTCTACTATATAATATCCCCTCTGAAACTTTCTATACTCTTTTGTTGAAAACAGGAAGTAATCCTCTGTGTCCCTCCATCAATCTGATCCTCCAGAGAGACATAGACTGCTGTTAGTGCTGCCCTGTCATCTACGCTCATGTAAAAATATATTTCCCTTTCAGCTGTTTTTGAGTTTTTCTAGGTTTTCCATCCTCTGTTAGCATCCTGATGCTTAAAGTTCAGCCATGGGAGGATGTCAGACGTATCTGCTGCCATCTTGTTTATGTCGCTGTGTGAGAAATCGAATGGAATTCTGCAAACAAAAATTATTTCATTTTCTTTTTTTCCCCCTTTTGAATTGTTCCTGTCTCCTCTCCTTTGATGTCAACAGTGTCCAAGAAACGTCTGTCGGGAAAGGAGAAAGTTGGGCTTTTCTTTGAACATCAGGACAGAGGTTCTGTTTGAGTTCTGGTTTCTTTCTCCTCAACCATCTGCAGGGTTAACTGCCTCACAGCTCAGAATTAATTGAAACTTGGCAGCACATAAATATATGGTAACTTGATCACAGAAAGCCTTTTTATTCTGGGTTTACAGTCTTTAATCATTTTTTCCTGGAAAGACTAAAACAGAACCAAACACAAAGATGAAACAGAAAAAAACAACTTTACAGTTTTTATTAAAGCTGAAAATTATTTGGAGGATAAAACTTTGTAATTTTGAGCAGTTTTTATGAATAATAATGCAGCCAAAGTATTTTTTACCACTGTTATGAAGAGCACATTGTTTTGTACAGCGTATGTTATTTCTGTTTGACTTCAAATTAATGATTACAACATTTACTCACAAACCACAACAGACACATATTTTAAATTTCCCACCCTTCCAGCCAGCCCGTGTTTGTGCCTGCGGCGGCATTTATGTCAAAACCACTTCTTTTTGTATCAGCCGTGTTTCCCGAATCTCATTGAAGTCATTTCAGCAAAAAGAAAAGGTTATTAAGAATCGGAGCATGAGAGCAGAGAGCCCTGCAGATGAGCCTGTACCCAGAATCAGACATGTTTTTAATGATTCACAGTTTGTTGCAAAAAATGTGACATAGTCAGAGCTTAGACAGAGCTGAGGCCTCCCCAGAGGCAACTCCTTCTTTGGAGATAGACAGCTGAACAGGATCACACAGATAGGACACACTTTCTCTTTGTTTACAAATGACATTAAACCTTGTCACCATAGATATTCCAATCCTTGCTTGTCCGAAGCAAGGATTGGATTTAGACCAAAGATGTAGACGTTTGAAATGTGTCCGTCACTGTGCAGCGTCACACCGATGCAGCATTCAGTAACGAACCAAACTGAACTTGGGCTGTCTCTGCACCACATCACTCAGGCTGCAGCAGAGCAGAGCAGAACATTCCACATATGGCCACGTCTGCTGGAGCCAGCGCACAGCAACCGGCCAGCTACACAGTGCAGAACATACACACTCACTAACTCTGTCTGGAGGCTGTCCTTTACTCGTTATTAATACAGAACTGACCCCTGTAAGGGGCTGCGGGGGGCCAAGCTGACTTGTGTTAACATGGTATACTCTTTTAATCTGGAAGTTGACTTTTAAAAACGAAGCACAAGGAAATAGTCATTCAGATTCAAGTTAGAAATTACACGAGGAAGCCAACATCTCCTTTAGCCATTGTTGGTTTAAGGTCATCCATCATCAGAGCTCACCAGGGACTGCAGTTAACCGGCTATTACTCCAACAAGAGAGATCTAACGGAGCAGCGTTGATACTAAAGTGTTGACAGCTTGTTAACCACTAATGGTAAGAGTGTGTGGTCACATGAGGACAGTAAAAAATAAAACACTGAAATGAGATAAACAAGACCCCCTCCCCCCTCCAACATTTCCTATAGTTGGATTTAATGTGGAGATAAGTTGAAGTTAGGGTAAAACCTGAAAGTTGAACCCCCAACTGACAGCCACTTTACCTTCTGAACATCCCAATTTTCTAAAAATTAATGTACATTGCATACATTTAAATATTAAGACACTTTAAAAAACTCATTGGGGGTTACATGACATTATGTCCCAGATGACCATTTCCAACAAATACACCAGCATGGAAACCATTTAAAACCAATTTTAGCACTAGTTCTGTAAAGCTTTAGTCAAACGTACCCAAATGGGGGGTTGACCTGTACAGGTGCTGAGGGTTTTTGGGTTGTTCGGGCCAGTGGAGGGCCGTAGAGAGGTATGGTCGCATCTTAAAGGGAGTGTAGGTGTGTCAGTTCCCTGGAGGCTCACACGGACACTTCAAGGGACATCAAGAAAAAGAAATGTACCGCTGTTGTGTGGTAAGTGTATTGTGAAGAATCTGTAAGCATAATGTAAGTTTCACACACTTATGATGTATGGGTGAGGCAGTTGTGTGGTGGCCTTAATCCTCCATGGTCATTAGTAAGGTGCGAGTCCTGGCTCCTTACTGACAGTGTATGAATGTTGCACACACGGAGTGTGCAAGTGATACATGAGTGCCTATAGGACGCCCGTAGGATATCCACCCAAACTACACCCTGATTATCTAATTTCTTAATTTCTAACAGTCAGACTGCACGCATGGAGCCCTTACTTACCCTTACATGTTTTATGTGTTCCTCATGACCTGTCACTCACAGCATGCACGTAGAAAAAAATGTGCATGAACATTTTGGCCTGAAGCTCAGAGAGCGATCCAGGACCTTGATATTTTTTGCAAGCCACCTGCACGGTCTGTTCAATTTTGCCCATTTTTTTGCCTGTAGACAGCCCCGTATCCACCCTAGGGGCAGAAAGGACTATAAGCACCATGGCAGAGTTCCTTAATATCTTTCAGTGCACTTTTTCTCGTGCTTGGCTATGATTTACTTGAATTTATTCCATTTTAGTTCCAGCTGAACAGGTTCCCCACCTGACACAGATCTTTTACATGACATTTAGGCTGATCTGTCCTGCGTGACCAAAGTACCTTCTGAACTGTGGAGACGTGAACAAAACGCTTTTTAGTTAATTAATTAATTAGTGTAAACCTTTAAAAAAGGTAGTTGGTTGTTCTGACTGCAGAAATAGCCTTCAGTCATGTTACCGCCATGCTCAAGAACGACAGTGTTGTTGTTTCAGCATTAATCAATTACTCAGATATATTTGATCTCAATTATTTTTACTAGCTAAGAGTATTTTTTTTATCAGCATAAAATCCACTGTCCATAGAAGCCACAAACTTTTACAACAAAGGCTATGGAAAGCATCTCATTCACTCCTAAACTCCTGGTTTTAATCCATCTGTGGGTTTTTCCTTCCACTGCACACAGATATGTCCCTAAATGTTGTAGACGTGCATTTTCTGAAGCGTGCATGCTAAGCTAAAGCAGTTTGGAGGACAAGGGAGTATGGAGAAAGTGACAGATGGCGATACAGTTACGGGTGGATTGTGTGTCAGTAGGGTAGCGGGGGATGGGGGTGGGAGGATGTATCTGTGCCTGCATGTCGGATTAGGGTGTTTGCACAGTTGCATGCTCTGCAAGAGTGTGTTGTCCTGTTGGATCTGTGTCAGATTGTAATGGTATGTATTTGTACAACTAGAGAGGATCAGTATTACTGAATGGGCTAAAAGGCACTGGCTGCACCCCCCACCCTCACGGTGAAAATCAAACACTCCACTCTACATCTCTTAAGAAGACTTGCAGGCGTTGTTTGCAGGTTCTCTCCTTTCTGGACCAAATTCCTTCCTTTTCCACTCATTCTTCCTGGACACAGTTGAGTTGTTTTTTTCATCATCATCATCATGAAGTGGCTGGCATCTATGCGTGCGATGCTGGCTGGAGGCAGCCGCAGCGCCCCTGTCAGTCCTGCTGCCAGCCCCAGCCTGCCCTCCAAGGCAGACCTGCATGCCAAACAGGTGAGTTGCATAATAAATGTGGTAGGAATGTTCAACAAAAGCATCTTTTTCTATGCTTGATCCTCTGTTTGCCCACTTTTTTGGGTTCCAAATCAAGACTGTCAAGTCAGTTTGCTGCTTTTCAGTCTCTGTAAGCCTTTCACGCTAGTGGATCTGTTAAAATGCATTTAATTGCTCTTGGAAAGAAAGCTGTTTGGCGTTTCCAAAACACAGCACTTTTGTTTGCGTGTGTAACCTGCAGAAGAGTATTGTTTGAGAAGGCATCGAGGAGTGCATGACAGTGTGCATTTATTTTTCTTGGCTTTTCTACTTCCTTTTGCTTATTGTGGGCTTTAGTCAAGTCTATAATATACTTTAATGTTTAGTCAAATAGAAAATGATCCACATCCTTCTCTGCCCAACATTATCCATATGAGATGAACAAAGCAAATATTTGGCAGCTGGATCATATTTTTCTGTGTAAGACCAGTGGGGTTGATAATCCTTAACTCTGATCAAATGCTGCCTGGTCCTGAAGTGGTCCTTCATGGTTTATCCGTCAGGTCTCTGCAACAGTTACAGTTAAAGATACTTCAGTTTCAGAGATGAGCCTTCACAGAGCAGAGGTGCTCTGAGAAACTCTGTAATTGCTCCTATAAATGCAGCACTGACCTTCCTGCATACATAAGAAGGTGTGTGACCTGACACAGTTTATCATCAGTATTAATGAGTGAGGTCTACTCTGCTGAAAAAGCACCGGGGGGCAGCAAACTCATTACCCACTGTTGAGTGGCCTGTTAGCATGTTGTGTGTGTGTGTGTGAAATTGCAGAGAAAACTTGTTCCTTATTTTTCTGCCAAGTTATTCCCACTGCAGAGCCAAAGTGCCGGTCCTGAACACCTCTGCGAGTTCAGTTTTCAAACTTTTGCTTTCAGACAGGGACTGAAATGTTGACATAACCAATTTATAACTGTCTTTCAGTGAAATTTGTTTGAACATGTGACCTGAGTTGTAGCCAACTTTTAATGCTTTTACCTCAAATAGCATTGGGAATAAAATCTTTACTGCTTTCAGATGTTTTCCATGAGTTCAGACTGATCCAAAGGCTAGAAAACTCATCAAATGTAACTTTTTAAAAGATTAAATACAATGCAGTTTCCCTAAATGTCAATCTTTTCTTCCTTCCTTGCTTCTTTCCTTCCTTCCTTCCTTCCTTCTTTCCTTCCTTCCTTCTATCCGTCCGTCCATCCATCCATCCATCCATCCATCCATCCTCTCCCATACCTCCTTCAGTTTCTTTATGTTTACTCTAGCTTTATTTGAGGTGAGGTTAAGGTAGACCCAAACCAATCTAGACACTTTAATTATTCTTCTAGACAATTCAATTCAATTCAATTTTATTTGTATAGCCCAAAATCACAACAACAGTCGTCTCGATGGGCTTTGAAGTAAAACATGACTCAAAAGGATCATGAATACAAAGAGTCAATAGGAAAATACTAAAATAAACTAACAAACTGACTAAGCTATACTGGCATCCCTGCCCTTAGACCCCCCTTCGCGGTAAGGAAAAACTCCTAAAAAAAACGGATTCCGGAAAAAAATGAAGAAACCTCAGGGGTGCCCACATGAAGGAGGGATCCTCCCCCAGGACGGACAGGCGATTTACCAGAACTCTTAGAGAAGAATTAACTTATCTAACTCTACATCTATATATTTAAAGTCCAGCAGACGAGCTTCATCCAGCCGGGGTTGGGGACAATCCGGGGCGCGAGTCGAGCCGGAGACAGGAACCACAGCCAGGTGTAGGAGCAGGAGCAGAGACGAGGTACACAGTCAGGAACAGGAGCACGGATGGGCCAACTGGAATCTGGAAGCACTCCCACTCCCCAGAGGGGAGAGGGAAAAAGGGACAATACATGAATCGTACTGCACCAAACAGAGGCATGGATAACTAAATGATAAATGATGATCACAGATAGAGAAGAGAGGAAGTGTAGAGGTAGATGAGAAAAGAAAAGTATTGGAAAAGGACAGAAAAGAGGACAGAGCCCCAGTGCACCATAGTTACCCCAGCTTCAACTTCTAGCAGCCTTTTAAAATAATAGTTATTGTTATTTAGTTTAATTTAAACAATTAACATTAAGTTAAATAATCTCTGAATACTAACTAGTCTGACAATAAGCCTGTCCAAAGAGGAATGTTTTCAGTCTAACTTTGAATGTAGAAACTGAATCTGCCTCTCTTACATGAGCTGGGAGTTTATTCCATAAGACAGGGGCTTGGTGGCTAAACGCTCTACCTCCAACTGTACTTTTACTAATTCTAGGAACCACAAGCAGTCCTGCATTTTGCGAGCGAAGTGTTCTGATTGGATGGTAAGGGACTATGAGGTCATTAATATAGGACGGGGCCATTCCATGTAACGCCTTAAAGGTTAACAGGAGGATCTTGAACTTAATTCTAGAATCAACTGGGAGCCAATGGAGCGAAACTAACACAGGAGTGATGTGATCTCTTCTGTTAGTTCCTGCTAACAATCTAGCTGCTGCGTTCTGAACAAGCTGGAGACTTCTTAAGGAACTCTTAGGACACGCTGCTAACAAGGAGTTACAGTAATTCAGCCTCGACGTAACAAATGCGTGGATGAGTTTTTCAGCATCACTCTTAGAAAGTATATTTCTGATCTTAGCAATGTTCCGCAGGTGAAAAAATGCAGTTCTACACGCCTGAGATATGTGAGCCTTAAATGATAAATCCTGGTCAAATAAAACCCCAAGGTTTCTAATTGTGGAATTGGGGGCTATACTTACACCATCCAGTGAGACTATCTGAGCAGACAGAGCATCTCTCAGATGTTTAGGACCTAGTATAATAACCTCAGTTTTTTCTGGGTTCAGGAGGAGGTAATTAATTGTCATCCAGGTCTTGATGTCACTAATGCAGGCGTTCAGTTTCTCTATATTGTCATTCTGGTCAGGTTTCATGGATAAATACAACTGAGTATCGTCGGCATAACAATGAAAATTAATGCTGTGTTTCCTGATTATGTTTCCTAGGGGTAGCATATATAGCGTAAACAGGATGGGTCCTAAGACTGAGCCCTGTGGGACTCCGTAGTTAACTCGAGTGTACTGAGAGGAATGTCCATTTACATTAACAAACTGATACCTATCTGACAGATAGGATTTAAACCAATGGAGAGCAGATCCTCTGATCCCTATGTCATGCTCTAATCTATGGAGTAAAATACTGTGGTCGATAGTGTCAAAAGCTGCGCTGAGGTCTAACAGGACAAGAATAGAAAGTAGTCCCTTTTCTGAAGCCAATAACAAGTCATTAGAGACTCTAACTAGTGCGGTTTCCGTACTGTGGTGGGGTCTAAACCCCGACTGAAAGTCTTCAAAGTGGCTGTTGTCCTGTAGGTGGCAGTAAAGCTGCTTAACTACAACTCTTTCTAGGATTTTAGAAATAAAGGGCAGGTTTGATATCGGTCTATAGTTGGCCAAGATGTTAGGATCCAAACTGGGCTTTTTCAAAAGAGGTTTAACAACTGCATATTTAAAAGACTGTGGCACGTAACCCGTTTCCAGAGAAGTATTTATCATTGTTAATATGGAATCATTAATTAGGGGAAAAGTTTCTTTAAAAAGTCTAGTGGGAATTGGGTCTAACAGACAAGTTGAGGATTTGGAGGACGTAATAATTGATGCCAATTCTAATTGATCCACAATAGTGAAGCAGTCTCCACTTCTACCGCTTCAGCCTGCTCTGGGCTGATAGAAGGAATAACTTGATTTAACTTATGTCTAATATTTGAGATTTTACTATCAAAAAATGTAAGAAAATCATCAGAGCTGAGAGAAACAGGAACATGTGGTTCTACTGAGCTCTGACTGCGGGTTAATTTAGCAACAGTGCTAAAAAGAAATCTAGGATTGTTTCCATTCTCTGATATTAAGGTTGAATAGTACTGGCTTCTAGCTCTACGCAGAGCTTTTTTATAATTTAATAGGCTATGTTTCCAGATGTTCAGAGACTGCTCTGAACCGGAGCGGCGCCATTCTCTTTCTAACTTACGGGTTTCTTGTTTAAGAGAACATGTTTCAGCGTTAAACCACTGTGCTACTCGGTTTTGTCTAACGAACTTACAGGGATCGGCCAAAACAATCTCTGATTTATTTCACACCTAATTCAATTTCTGATTTAAATTCTTAACAAAAGTAGAATATGTTTAATAAAAAGTATTTTATTTTAAGATCTTTTTTGGGTGATGGCCTGAACACAAAGATCAACCTAATACGAGCTGTAAAAGAGTTTAGAACAATGCAGCAGGTGTTTTGTGAGCCACTGCTAGCTTGAGCATCTCAAAAAGAGAATCACATCTTGCACTTGACAGAGTCTCTGTTTGAAACAAATTCTTTGTACTCCCACTTTTGGTATTAACAGCTTTCAAACAGATTTTGCAGCATTTTTTTTCCTCCAGGTGAAGTTGCAAAAACGAAACACTTCAAAAGAACAGAAAAAATGTTAGTTGCCATTTTAAGATCTGCGTGTAGCGAGAAAAAGGCAGGCTGACCTTCTTCCGAACAATGGAAGCCTAAGAAAGCAGAGCGATGGGCAAAAAAATTAAACTTCTTAAACGACAAATTCAAATTTATTGATAAAATCGATTTATGGTCCATCCATGCTTGAAGACATGTTTTTTGAAAAAGGCCAGTGTAGAATGAAAACCCATACAGTACACAGGAGAGCATGCAAACTCATTGGCCAGTCTCCCATCGCTGTCTAAACTGTGATTTCTTACAAAAGCAGAACTCAGGTTTGTGTGGAGCACACTTCCTCAAATGTCATGCTGCCAGAGCCCTTGAGTGGTACAACTGAAAAGAACTATTAGAGCATGACAACTTGAAGGATTTAGACTTTGGTCTGTACTCAGAAATGGGTTTAGTTGTTGATCTCCCTTACTCTAACTGAAAATGTTGAAATGATACATTGAAATGATTGTTTCCTCAGTTTGGAATCAGACTAAATGTTGTGTTTCTTCCTGACCTAATGACAGATAATGAGGTAGAGTTATAAAGAATCAACAAATCTGAATCAGCTGGAGGGTCTGGAGCCAAAGCGTGGTGGTTGAGGTGAATGATACTCCCCACTTATCCAGCTCTGCAGAGTCTGTGAGTCAGACTGGAAGGTTTCTTTAAAACAGCAGTAGACGGCACTGCAAAGCAGTTTCTGAGTGTGCTCAGAAAGAGAAAATGTCCATAGGAACATGGAAACCATTTTGATATAAGTCTATTGCATGTCTTTGACTTGCGATTTGTCAATGAAAGCTATTAAACAGATGCAGGCTAAACAGGTTATGTGTCGCTGTTAAAAATTAAGCTTTACCCAAACTGTCTTTTCACACAAAGGAAGGGGGGAGCAAGGCTCACGGGCAAATGCCAGTACTCAGCGGCTTGACCTTGAGCCTCTTTGCTTGCTTTATCAGGTCACTTGTAGATAAGACAGGAAGTGTTCCCAACAGCTGTGGGCTGCTTTACAAGAGAGAGCCTTTTAGTTTTATCAGCAAGTCAAGCTCTCAGTGTTTTGTTTTTCAAGTTTGCTCAACGCTCCTCCCAGTCTTCACATAAAACTGAGCTTTTAAGTAAACCATTCCATTATAACAGAAGCTGGAATAAACCATTTTGACTCCATCATTTCTGATGTCACATATTTGATTTCCCTCACCCTTAATGCTTTATAAACTATGGTCACCATAAGAAAATGTATCTGCTTGAAGATGAAATACATTTTTCTTTAGTGTCATTTTGTATGACGATGACGAGGTGAGTCTGGCTGAGCAGACTCTTCGGATCAACAGGTTTTCCACTTAGGATGCATAAAAAATATCTCAAAAACATGTTTTAAAAGCTATAATTAACATTGCTCTTTTAAAAAAGTGGGTCTGTTTTGACCCTTGAGTTTGACCCTTGGGGTAGCCATGGTGAAGAGTTGGAGCAGTCAAACTCTGATGAAAAATGTCTCAGGCCAATGACAAGTTGGGCTCACACAAAGCATCAATATGTGACGCGTAGGGGGGTCCCTGCCCATGTGTCCATATATGACGAGTTGGGGTGAGAACGTGTTGCAGAGGTTCAGGTTCCTGCCTTGTCTGCCCATGTATGTCCTTGGGCAAGACATGTTGCTCCTGGTGGTTATAGGTTGGTGCCAGTGTTCGACAGCGGAGCTGTCATCAGTGTGTGTATGGGTGAATGGGACTGTGACTGGAAAGCACTTTGGGCCTTCTAGAAAAGCGCTGCATAAGAGTGCACCATTTACTATTGTACACCAAGTGCTGGACTGTGTTTGCCACTTTAGAGCTGCAACATGTAGTCAGCTAAGTTTGTTGATTTAAGTTTTAATTTTTGCTAAAATGACAAGTGATGAGAGGAAACAAGTATTTTAAAATGGTTTAACAGATGAGTAGTATCCCTTCTGAGCTTGCAGACTAAAAAAATCTGAGTTTGTGCTAAAAGTGCTTTGAAGTGGGAGAAGGGTAAAGTCACTGATTAAATGGCCTGCTACTTGTTAAGAAAAATGAAAAAAACATCATGATTTCCAGGTTCCTCTCACTCCCCACCAGTACACCAGTATAGGGGCAGAGACGCCTGAGAATCCAGTAATACACCATCCCTTCAGAGACAGAGTTGGTCACCTCTGGTCTGCACTAGAACTATTCATTCCTTCATTTGTCCGTCATGCCGTCATGTTCAGGGTTGCTGGGGCTGGGGCTGGCTCAGCTGTCAGCTGGGTAAAAGGCGGGGCTGTGGATGCTTGACAACAGATGTGACAATCCTTTGCATGTGATGGATTTGTCACTGAACAATGAACGGCTGATTGATGCTGCTACATTTCAAATCACCCTGAACAAATCTAATCTATCTCAGTTTAGACCAAAGAGCTCTTTAGCTCTTTGTAAAGAAAACAGCAGTTTGTTCTTTATTCCTTGGATCTTTAGATTCCTGTCCTTCTTTTATCCATTCCATAATGTGGAGTTCTGCTCTGCAGGTGACACCATTTCACACATTCACACACTGTGTTCCTCATTTATAGCAAATTTAATCCTCATAAGTAGCGCTACTACATGCAGGACACTAATTGCTTTTAACATAATTGATGAATAATTATTGCTTTTCTGCTCTTTTGCTTGGTCACATTGCATTCAAACACTGGTTGTCACTATTGTTACTTTAGTTTTTGATGTAAAGTTAGGAAAAAGCACCAGGAGGATGTTAGTTTTTAATGCTAATACTATACAAACCTCAATTATATCAAATGAAAGAGTAAAAAGCAAAAGTAGTGACAGACAAAGGAAAGGTAAATACAGACACAGTTTAGCAGCACATTTTCCCAAGAATAGAACTGGATTTTTTTATTACCTGACTGTTGTTCAATACAAAAATTGACCCTGGGAATGCAGACATTTTTAGCAAAAATTATGTTTGTGTCCGAATTCCTTCACAATTCACTACATAGTGCACTATATAGTGCGTTTACCATTTTGTAGTGTTGTCTGAATCGACACTTCCAAAATCGAGTGCTCTAGAAATTTCCCATGAGGTCACTGTGAAAAACCAGTGTGCATCAATGCCCACTCGATTGGCGAGTATAGACCACAATGCATTGTGTTTAAACAATTTTTGCGAAACATATGTATTTAAATGTATTAAAATAGAATATATATATATATATATATATATATATATATATAAATAGTAAATAGAATATCAACGTTGTCATCTTCAGAACTCAGTGGATTCATAAATGATCGTTGCAAAACGCTTATATCAATTAGATGTTCACTTTGTGAAACCGATGATGTTATATTCGCCATTTTAAAAGAAAAAGTATAGTGTCCGAATTGCTTTTAAAATCCAGGGCACTACATTTTTTTGGTCTACTTTGATGATTCACTCTTGAGAGTGTTGTGTAACCAGGCCAAATAAAGGAAGGATGTTTTTTCTTTGGATTCCCCACCAACCAGACCACATATATGGAATGATGCTGATGTGAAGCAGTCTGATTACAGAGATATTGGGCTGAAATAAAAAACCAGCAAACTATGTCCTGCATGTATAATGATCCTGTTCTGACAAAGACATCCACTACACATGTTAACATACTGTATAGTTTATTTATTAAGAGTGGTCTTTTAAGGCAGCTAACTGCAGCTTATTGTGCTGTGTCTGAGTGTAATGTGTAGCCTTAATAAGTAACTTCCCGTTGGCCTGCAGCCTTTTTGGGACTTTCCCCAGAGGTAAGCCTCTTTCTTGTAGGTGTGAGTAAAGTGTGGAATTTTTGGTATTTGACTGTTTGTTTTTTCTTTTCATTCTAAAACTGGCTCCTCTTGCTGCGGTGCTGTTGCCTCCTCCGCTGCTAAACTAACATGGTCAGTTTTCACTGAGCTGTCAGATTTGCTGGCCAGCTTCACTCACCTTCACATGGTTGTTTATTTTCCTTAAAGCAAACGTGTCTTTGTAATTTCAATTACAGTTACAATCAGTGTGATTGTCTTGCATTTAAGCAATTGTTTTCAGGCCTTTTTTTCTTTTGTGGGTTGTTTCTTGTTGTTATTATTATTATTATTTTTGAATGTAAACCCTTTCATTACTGTATTTAATGCAGCAGTGACATAATAATATTAAAGAATTTCAGGAGAAGTGCAAAAGTGTTGCACATTGTGTTATTTCAGAGGCTGCAGAGGAAGAAGATTGAAGTTTATGTAGTTTTTCAAAAGTTACATTTTTACTACTTTCAGCTGGTTTGAAAGCAGTAGAGAAGGAGGATTTAGTACTTTGCTTCCACTCTATCTCTGCTGACAACTATGATTTTCACCAACCTGTTTTCCTGCGACTGTTTTTCTACGACACAGCGTCCTTTTCAGAAGGAGCCCCCGAAGGACCATTGATCAGAATTTACTGGTAATAATGTCAATAAAGCGTTAAATTTTCTATGACAAGTACGTTGCTTTATGTTATTATTTGACATTTTAACAGTAACCTAAATCCTTGTACCATAAAAAAACAAATTTAAGATTTTCTAACTGATCCCAAAATTTTGTTCCAAAAACAGAAGGACATCTCCAAACAGGTGCCATTAATACAGGTAAGGAGTGGAGGACAGAGGGTTTTCTTACAGAAGAAGTTACAGGTCTGTAATAGCCCAAAATCGTGCCCTTTTTGTAGGTGAACAAATACTTATTTTCTGGATTCTATTTCTGGATTTTCTTTTCTCATTTTCTCTCTCATAGTTGAGGTATACCTATGTAAATCCCAGGCCTCTTTAATCTTTTTAAATGGGAGAACTTGGACAATTGGTGGCTGACTAAATACTTTTTTGCCCCACTGTGCACAAAATAGTAATTTCCCTCCTCATGGCCAAGGTCAAGGTCAAGGAGTTTTTCATTGCCATTTTCAGTTAACAGACAGACTAGGAATTTGCTGCTAGTGTGCCACATAACATAGCACTTAAGATAAAGAAAAATGAACAGTAAGAAAAAAAAACAATGGTCAGAACAATAAATAGAAATAAATAATGCTAACAGTGCAAACTGAGGATGAAGAAGGTGCAGGTAGTGGACTGGTAACTGGACATATAAGTGAAAAGTTTAATGGGGAGGAGTTAAAAAGTGTTCATAAGTCTGGCTGCAGAGGGAAAGAAACTGTTCTTATGTCGTGAGGTTCTGGTCCTGCCTGAGGGGAGTGGTTCAAATGTGACTTTCCTTAAGTCCACTATCATCTCCACTGTCTTCTGGATGTTCAGCTCCAGGTTGTTGATGCTGCACTACAGCACCAGCCGGTCCACCTCCCTCCTGAAGGCAGACTCATCGATGAGCCCCATGATCACTTTGACAGAGTCATGGCTGGAGGTGCAGCAGTTGGTGTACATTGTACAGGGAGAAGAGCACAGGAGAAAGTACACGCCCTGTGGAGATCCTGTGCTGATAGATTGGGTGGTGGAGATATTCTTCCCCAGCCGCACACACTGCCTCCGAAGTCAGTGATCCACCTGCAGGTGAAGTGAGGCACGTTCAGCAGGAGGAGCTTTTCCTGGAGCAAACAGGGGAGGATAGTGTTGAATGTCGAGCTGAAGTCCACAAACAGGATTCTAGCATAGGTTCCCAGGGAGTCCAGATGCTACACTGCAGGGGTGTCAAACTCCTGGCCTCGAGGGCTGACCTCCTGCTGGTTTTTCAGAAATCCTGTCTCATTACCTGGATCAGGTGTGTTTAGCCAATAAGGAGCTTCAATGGCAGGTTGGTTAGAAAACATGCAGGACACTGGCCCTTGAGGCCTGGAGTTTGACACCTGTGTGCCACAGGATAAAGTGAAGGGCCAGGTTGATAGCGTCGTCTGTAGGCGAACTGCAGAGCGTCCAAGAGGGGGGAGGTGAAGAACTTGAGGTGGGGGAGGACCAGGCGCTTGAATGACTTCATGACTACAGATGTAAATGCCACAGGTCTGTAGTTGTTAAGACCAGTTATGCGGGGCTTCTTGGGGACAGGGACAATGGTGGACAGCTTGAAGCAGGTCGGACCATGGCAGGGCTCCAGGGAGGTGTTAAAAATGTCTGTGAAGACCGCTGTCATTTCGCCTGCACAGTGTCTCAGGGTGGCAGTGGAGATCCCGCCTTCCGTGGGTTTTGCTTCCGGAAAAGCTTGAGTATGGTTAGCAGCTCTTTTAGTATTGTATACTGAATGTGTTATGTATTTATGACTGGTTGGACATTGGGGAGTCGTTTTTAGCCGGTTTCAGTTTTAGAAATGTTTCTTGAAGAGAAAAGCGAAATTTAGGACTTTCAGACACTAGTTATGAGGTATGCATTTGTTTGACAAATGGGAGACCTTTGGCAAAAGCCTTTGGAATTCTCTTTTAAGGTTAAGGCCCGTACACACCGGGACGAATATTCGCCAGGCGTTATTCGCCAGCGTTTTTCGCCACGTCTTTTGTGTTCACACCCAGGCGATTTTCGCTGACAATGAGCCGACTGAACATGCAATTTCATTCCCTGACATTAGATGGCGCTGTACACAAGGTAGTCGCTTGTCACTCAGAAGAAGAGAGCCACTATTTACGCGCTTGTCAGAAGAACATGGTGAGTTTTATCGACTGGTACAAGAGCTGAAAATGTATCATGAGCGTTTTCGGGGATATTTTAGAATGTCCGTCATTATTTCTTTGCAGCAGTGTAGCCGCTACTTGGCGTCTATCTTCTTTGTTGGTATGTGTGCTCAGAAAGGCAGTGTTGTGTTTGAGCGCCCCCAAGTTGTGTTTTACTGTAACTTCAGAAGCTCCAGACACGTGAGCAAAAGCGCCATTCTCATTGGTTGAATGGATTTCGACGCGAGACGTCAAAAAGAAAAAACGAAAACGAATTTCGCCGACGAAAATCGCCGGCGAAATTCGTCCCGGTGTGTACGGGCCTTTAGTTCGACATGATTAGTAAAAATAGAAACAGGCAGTGATTGTTTGTTTATGTCCAAAGAAGGCACTTCTACAGATTCCGCAGAAACCTCAAGACACTCACAAATGCAGAATCCCCCCCCAAAAAGCAGGTAAAGTGTAAAAAAAGACACAACAATCTCACAAAAAGCAACTAAAATCAATGTTTAATCAAAGCCTTGATAATTTGGGTCCTGCTCTTGTTCTGTTTAAAAGCTTCCATCCATGTCCATCGATCAGAAGCTTGGCTCTTGGTTTCATGGTTTAACACTTTGAAGGTGTCTGGATGCTGCTGTGCATGCTAAAAGCCCTTCGGCAGAGGGAGGGGAGGGGAGCGCATGCCCCTTGATTCATTCCTTCAATGTGCTCTATGAAGGGTCCAACTCAACTGCTTCCCATTAAATGTATTGATGCAGTTAATTAAAAACATTTGAAGAGCTTTAGCTTTTAGCTAAATTGAGATTTTTTTTGGGCAGTGGACTTTTGTGTATTTGGAGTTGAAGTACCTGCTGCCACCAGACGTTAGTGCACCACTTCTTTTTACTTCATTTACTAGACCATCAGTGCATAAACTTCGTAAGTTTTTTTTAGTTTTTAATAACAATTGACGTGATCCTGTCAGCAAATGTCCAGCCTATGTTTCCCTGACGCAAGAATCCTTTTCTCTTCTTTTGACCCAGTGAAAGAGAGGAGAATGTCAGCACGACTTCAGAAAACGATCACAGTTCTTTCATAGTCATTCATTATGGGGGCTTACAGTTTTTCCAAGCAGTAAACTTCAGCAAAGGACAAGCCAAGTGAGTTTTATTAAGGATGAGCCGCGCCATGCTGACTGAGCTGCTGAATGAATCAGCTGAGAGTTTTTAGTGTCGTTATCTTCACTGACTGGACTCGCCTTCATGAACAACACTCTGCAGGAGGGAGATGAACTCAACTGAAGTTTGTATCTGACTGCAAAACTGCAGCAATCTCTTAATTCACTGCTGTCTGAAATGTGCAAAGCAGTCTATAGAGAGCTGGCAGCGGAAGGACAAAGGATTACAGACTGTGAGAAACATCAGAAATGCAGAACTTTCTCATTGTGGGTTTTTCAGGCATAATAGACTATCTGGACGGGCACAACTGTCTTTGCCAGAGTAAATAGGGAACCATGGTGGGGTCCAAGCACAAATCACATACAGCACGGCCAAGCCCTCATTAAAAGATACTTAAAGCTGTGTGTTTTGGATGAGGCCAAAAATTAACTTAGAGCTGCTTCTTCCAAAGCTCACAAGAAACAATGTTGCAGTACCTCAAACAACCACAGATGGCTGGTTTCAGTTGAGAACAAAAACAAGATTTTTTTTATGGTACTTTGCTTTTTTTCAATTCATCAGAACTGTAAAGTGATTTATATATGATCTGCTGTTTCAGACCTCAAACCTACTTTGAGGTCGACCTATATCAAACTATTTAATGTGACCCGCCACACTGAAATAAATTATATTAATAACTCTTATTGATTTATTTATCCTGTAATTCTGGTGTCTCCCTAATAGATGACACTTCACAAATAAAGTGACTATTGTTTAGGGAAAGAAAATTAACATGCATTGGTGTTGTTTTGGAAGATTTGTTGTTTTTCTAATGTTTAGTTGTGTCTTATGACTTGGACAGTAATTTATCTAATCATTCCAAAAGCACATGAATGCAGCCTTTCTCTAAATGTGCATCTTTCAGTGAAGGACATCAAGACATTGGTGCAACTGGCATTAAAAATTACAACAAAAGTCACAGTTTTGAGATTACACCAACATGTTCTGTTTTAAAATATACATAATCATTTTCAATCAAAGATAAAACATGTTTTTGTTCAGATTCCATTATATGTCTTTCTCTTGTAAAGTAAATAGCCAGAACTTGCCGTGCATCCATTCCTGGTCCGGCCCTTCTATCAAATTTTAGAACCCTTTGTGGCCCAAAAAGTTTGCCAACCCCTGATTTAGGCAGTTTAAAAAAAATTGAGATTAGTAAATTCAATGTCCATGTTATTTCCAAGAAAAGATCAAAAGAGTGGCGACCACAGTTTCATGATCTGCTCATCTACTTTAATCCCGACTTTTTATTTTCAAAGTGCACTTTTAGATTTGCAGATAGTTCATCAAAACTCATCTTTATAACAGTTTAGGTCTGCTGAATTCAAAATTATCACCAAAAACCAAACAAAAATAACACCAAAAACATCTTCTCAGCTTAGAAAGGAGTTCAGAGTCTGGAGCCAAACTGTTCCAACATACAGATTCACGGCTAGGATGATCTTAGATCCACACAGCTCTTTTCCAAAATTGGGAAAATCGATTCAAAGCCACAGGAAATCACATCGAGGCTTCAAAAGATTTACTCAGTTATTTTGGATTCACAGCAGTCTGAGTGTGATTACAATGAAGTAGAAAAGCCAGAGAATCATGATATGGGCCAATACATAATTTTTTCTTGTTTTTGGTTAGAATTCAGGTAACAACGGCAACTGTCTCAGGTGCCTCGCTCTTCAGCTCCTCCTAGAGAAAGAAGAGCTGGAGGCCCACTAGCTAATTCAGAGTTGAACCTGCCGTAGAGGATTCATCTGTCAAGTCACACCATCTCCCGGCCTCATGAAGATAACCACTGAGTTCTGAGGAACTGGTGGAGTAAGACTCAAGCTACAGGAGACCAAGCTTGTAGGCAGAAACCAAGACATTTAATAAATAAACTGAAACATGACAAAAACCACAGCAATGCACTGGGTTGAGTGCGAAGTATTGTTTGTGCCACTCTGCCTTTCTTACCGACCATTGTATTTGATCTTCAGCCTCTTACCCCTGTATCTGACTCTATTTGCCTGCCCCAACTCTCGCCTTGATCCTGACTACCCTGTTTCTCCTTGGATGATCTTATACCCTGTTATTGACCCCTGCCTCCCTGACTCTAATTTAGCATCGTGGACTCTTGGCTGAGCTACTAAACCTGCTGCATTTGGATCCAGCCGTCTGCCTGTTCTTGTGACAGTCAAATTCTCCCTTTTGCCGTAACAAAGTCTCAGTTTATGGTCACAGGTTTCTGTTCTTAGCTATGTTGCAGGAATGTTCCTCTATTTTACCCAATAAGTACCGGGTAAACATAAATTCTGTTGCCCCAGCTTGGAGGAAACGTTCTCTTCATGCGGTTAAAGAAAATCTTTACAATCCATTTATCCTGAGATTTTTAGTTCTGGATAAGGATTATGTTAAGGATTATGTTCAGAACAGTCCATTTTTGATTAAAATGTACATGTTGACACTCTAAAACATGGATGGCAGATTTTTTAACTCTGCCTTTTGGTCGACGAGGGTTTTTTATGTGAAGAAATGAGAGCAAAAATATTTGCGTCCAGATGATAAACCCAACATACGCCTCACACCCCCTGAAGTTGATCATAAAATACCTTTTCCATTCAATAATTATATGATGAATCATGTTTTGAGGGGCTACTGGGACTTTTTCTGACAAATAAAAGCACATCATGAGAGCTCTTTCCATTCTGGCTGGTTCTGTTGTCTTTCCTGAAACTAAGTTGAGCAGAAATGGTGGAAGAAAAGTCGCACTAATGAACAATAATACAGAATCCACAAACGGTGAGGGAAAACCACAGAAACAGTCGTGCATTAATGAAGACCTCATAGCTCCTCCCACGGTATAGTCCTGGCAGTTTGCTTGGGGACGGCAGCTCTCACATTTCCAATGTCCCGGCAGACTGCTGAGAGCTGCTGATGTCCATGTAACCTGCAGCTGGAGCGACACCTATTTCAGATCTGCTGACCCTCTGCCTGACTTAAGGCTGTGTCACACATACACTATCTATTTTTTGTGTATTTTCCACGAATGAAGTTTTGGCCAACGGGTCGTTACATGAATTTGGTTTTGACCTGTTCAAAATTTTTGTTCGATTATGTATTACGTAGTATATACACAATTATTACATAAATCTTATGCAATTGTGCATGATTTTTGTGAGATGCATACACAAATTTGTGTCTTTCCTTGACCGTTCCACATAATATGTTGTTAGTTAAATATTTGTTTATTCAGGTAGGTCGAAATAGAACATTTTCCCATTTACATAGACAACCTGAGTTTGCAGCCAGAATACAACAGAATGAACATCTGCCTTCGTCACAAACCACATCTATTAAAGATGTCTTAAAGGCAGCTAAGGAGACCAAGGTACACAAGTTCAAGGTTTTTTCTGGATTACTATGAATCACTAATGAATTGCATCTAAGCTTTCGATAATCACGTGTTCATGTTCTACATTGGTTTACGTGTTCTTTGCGTGGTTTATTTGTACCTCTTCTGTGGGTTTAATGTGGTTCATTCGTGACATTCATGACTTAAAGACCATAACTTTTCTCACTTCTTCCACATATATTCACATATAACCAATTTTCATCCGTGCAATATGCACAAAATGTACGTTGTGGCTTTGTGACACAGCCTTAAGCGGGGGGGTTGTGACTTTAGACCTGTGGTTGAGGATCTCTGAGGACAAGCTGTGTTTCTGCTTGAACATTTACTCTGATGATCCTTTAGGAGATCTGGGGTTAAAGGGCTTGACACAGATTCACTGACATGAAGGTTGTCAAGGTCAAAAATTGAATTTGTAATGCCAAAATAAACTTATGAGGATGCAGCTCCTGCAGGCTGGGGAGTAATGACAGAAAACTAAAGATAGATGTAAAAATCAGCTTTGAAAAAAAGCGTGGAGGATTCCTGGAGTCTGTGGGTGTACTCTGGGACCTTTGTCCATCGTGCTGCACTTTTACCACAGCCATTTGTCCACATGTCAGACTTTAAGAGATGTTACCATAATAACTAGGTGTACTTCAGAGTAATTTCTGCAAAGGCTTAGCAGCCTATCGCGTGCCGCTTCAGGCAAAGCATATCCACTCTTCTGGTCCACACATCCAGGACCGCCGGCCGGAGTAAAACACTGGATTTGTGCCGCGGCTCCAGCACGCATTAGTCATGAGGCAGAGATGGTTTCCCATCATCCCCACAGTCAATGTTTAGCCAAACACCGCAATACCTCACGTTTTAGTGGCCATACTACGATTATGATTCAGAGCTGAAAGAGAAGATGCGTCCAAAATCCCCAGAAAGGTTTAATAAAAACAGTCATGAATGTTCAGTTACAGCAGTTTTGTCAGTTTCGTCCAAACAGGCCTCCTTAATCACAGACAGCAAGAATGTGTATTTAATTAATGTCCTCTAAATCTTATTCTCTCAAACCATTTTATGCAACTTTGTTAGGATTGGAGTTGTGCTGCCCTCAGTATTTGTATTTTTTGTCAGTAAGAGAGAATCTCCAATCTGTCCAGAAGTTTAGGAAATTAACATTCCTAGTCCCTAATTTATAGTCAGCTAAAGAAAAATCTAAAAAAGCAAATTTTTTCCGCTCTTGTTGTCATTTTTGTGGTATTTTCACAGCGCTGCGGTTGTGGGGGCAATTACATAGCTGGGTGTGTGATGCTGTAACTGCTTACAGTTTGCAGTGGGATGTTTCTGCATCACTGAACAATTCTCCAGCCAATCACAAACAGCTCCCTACTTAAAAAAAATTACAAAGCAATTTCCATTTTACAAAGTCTACAAAATCAGAACAACATTTTGGTTGTTCAAAAATATCTAAAATATTTTAACCTAACGGGAAAAAGATTTCAGGATTAACTGAGAAATTTGGCTTCTGTTTATTGAAAAATGAAGCCTAAAAGTGTTCAGCTTTTCCTGTGTGTCTCTGGTTCAACCCTCAACATATTTTTATACTTAGTGTGAAAAAAAAATTTCCCCTTACATTCTGCTCGATCTATGCTATGCTATCCACACATGCAAAGTGGGTTTAATGTACTTAATTTGGAGACTTTAAAACTAAAAGGAAAATGTGATGTATTGACTTTTCCTACATTTTGGATTTTTCTCATGGCTTGCAGCACGTTACCTGTTAGCACGTTTCTGGAAGAGAGGATCCTAAAGTACTTCCATGGAAACTTTGGTCCTTGTATCACAAAATGCATGATTTGTCTGGTATATCAGCCTAACCCAGGGGTTTACCACTCAAAGAGCCAATTGGATCAGTTTCCCACAGAAATGAAAGCCCAGGGAGCCGCAACACTAGGAATGTTAGAAAAAATCGTTTTGCCGATACATCGCAACAGTTCATTTGGCAATACTTGTATTGATTCAAAATGCTGTCAGGATGTTTATTTAGTTATTTATGAGTGTGATGTTTCCTCTGATCTTTTGTCCATTTTCCACAACCTTAAATAGACTTTTCTGTCTTTGTTGCGGGGTCTAAGCCCCGACCCCGCCTCTCACATCCTCTGCAACTCTGAGTTGTTTTCCCCGGCGTGCAACCCCCCCTCAGCGTGTTCTACACAGACAGCGCAACATACAGTCATCATAGCAGCAAATTGATAGGATAGTAGGGGCGCCCAACGCAAATTTAATTAATTTTATGCAGAAATAGGTGGTTTCTTTTTTTTTTTTTTTTGGGTACTCATGCATGTGCCCCCATGAGATTGCCACTGACTGTCTTTTTAGAAGAACTTTCCATCCCATAACAGACTCTGGTCGGCGTTCACAGCTGCAGACATGCCCCTCCCACGCGTTCACGCTACTCTCTCTCTTCTGCCCGCTCGCACCATCAGACGGTGTTAAAGGCACCAAAATAAATCTTAGCTTTTTGGTTCTGGTTTAGTTCAGCCTGCTGGGCCACACGTAAATCTTTTTAAAATACTTTTTTTCCCACAAAAGTATCCAATAGAGACTAGTGAAAATGAACCAAAGGCAGTTTCTGATGTATGTGCATTGAGTTTTGAGACAGCCTGGTGCTAGATTTGATTGGGCTTATAAGTTTCTGGTTGTTGGAGGAATGCTGCAGGTCACTGCTCCCCAAAGGGAGGGGTCAAATGTGAAGGACAGATTTCACCTCCACCAGCTGAGTAGCTACTGCTATCCCATAATACTTCTACATGATTTAGTCCACTCTCAAGAGTGTAGTGTGAAAGCAAACCAAAGCGAATTAAAGTACGATATTTTTTTTCATTGCTGCTAAATGTAATTAGGTCCAGTCTCCAAAGACCACCGTCTGAAAAAGCCCACAGGAAGACTTGGCTTGAGTTTAATGCACTGCGTCACTCAGGAGAAACTCAACTCTGTGTCTGCTCTGATCTGACAGCTGAATTTAATCCTCGAGTTCACTTAAGGTCAAACTACAGGCCCATTTTACCAGAACACCTACAGCAAAGGATCCAGACGTGTCACCAACAATCCTAACTGCATGTGATGAAACTTTGGTTGACAGCCATCTCTTTTCTTCATGTTTGGTCAGAAGACGAATCTGTCATTGCTTCCTTCCTTTCCCTTCTCTGCACATGTCCTGAAGAGCAGCACTGCTCAGACTGATCAAAGCTCCAGAACTTAGGAAGCTGGCTGTCTGCATGGCAGGTTATGAAGCAAAGAAAGAGCTGCGCGTCTGCTAAAATCACTAAAAAAAGGTTTCTTAAAGTCGCAGTCTTTTTTTCCTGTTAGTCGGATCATAAATTGTGCTTGGTAGGTTGCCATGTTCATTAAATCTCTTTCATAAATAAAGTTAGTTTTGTTACTTAGCCATGTCAATTCTTCTGGAGTTTATCCCGTCTTACAAAAGCCCTTCTATAGTTTGTGAGCAGATCAGTGTATTTTGAAGCTTCATTGTAGTGAAAACAGACCTCATTGTCCACAGAAACAGATGCCAAATTCCATTCAAGGATGCACACATTGTACAACACCTTATAAAGGCTGATTAACCCGTTCTGCCCCTCTCTGCTGCATCAGAATTTCTAATGCACCAGTGACCCTACAAACGGTCCATAACTGAGCAGAGAGCAGACTTCCCCCTGTGCTCCATGCTGCCTATTGTGACAGGAGCAGTGACAGTAGCAGCGACATTACCTATTTAGGTGGAAAAAATCAGAGTTTGCTGTGATGGAACTTTGTAGCACTCACACAGTTACTTCTTTCTTAAAACTCTGGTTTTGCTGCAACTGGCATCATTATCAGCAGAGACAGTCAGATAAAATCCTCATACATGTGTAGCTGGAAGTAAAGCTTGTGTTGACTGTTTATGAGAACTGGATAGAGCAAGTGTGACATCATCTATAGAAAAGGTTTACTTGCAGCTCCAAATGAAGTCAATTCTGTCGCTGCTTTTTCATAATACCACCATACATCTGACCGTGTTGGAGCCAGATGACGTGAGTAAGCAGTGATTGGTCCTAGTCAATCTAAGTCAATATTTTTATGTCAACCACTCTCACCAATCAGGAGTGAGCTTGTCTGAAGGCCACACCCCATGTGAAAGAGGGTTTGGGAGAACCTGTCAATTAAACATTTTGAATGTTTGACATGAGACCACAAACTTTTATTGAGGCATCTGTTTGGCCAGTTTAGAACTTGAATAACTTAAAGTACAGAAAATAACAGGAAAACAATCAAGATTATTAAGAACAGGGTGGGCAATAAAGGTGGGCCTTGATTGTCACTGTTTGCATGTACAATGAGATTAGCTGTCACAGTAATCAGTGCAAAAACAGGACATATACAAAATACAAACATGCCAGTTATTTGCATAAAGTGATTAAGTAAAAATGCATATATTTTATATTATAAAGCTTTTAGCTCTCAGTCCCTTTTTTAGGTAGTTTGTGTTTTTTTAAATGTTGTGCTGAGACTGGGTTTCATCTACACTCATTGGCCACAACTGCAACAGATTGTCTTGACCATGTCTCCATAGCTAAATATGATTGACTAGAAATTACAGGTGTGTCTAATAAAGTGGTGTACATATATAAGAGGCTTGTAAAGAATCTGCAGCATCTAGCAAACGTTAAAGGGTTTCTGTTTTTTTCACAATTGTCTGTCTCCGTTAAATGTAATTGTTTTAACAGGTCCAGTTAGGTCTTCTAAGTTTCCACACACCTGGAGTGTCGATGTTTTACGGTGTGTGACTGTCATGTTGGATGAGATTAAGCTTTTCATTCTGGAATGTGTCAGTCTTTTCCTTTGTTAGATTGCATGAGAATGTCCTTTTCTCTCCTCAGAACACCATCATCATTCTAATGATTGCAAGAGAAGCTCCACAGCAGTGAGCAGAGCAGCTCGTGTGCTGTAAAAGTCCTTTCCCAGCGGCGTGTCGCTTCATTACACTCAAGCTGTAGGTCGCTTTTATGGTTCACTGGCAGGACCCTGCTTTACGTTTAACACCGGTTACAGTATTGCGGCAAGTCCAGCCTCTTTGCTTCAAATTCGCAAACACAGCCAGACTGTCTTAGAACAAGCAGCTGGACCAAACACTTATCCATGGAGCTTATATTTGACTCTTTCAAGCCTTTTTCACAGCCCTTAAAGCAGCACCCACCCCTGCCTGTTCTGCCCAGGGAGGAAGATTATCTTTGTAACTCAGGATTGCCAGCTTGTTGCCATCTGTGTGGCCCTGAGCAGAAAGTTTGACTACAAATATAAAACAATGGTCAGTTAATAAATAGCCGGACAAGTCAGAATAAGCTGATTATTGTTGATTGTGTAAGCACTTCACGAAAGTGTTGCATATCAGAGCAAGGCTGCTTTTCTCCACTTCAGAATCCACCAGAATGTCATTCGCATAAACGGTTGAAGAGTTACGGTAGCCTAAAAAACGTCAACGAGTTATACATGTAAAGATGTCCTCCAGTAAGCAAGTAGACTGGGTAGACATCCAGAAGTAGACAGAATTAGGCAGTCACAGAAGCAAATACAAGTGAAAAAAAGAAAGGCAAATATGAACTTATATGTCTGCATTGTGCATGTTAAAGGAAAGTTTCTGTTTCACACAGTAGTCAGTGTCTATAGAACACAAATATTGTTTTTTTCTGCACGCACAGAAAAAACCTTTTGCAGAGCATATGCTGCAACACTTATGCTACATTCACAACAGGCTCTGAAACGTGCAGTCAAGCGACCATTTTCAATAAACTGTCTAATTAAATGTGGGTAAATGAGCGTTTGTGGCTTCCACAGTTAAAACTGGCATTCATGTGTCACTACACAAGTTTTAAGTCCGTTTTCTGGTTCTACCTGGAAAACACATTAAACGCATGTTAAAAGTTGAACCGGTTGGAATCAAGAACTCTGATTTCATAGCCATGTCTGGTTAGCATCCCCTTTAATTCCCGTTAGTGTCAACCATTTGAAAGTTGGTCATGAAGGAGAAATGCAGTTTGTGCCCGGCTGAGCAAACAGATCAGAGCTGAAGGCCTCTTGTGTTGGACAGATTTTACAGTTACAATAGGGGGTTATTATTCTTCTGACACACAAGATGTATATTTTTATAAACCCCTTTTGTATTTGAGGCTAAACTTTATTTATATTCATTATGTTTGTATACTTTTGTTGTTGTTGGACCAGAATGAAAAAAAAGAGAGAAGTAGAGAGGGAGATGTTCGGATGGGAGGTAAAGAAAGCAGAGAAAAAGCGTGTTGGAGGATGATTTCAGAAGTAGGAGCTGTGGAATCCCAAAGTAACAGGGTGCTGGAAGTTTATCATCATCACTGTCAGGTGTAAATGGTCGTCAAAAGGGGTGGGGCCTGTCCACACACACTCAATGTGCCTGGCTGGAATTATACAACATTAAGTCTTTCACATATCAAAATATGTAAAATTTGACATTTTGCTTTGACATTTGGCACCAATGTTTCCAAAATAGTCTAGTATCGGATGGTGACAGTCCAGTGTGCATGCCGTGTGATAAAAGCACATTCAAGAACCTGGCTTCAGCGTGTTCTTCAATGTGTAAACATAGCTTTACTCTTGGAATGTGACAGGAAGCAACAAATCCGAGAAAAGGCTTAATATAATCTTTATTATTCCACTCATGGAATGTTTGCTTAGCAAAATTAGGGCCAATGATCACATCACCAATTTTGAAGGGCATTTTTGTTCATTAAAGATGTTCTGACTATACCTGTTGGGTAGTTTTTTAAGAACTTTAAACCAATTGCCAGATGTGATTTTATTCATGTTTTTGTCTTACCAGCAGGACTTATGAGAAATTCTTTCACAGATCCATTGCACATTTGTTTCAGGAAGAAACTTTGCAGACAGCTCTTTCAAATGGTTAAAAAAGAGAATTTGCATCCAACAAACTTTTTGTTGCTGGTACAAATTCAGGGCAGACTTGAGGGATGAACAAGGCGGTGAAATGTTTTATGAGACATTTTTTGTGTTTGGAGTGAACAGTGAGAATGTCAGTGCCAAGCAGGTGCAGCCATGACACACAAAGACTTCATAGAGGAGATTGTGTGTTGGCTTTGTTCTCCAGACCAGGAGGATAATCACAGTCCTGTGTCCATTATCCCAGATGCTCACAAGCCCAACAAATAATAAAAACAAAAGCTGCCAGGAAGGACACAGAAGTGTCCAGCATGTGATGTGGCCTCTCTTGAAAATCTATATATCTACACCACCTCTGCTTTTTACTCTTCCTTCCAATCCTGTACCTCCAATCCATGTAACAGTAACACATTTTGTATTTGACCCATGAAGGAAACTCTGCCTTCATGCTGTCTTAGAGCTTAATACGACTTAAAGTTTCACATGAAAAAAGCTAAATGGTCTCCCATTTCCCTCGATGGATTCAATTATTAAGCACAAACTGCATGATTCAGTTTTTTGCAAAGGCAGACGATGAATGCAAGGTTTGTGTGCATCTGTTGCTTTCTTTTCTTTTCTTTTTCAAAAACTACCTTTATAATCAGAGTTTAAGCTGTTTCAAAGCAGATCTGCACATGGCAATTTTTGTTTGGACTTTTTGCCTGGAGGGAAGTAGGAAGAAATTAGAACTTTTTGGCAGCCCGTACAGCAATCTTTCCTTCTCTCTTTAAATTAACTACCACATCAACAAAACAAAACTAAAGCAAGCTTTATCCCTTTAATCTCATTGTGGTACCAGTAACTGGCCTGGAAATGACTTCTACATAAAAGTGGTTTTTGGATCTGTAGAAAGAAAAGTGTCGATACTGCGTTTGGAAAGCGAATGCTTGGACTTATGGGACCGGTTTCTTGTCTGCTGTTAAATCTCTTTTTTTTCTACTGTAAAATCACTTTGACTAAATGACTTCTCCACTGCTACCCCACCACAGAGATCTGACAACACTTTCCACCACATACTTCAGGAGGTAATTTGTTTTTGGGTTTTCTTACATAAGAAAGAATGTTGTTTATCTAATGCAGATAAAATACAGATTCACTTTCCTCTAAGGTTAAAATTGAACTAAAAGCAAAACAATGATACGAGGAGGGCTATCTAAACATAGCTATAGATATGTCCTTTGTACTTTTTTATCAAATGTAGAAGTAATTGTATTTTTTTTCTTCAATTTTAGGAAAATTGCTACAGAATCCTTAATCATAGTCCCCTTAAACTGAACTGAAAGCTGATCCAAGATTATGGACAGAGGATTTTATGTCTTACTAATTACACTTCCATAATAGAAGTGAGTTAAATGATGAGGGAACAGTTTATATTAAGATTCCTTAACAAGCTTTGTTAATGCATTAACAAGCATTATAATAGAATTTTTAGGGTGTTAGTAAGACATTCATTAGTACAATAAGTCTAATAAGGTTTATTAAATTACTTAGTTAACACATTTACAAGCATTATTATTAGGATGTTTTAAAGATGCTAATGATACATTTATTGGCATTATAGGTGCATAACAAATGTTTCAGTGTTAATAAGCTTAATAAGATTTATGAAAAACCTTTGTTAACAAATTCAGAAGTATTTTTATTCTTTGGGGTTCTAGTAAGACATTTATTAGCATTATAAATGTCTCACCCAAGCCTAAGTATTAATAAGCTTAATAAGGTTTATTAACTAACTTAACAAATTAATAGGCTTTTTTAATGGGTAAGATGCTAGTAAGATATTTATTAGCATTATAGATGTCTTACAAATATCTAAAAGTGTTAATAAGATTTATTAACATCTACAGTCAGACCATTGTCTTCAAAGTCCATATTATTATACTGCTTACAAGCTTAACAAATGTATTAATTAACTTTGTTAACAGTTTACTAATTGTTTTGCAGCACCTCATCTAAAGTGAGGAAGGTGTTTACCACAAACAACCACAAAGCATAAAGCCTGTAAAAAGAACCTTAAAAAATGACAACAGACTAAACTTAAAATCTTTCTGTAGAAATATAATAATTTAATTCAGAAATTTCAAAAAATTTCAAAAACAAACAAACAAAAAAAAACATAGGGACCGGTGTTGCTAGCATCATAACTAATAAGGATAAAGCATTAGCAAACTATCTTGAGTGAAGCATTCATTGTAAATCCCATCACCAGGAGACAGTTCTCTGCATTCAATGCCAACTGGATTCAACCACTGTTGTCTTGCTTCCAAATCCATTGGAAAGTTGCACAAGCCAGTCATTTTTAAAGACCGAAGGAAGAAACCAATGAGTTATATCACTAGAGGAGACATCACGTGATTCCTCATGGGAGGAGAGCACCGCCATCTTGGTGAGGTCAAGTTACTGCTGCAGTGAATGCATGTCAACACATTTTTTGCATAATGCCAGTTCATTGTGCGGGTTTCAACTGCCAAAATCAGAAAAATGAGTCCATGAAGGAGGAAGGTATATCATTTCACAGGTAAGTATTTTAATTTTTTTTCTTTTAAGGCGGCAGGGGCTTCATTAATAGAACACATGTTGACATGCATGATGCTGCAGGGCTATTATCAACATGCTGCATGATGTCAATATAAATGTACATTTCATTTTGCTAAACCTGTATACAGCATACTAGGCTATTTATACAGATTTATACATTTCTGACTCAGTGACTAAACTTTTCTTGCAGGTTTCCAATGGATTCAGACTTAAGGAAAAAGTGGATCTTAGCAATAAAAAGAGCTGACCCAGATGGATCACTGTGGTTAACAACTAGCAATACAGTCTGGCTATGTTCAAAAGATTTGTGGAAACAGATTTTGATAAGAGGCCAGATTGTTTTTTTAGGGTAAATCTATTGTTCACTTTTGGACTTCTTTTGATTATTATTATTATTATTATTATTATTATTATTATTATTATTATTATTAATAATAATAATAATAATAATAATAATAATAATAATAATAATAATAATAAAATAATGATATTATTAATAATCATAATAATAATTACAATAATTTTTATTATTATTTATTGACTTATTATTTATTTATTATGTATTGTTTGTATTGACTTACTATTGATTTATTATTATTATTATTATTATTATTATTGACTTATTGTTGGGTTTTTCTAAATAATTTAAATTGCATGTCAAAGAGGTCTAAAACTTCTAAATGTTTAGAAATTAATTTTAAAAATTCTTTCTAATAATGTTTTCATTTGTAAGAATTCCTGCAACAATGCATTTTCATTAAAGTTTGAGCTTTTAAGGTTGACTGTTTCTCTTCTTTAACAACAACAAATGATGTATCTATATATACATTATATACATAAAATATAATACATTTATATATATGTATAAATATATTTAAATCTAAAAATATATACAGTTTATAAAAGCTACTAAGACACCACTAAAATCAATGGAAATCAATGTCATGTGGGCGTCGTCAACCTCACCAAGATGGCGTCGCGCTCCGCCACCGTCGGCCAGGCTTCTAAGGCGGGCGTGTCTCCTCTAGTGATACAACTCATTGGAAGAAACCTACAGGCGCCATGCTAAAGCTAACACGCTAACGACCGACCGGTACACAATCAAAGATGGCCAGGTCTAACTAATTTACCATTGGCTAATGAATCTGTCAATCAAACTCATCAGCAAAACAGTTGTGCTCACTTTCAGCCAAATAAATGGCCTCTTGGACTTTGTCTAAGCCAGGGGTCGGCAACCCTTTTTACTCAAAGAGCCATTTGGGACCGCCCCTAATGAAAAAAAAAGCACCTGGAGCCACAACCCGTTTTGACATCATTATATATATTATGCATGTATATATTATATCAAGGGTGCTCATTAGGACATCTTCAAGGACATGAGGGTAGATCGCGGTCTTGAAAAGATAAAAAAAAAAAGTACTCCTTTCTTTCCATCGTCAGATACTTTTGTATTAACAGATGAGGCGTTTTATTACAAAGACAGAAAGCAGCGACCATCGTATTCATGCTCTGCTGTAAACGGTGCAATGCGGGGAGCGTGGCATATTATGAGGCATTTGGCGCTGCTGGCTCCGTACGAAGCGCGTGCCTCGCAGCTTCCTTGATGAGCTCGAATTTATCGGGCAAGAACTGCAGAGCTGATAGCAGGAGGAGACACGCGGGGCGGCTTTAATAAACACTCCGGTTGCTGGTCTTCTACCGGGGACATGATGTGCCACGGGGCAGAAAAAGACGTTCTGATGACAGAGAGTCTGTGCTCAGTGAATTTAAACTCGTGTATGCAGTGACGTATGTGTCAGAGGATGTCCGATTGGCCATTCTGCATGTCAATCAAGTCCCGTACTTTTCGGTGAGGATTTTGATTGGCTGGTTGATTTTTGAGAAGTATATTTTTATCTTCTCTGTCCCGCGATCTACACTCATGTCCTCGAAGAAACATACATCAATGCACATGCGTGTTTAAAAACACGAAGCGCAAATTCTCTGTCATCAGAGAGTTGCTCTCTGCCCCGCACCACGTCAAGTTCCCGGCAGAAAACCACTCCAGACCCGGGGTGTTTATAGAAGCCGCCCCGTGTGTGTCCTCCTGCTATCAGCTCTACAGTTCTCGCCCGATAAATATGAGCTCATTAAGGAAGCTGTTTTTTACGTAGCACGTGCTTCGTATGGAGCCAGCAGCGCCTTTGAAATGCCATGAAAAATGAACAAACTAAAATTAAAATTGAATTTTTATAAAATACTCATTATTTTCCAAAGTCACAGGGAGCTACAACAGAAGGATGAAAGAGCCACATGTGGGTTGCCGACCCCTGGTCTAAGCTTTCAGACAGGTGACAAAAATAGCCCCGCCCATCTTTGATTCTGTAGCGTGTTAGCTTCAGCATGGCTCCTGTACATTTTATTGTCTTCGGTCTTCAAGGATTACTGGCTTGTGCAACTTTCCAGTGGATTTGAAAGAAAGGCAACAGTGGTTAAATGCAGTTGGCATTGAATGCTGAGAACTGTCTCCTGGTGATGGGATTTGCAATGAATGTTTCACTCAAGATAGCTTGCTAATTTATCCTTATTAGCTATGATGCTAAAAAAGAAATAAAAAAATTGTCTTTGAACATTTGTATGAATTAAATTATTATATTTCTTTCATGGAAAGATTTTTGTATGTTTAGTCTGTTTTAATGTTATAAAGTTCTTTTTACAGGCTTTATGCTTTGTGGTTGTTTGTGGTCAACACCTTCCTCACTTCCTCAACAAAGATCTTAAGGAATCTTAATATAAAGTGTTACCAATGATGAGTAGAATTTGAAGAAACCAGCACTTTTTGAATCAAAAACACACGCATCAGCTATTTTTGTAGTTTGATGTTTGTCTTTCCATATTGGATTTTTTTAATATAAGAAAAAAAAATCATTTCCTCGTTTTAAACACACTAACCTACATCAGACAAATATTTTCTTTTCTAAATTATGTACTTTTACTCACATAAAGCTGTCTTTTGTCCTTAGGTCCCCTGCAAGCTTAGCAACTTTGTTGCTGCATGTTTTTTTACACATATCACGCCAAATTACATAATTGACACATGAATCACTAATGCATCGCATGTAAACATCTCAATAATCACGCACGGTTCATATTCTACGTTGATTTACATTTTCTTTGCGTGGATTATTCGTACTTCTGTGGTTTTAGTGTGGTTCATTCGTGATACATCTGTAAAAATTTCACGTAAAGACCACAACTTTCCTCACTTATTCCACCTATGTATGACCAATTTCAATTTATGCAATATGAGCAAAATGTACGTAGTGGCTGTGTGACATAACCTTTAGGATCGTGGGCTGCTGGAGCCTATCCCAGCAACTGTTGGGTGAAGGTGGGGTACAACTGAACAGCTCACCGTCTGTTGCAGGACCACACAGATTTATACCAAGAGACAATACAGAATCATTAATCAACCTTTCAAGCATGTCTTTGGACTCTGGGAGAAAGCCAGAGAAAACTCACATGCATGAGGAGATCATGCAAACTTCACAGAGGGATGTAAAAACTCAGCTTACCTGTGTGCGAGGTAGATCTTCCTTAATAAAATTGCACCACAGCCTCACCTTGTTAGTTTCTTTAGTACTGACCATCAAATTCCGACAGTTAACCACAATCACAGCTGTTGGCTCTTGTTTACTCTTTTAGCTCTTTGCCGAGGGGAACTTGTTACACTTCAGGGTCAAATTTCAGCTTAATCACTGGTTTATGTTTTGATAAACTATAAAACACTTATGCCTGCAAGCCGAGATGCCAATCCAGAGACTCTGACAACCTTGGTACTTGTTGATTACATGTCCACCCATATGCTTGTGGTTTTAAACCCATGAAAGAAGCTAATTAATCTCCAGAAATGCAGACTGATGAGTGAAATGTACACTTTCCATCAGTTACTGGAAAATGTAAATCTGACAGCTGACAGCAAATTTCAGAGACTGTCAACAGCTGCTTATTAACATCACATCTAACATACGTACAAAAACACAATATCTAGCATCCAGATGGAGCTCTGGGAACAGCTCTTAAATTAAACTTTTATTTCGAATTTTTCAACTTGCAGGTGTAAATATGACCTTTATATCTACATCCAGACACTGTTAGATCCAGAGATTTTGAAAAGGTACAGAATAAAAAGAACTCAAGATTCAAAACCTCTTAATGCAAAGAAAGGTCTACCAGAACTGGCTTCCCATTGAGCTTTCTATGTACATACACAATAAAAAATGCTACAGTCATTTCCTGTTTTCCAAAAGGAAAACCAGGCTTCTGTTGGGTCAAACAACAAGTATTATCATAAAACTAACCATGAAAATGAGTCTTTTTCTAAAGAATTCTGATGACATGCATTTGTTTTTATGAAGATAAACACTGTTTAAATCGTGTAGTGGACTGGGTTAAATAGGTGAAAAAGACCTCAAACTTTCATATGCTTGTTTTGATTTGCCTAATTATTGCTCTGTTCAGACAACCTGGACAATGTCTTACTGTTACTACAGCTAGCTGATTTGAGACAGGGTTTCCTAAATCACTGCACTAATCAGGAAGAAAGAAAGACGCATAGAAGGAAACTCAGTAATCACATTGAGCTCTGTCTATCGCATATTCCTCAGAAAACTGTTTGCTTACAGGATTTTGAAAAATAATTAAATTAAAGTGAATAAAAAGTTCCACTCTGGTCATCTTTGATCTATTTTTACAATGTTCTCAGTGGTCTTTAAATTATAATTATGGGTAAGGGTTAACCCTTTTTACCCAACATCAAGAAACCTGTCATTTTCTCAGACATAGTTTCTACAGAGCGGCAGGAGTTTATTAGAAATTTGTCTCTAAGTTGTGGGCAGCTCCACTGACGCAGAGCAACCCCACCCCCCTTCCCTTCCCTGTTAGTGAGAGCTTTCTGTATAAGTGGAGCAGGGAACTTGTTCCTCACCCAGCATATCTTCTCCATCACAAACAGACTTTTTCCAATGTTTTTTGTCTGCTCCTGATTCACAGTGGTTTGAATACCGAAATACTCAGAAATGCAATTTTTAGCTCAATTTTCATTATGTATGTCCTTCATCATCAGAAAATTCCACAAAAACACCAAAAACCAAATTTTCATCAAAGTGGGTCTTTACTCTGATTTCCATATTGGACTTTTTATTTGTAGTTTGACGCTTTAGGGGGCTGTACTCCTTTTGATTAAACAACCTATTACTTAATTTATTTTATACACTGTTGTTACCATCATGTCATTTATCTGTTCTTTGCTGGAGACCTGTTGTAACTGAATTGCCTTTTGGGGATTAATAAAGTATTCTATCTTTTTTCTGTTAAAAAAATGATTTCTCATTCTCTGTTTCCTTCTGTTCTATGGTTTTCTGGATAGTCCATCTACGTCCATCCAGTGGATGAATTTGTTATCATCACTTTTTCCAATAATCAAGCAGTTTGGGACAATCGCTGACTAGGGACAGTCTGGAGTGTCCCATGAAAATATTACATAGACTTATGAGGCAGAAGTTAGATGGATGGAAACCAAATGTGGACTGAATTTGGGTAAAAGGCTGTTTTTGGAATCATTCATTTGTTGGGGGTGTGACTGATACTTTTGACAGTGCACCGTTGTTTTGAAGTGTTTTGGAAGGCAGTACAGTGCTGTAATTAGGGAAGCAGTTTGTGTACTGGATGAGCATCTGTTTTCTAAAATTTACCAGGTGTAGTAGTGAGGGCTGGACAGCCAAAGCCCCCCCAGGACACCAAATACAACAATTCCAAAACATTTTTATTTCCTTTAACAAGGGAGGAAGCTGTCCCATAGCCAGATTAGGGCCAGTCAGAATGAAAGTCAAGTCAACCCGTTTGTGTGAGACGAGAGAAACTGCTAACAGCCTGGTGTCACGCAGCTGCACGGTCATAGAAAGATGTTCATGCTCCCTCTTTGCGGGCGCTATATGCCTTAGAGCTTACTAATTAGATGACTGTCTCCATTTTAGCCCATCCTCAGTGTATCACAAAGCAAAACATGGCAGAATAACACACCAGCTGCTTTGCTTTAGAAACTTTTGTAATGACTGTACAGTTTACAAGACTTTGGACTTGTACAGTAACTGCAGGCTGTGCTTTAAAGACATCTTTAACAAGCCTTGGCTGTTGAATAGACACTAAACATAACAAGATGATGTGGGATTCAGTGCTGGCACAAGAATTATTTTAAAGTTTGAGAAACAAAGTTTTGCAACTTTTCTTCGGAAGGAATCTTTGGTTGGGTACAGTATTGAATGATAGAGGACATAGGGTGTAAATAAGCTCACATCTGGGCCTGCTGGCAATATGCCACCTTTCAGGAGCATAGCTAAGGGCAGTGGTGCATTTTATACCTCCTTTAATTACACAGCTTTCTCTGATGACAACTTTACACAGACTTCTACACTAATGAAGGTGAATCAAAACAAACCTGGGCCAGCCACAGATGGCACCAGTATGTGTTTGTTAAATGAGAAAACAAACTTTTCCCATTTACAGCTCAGGAGGTGGATGCTAAAAGTAGTCTTAGCACATGGTTTAAGGCAACACAGACTGAGCTTCTGACTCAGAGCACTTTCCTTTGACTGTGGTGGGTGTTCTTAGATGTGATCAAAAAATCAAAGGCAGAGAAAGCAGCAAATCTGTCACAATAGTTCAGCACCTAGACTTATCTGGACATTCCAAACAACACTAACAATAAACAGTGTAGAGAAAATCAAATCATGATTTCTGTGAGTAGTTAATGACACCTTATGTAAAGGCTATGTCACACAGCCACTACGTACATTTTGCTTATATTGCATGAATTCAAATTGGTCATACATGAACACACGTGGAAAAAGTGAGGAAAGTTGTGGTCTTTACGTGAAATTTTTACTGATGAATCATGAATGAATCACGTAAAGACCATAGAAGTACAGATAAAGCACACAAAGAACACGTAAAACAATGTAGAGCATGAACCGTGTGTGATTATTGAGCTGTTTACATGCTATTCATTAGTAGGTCGTGATATGTGCACCGTGTATGTGTTATAAATGCCATATAAAGTTATACACCGGTGGTAGTGAAAAGTCTGTTAGGCATACGTAGAACGGTCATGGAAAGCCACAAATCTGTGTATGCCTCAGCAATCACACACAATTGCACAACATTTGCATATAAACTACGTAAGATATGCATAAACTTCATAACTCTCAACCTACAATATGCTGTTAACAGCTCAAAACCAAATTGATGTAAAGACCCATCGGCCGAAACCCTCGACAGACATCTGCGCACATCAACGAATGTTGAACCTAAGCAACACATGAATTATGTGTTTCAGGCACGAATCACGAACTACTGAAATTTCATACGTGGAAAATGTGCAAAATGTACATAGTGGCTGTGTGACACGGCCTTGAAACTGCTGTAATTTAAACATTCTTTTGGTGAATCAAAGTTAGAATTATCTGTAGGTTATAACTACATGTCCAGAAGCCTTTATTTTTTTTAGGTAAACATGTTAGGCTCCTCCTTCAGCTGATGTTAAAAGGTCTGGCTGCAGCTGTTACGGGGGAGAAGGGAAGTACCCAGGCGCAGAGAAGGAGAGGAGGCAGGAGGTTGCAGGGGAACGGGGGCTTTAATAAACACAACTAAAGATACCAACTAAAGATAGTCCTCCAGACTATGTTGGCCCTTATGTTGGCCTTTCAGGCCCCCTCCTCCTGGACTGTAGGTGGAACCTCTGTGCGGTTCCTTGAGGGGGGGGGGGGGGGGTAATGTACGGTTTTAGTTTCTTTCCTTTTGTGTTCGGTTCTTGTTGGTTTTGGAGGTTGGTTTAGGTTGTGTTACTTCCTGTTTTATTTTGTAGGGTTTCCTGTTTTGTTGTAGTTTTGACTTTTACCTTGCCCCATCAGTCCTGAGTGTTTCCACCTGTGTCTTGTTGCTTTGTATGTGTTTAAGTCCTGTCTTTCCCTTCTTCCTGTGCTGGTCCATATTGTGCTGTTCCCGGCAGGCGGCTCAGGGTCCGCGGCAGGCGGCTCGGGCTCAGGGTCCGCGGCAGGCGGCTCGGGCTCAGGGTCCGCGGCAGGCGGCTCGGGCTCAGGGTCCGCGGCAGGGGGCTCGGGCCAGGCGTCTGGTGCAGGGGGCTCGGGCCAGACGACTGGTGCAGGGGGCTCGGGCCAGGCGTCTGGTGCAGGGGGCTCGGGCCAGGCGTCTGGTGCAGGGGGCTCGGGCCAGGCGTCTGGTGCAGGAAGGGGTTGGGGTGTCTCCGGTTCCCTCCGGTCTGCCATCCCCCTGTCCAGGGCCCTCCTGGGAGCAGGAACAGGTCGTGGTGGGTCCGGCACCCTCCTGGGAGCAGGAACGGATCGTGGTTGGTCCGGCACCCTCCTCCAGGTCAGTTCTGCCTCCTGGCAGGCCCTCTCTGCTGGGTACACGTTAAGCTGGTCCATAATGTTACGGGGGAGAAGGGAAGTACCCAGGCGCAGAGAAGGAGAGGAGGCAGGAGGTTGCAGGGGAACGGGGGCTTTAATAAACACAACTAAAGATACCAAACCAAAACCACTGCATACGGCAGGCTAGAGACTCGAAACATGAAAATACAGAAACGCTCAAAACCAGGGACCAGCACAATATGGACCAGCACAGGAGGAAGGGAAAGACAGGACTTAAATACATACAAGGCAACAAGACACAGGTGGAAACACTCAGGACTGATGGGGCAAGGTAAAACTCAAAACAACAATGAAACAGGAAACCCTATAAAAAAAACAGGAAGTTAAACTCAAAACATCACAAAACAAAAAGGAAACAAACCACAAGGGCAAAGAAACAGAAACCGTAACAGCAGCATTCGCTGTTTGCAGGAGGTTGGTGCTGCAAATCAGAGTTTCAAAATTTCCCCAGTAGATTTGCCGGATAGGTCATTTTTTTTAAATTATCAATGTTTAGTTTGCAGGTAAAAGTTTTCATTCTAAAATTGCTAAGTTTATGCCTCCAGTAAGTCTCTTCCATCTGAATATAATTTTTTGGATCAGCTAAACTTGGTTGAAGTTATATTTAGGCTAAATCCTGTTCTGGAATAGAGATGGGCTGAATTTTAGATCCTTTTAGCATGTATGCAGTTTATCGACAAAAACAGCAAGTGATGCTGAAATATGAACCACAGGTTCAGAAGGTTTGTTGGAATCCCTGATGGTTTCTCTGCAGTCAGCATCTGCTCACTCTACAACTGTTGATCTGATTTCCTGTCTGACATGTGCACTTCCCATTTCCAAATCAGAGGAATTTGTGAAATGTTGGCATAGAACTATGTGTTGGTCGTATTTTTTTCCTCTGTAGTCTGGTACCAACTGTTCTACGTATTGGTACCGCTTCATGGCCCGGGGATTGTGAACCCCTGATCTACGATATTTTCCTAACCTGCTAACAAGATCGATGTTTTTGCTGAAAACATATGCACATAGGTTATTCCTTTTTTAAGATGTTGCCCTTTCTACATGTATGGAGAACTTAAAACATATTAACTTAAAATATTTTTCCTTAACAACCAGTTTTCCTCAGGATAAAACCCACTTCTCTGTGCTTTATTGAATGTTCTCATTTGGGAAATTCTGACATTTAATACAGAGCATGTCTGTGTTGTCAGAGAATAATGAACTTTTCCATTTGACTGTGCAACCAGTCCACATTTTCCAGTTCCATTCCCTGCAGAGTTTTAAAAGGATAAACCAATGAAAACAAAATAATATTTTCTGATGACCTACAGTGGATTATGTGGGCCCAGCCACCTCATTCATTCCCCTTTGATGCCGTGTAGGAAAAGACTTCAGAAAGTTGATGACACATGCCCCTCCATGATTGAAGATTCCTGCTTAGGTCAGGATCTTTGCAGAAAAATTAAGAATTTTTGTTATTTCTAATGCATGTACATGCAAAAATCTAAAATATCGCTCTATGACAGTGGCGGACCGTGCATGACACACCTGGGCCTTTAGTAGTGCAATGTCTGAATCACTCAACCACTCATTAACCATTTTTATGACTCTAAATAAACTGAATGAACAAAACTGTAAAAAAAAAATCTCATAACACAACTACAGCCAGCAAAGACATTTAAAGCAACCACATACATTTGAAATATGATTTATTATATTTATTATTTCACTCATCAAAAAATCGGATTATTTGAAGACAAAGTCTCTTTCCTCAAAAACAGTTTGATCACCCTGTCGTGTAGATTATTGCTCTTCAGTTCCGTCAAGAAGTCCTTTTCTATTCCATAAAGGCCAGTCCTGAGAGCCGGGTCTGTCCAGTTGTGTTTCTGTGTAGGTTTTAATTTCCTTCATAGCCAAAAATGTTCGCGTAACAGGCGCAGTAGACACGGGGATGGTCAGTGCCAAAAACACAAATCGGTACAGCTGTCTCATGTTCTCACTCAGATCTTTCTGATGAAGGAAGTCAAGGAGATCAGTGGGAGATTTTCCTGTAAAATTCTCCATGGGGTACATTACAGTCAGCTCTGTTTTTAACCAATACAGATCAAAAAGTGCTCCACGCCTCTATGTCAAACTGGGCAAGGCTGCATGTGACTTCCTGAAACTTCTGTCCATTCAGAAGGTCTGAATACTGTGATGATGCCTAAGCCTGCTAGAAGGCCCAGCTGACACCAACTCAAAATCTGATTGGTTGAAACAAATGATTGACCGACATTGATTTTGCATGAGGAGGCCTTCACAACTCATGGTGAAGGCCCTAACTCTGGCTAACAACAAAGGACAGCTGAAATGTGATTGGTTAAATGATCTAATGTGAAAATACGCCTGACTGGAAGCAGCCTAACCATCATAAATACAATAAAAGGGAATGGACAGACCATTTGGAATGATTTAATGAGTATGCATGGACAAAATATAATTAACACATGATTCAGATATTTTTTAGAACTTCAGACAAGGCCCACCACTGCTCTATGAAGATAATAGTGTCCAGTTAGCCGATAATTAACCTGGGCTAAATCTTATTCTTTTTCTTTTGGGGGGGGGGGCTTTTTTATTTTCTTTTTTTTATTTAACAACTCAAACATAACATTCCCAACAACAAGATTGGTCAAAAAATGCATCCTCAATGATTAGTGTATATCACAAGACATAATTATGCACCGGTACTGTACAGTATGAAAAATATATAGCTACTGTATATGTATATTATTATGGAAAGACACAACAATACTAAGACTGTTACAAATGGTATTTGAAGAAAGTAAATAAATGAATACAATCTGAGCTACCCACCCTAAATAGAATTTAACCATTTCTAATCAAAAACATTAATTTTTATTTTTTAAAATGCTGTCTTGTTTTCTATCATATTTTACTGTTTTACTCTCTGTTTACATTCATTTACATTCTTCCAATTGGCAGTTAGGGTTTATTCATAGCCAATAATAAAATATGCAAGATATATGCTAAATCAGCAGATATGACACCAAGTAAATACAATAGAACATTGGAAGGAATCTCTCATTTCACAATTGTCTCAATATTCTCCTTTATTCTCCAGTTTGGTCAAATATTTTCTCACATTGTCTCCAGCTTAAGGTTACAATAGGATCTTTAGCAAATGTAGATATTACCAGCATGAAAAAATCCGGGAATTTTTATTTTCCAGACATAGGGACTGTGCCAACTATCCCGCCCACAACTTGGAGATGAATCTCTAAAGAATTTTTCTGCTCTGCAGAAACTATGTCCTAGAAAATGACACAGGTGGAAGGTTGATCTCAAAGGTAGTCCTAAATTTTTACAGTGATGGAATAAAATTACCAGAGGACTAAAGTCAGAACTCACTTATAGGACAGTATCAGACAGAACCAAATACAGAGAAAAAAGGCTCTGAATTCAGAAGTGATCAGAATCAGAGTCAACATTTTTTTTAAATGATGCTTTATCCAGATTTCTTTGTTTTGTTGGATTAGGAGTCTTGATTGAGTACACAGTGACTGACCAACCAAGTGGCAAATTACACAAAAAAATGTAATATGCTAAACACTAAAAAATGTTTAGCTATATTAAAAATATAGATATATAATTTCCGAATTAAGAAGTTTCAGTAACTCTAATTAGACTAAAAACTGTAAGTAAAAAAGAGAAGCAGAAAAAATGCCAAACGTTTAACACAGATCAATTTTGACCCACTTACGATAACTTCTATAACTGCTTAGGTAAGTGTCAATTGTGTGACCTGACAAAATAATGATTTAATGAAAAAATTAGAGGATTTTGGTGAACAAGCAGGGGATAATAAAAGCAGAAGGAATAGATTCTAGGGCATTACAAGACATCTAGTGTAGCAAAAAATATGAAGAAAAGAAAAGACATTCATTGGAGGGATCAAATAGCACAAAAATGATATTTTAGTTATTCTGCTTTTATTTATTGAAGTTCAAAAAGTCTATGTTAGAAAAAATGGAGCAGTGCTGGACTGACAGAACGGGAGGAGAGTCCTGGCAGTTGGAGACGCTGGGGAAATCCAGGCGGCCCACAAGCCTCCTTTTGGCTGTTCCTTCAGGAACTGCTAGCGACCAAATGACAGTGGACAGAGCACCAAAGAAAGTGGAATCCAGGAAGCCTTTATTACGTTTAATTATCCAAACATTGCACTTAATGTCTTATTTAAACGTTTAGTCATGGAAGGAGGCAAAAAATGTTTGAGTCCATTAAGTCCAGTTGTTCTTTAGCAAACATCCATTTATCCAAAGCTCTTCTTTGCTTTTCATTGTTTAATTTTCCCCATAATTGTATTACAAGTAAACAGAAATAAACCATCAAGCTAATGTTTTTGGACAATTCAGCTGCAAACCTTAGTCTGTAATTTAGGCGTCTAATTACAAGCATCAAACCCACGCTGTTGCTCATGTGCAGAACTACACAGGAGGCCCTTCCAAAGAACCCTCTTTAAAGACACATGCCTGCACTCACCCAGCTGCTGTTCACACCTCCTGATATTTAGGCACCTCTCTGTTGTGAGTGTTTGTTGCATTTTCCGTGTTGTGTGACGTCCGCTTGGCTGATAGCATTATGACAGCCGCAGGTGTGTGGCTAACTCTCCAGGATCTCCAGTGTGTGTTAAACATCAATGTGTGAGTATCAGTGTGTGTGTTCATGTTCACAACGTCCTGAGGGGTAAGTGTTTGGCCGTTCTTATCACCGGAACCCTGGAGTGATTGTTTTCACTGCCATGGAGCAGCATCGGTGCTGACGTCATGTGACCTGAGGTGATATGTGTCGCATTAGCCACATCCACACTCTCACCTATCAGTTTCCCAATGTCCACACATCCATCAATTCACAACATTCTGATACCTTGATGGGTCTATTATTTCTAGTACTTGACTAATGCAATTGTCCGCTCAACGTTTGGGTCATGGAGCAGCACCGGTCCTTGGGACAGTTGGTACTGGGCCGCAGAGAAAAATTACACAACCTACATTTTGCCGTTTTATTTATAATCTGATTCTGAAGGATGTTTTATTTTAGAAAACTCCTGGATTCTCTCCACCACATCCGACTCATTCTTGGCGCATGTTAAGTGTCTTGGTCACGTCTCAAAAATCCATCCGCTACTTTCTTAAAAACTGCTGCTCCGACTGAAACTAAACTGGGACCTCGTAGCTGGCAAAGTTAACAAAAAACAAACGTATCTGGAAATATTATTTTGTCCGAAAACATCCAAAGAGGAAACAGAAGAATAGCTTTTCATTTAAAAATAAAAGCTGCATTTAGAATACGTAGAGTCTTTACTCCCAATATGGATTTATTTTGACAGTTGTTCGCACAGACCATAATATTAATGCAGAATATTCAGCAACCGGCTGTCTAATATTATGAGGATGCTGCTATTAAAGCTGTTCAAACGGTGGATTTGCGTTTAGTATAAATTTTAGTGACCTTTTCTTTTGTATTCATCCGTCATACCTTAAAAGTCCGACGAGGTTGAAGATGGCATTAGATTTTTTAGCTTCCACTTTGGCAGTTATGAGTCAAAGGGAAACTTAGATCCTATTTTAATGATTCATACACGAAATCTAGTAAACAAATACGTTTAAAGCAGCTGCAGATAATTTACGGAGGAAGAAGATAAACTTTACCCTCAAAATTTAAGAGGCTACAAAAAATAAAATTTAGACGCTTACTTTAGCCTCATTCAGGCCTGGCACACTATAGAATACATTTTTAATGAAATATGAGGATCTACATTACTTTGACAGCTCATTTTCCTACCCAAAAGTAAGACGTCTCGATCTCTGAGGCTCTGCTTTTCGCCCCGTGTGGGTGCCGCCCATTTCATGAACATAGAGCCAGTCTCAGCAGCAAGTCTGCCTTTCACCCATAAAAACAAACAACATCCAAACTTTTGCAAAGATGGATGTGCATATCGTGCACATAAAATTACATTGTTAGCCGATCACCGCTAGCTCCATGGAGAAAGTGTGTGTGTGTGTTAGCCTGGGGGCAGGGCTGGCAGTGCAGACTCTTCCTGGAGGGGGCTGTTCCTTACTTAATGATGTCACAAAGTGAGGAACAGCCCCTTCCAGGAAGACAATTCATGCGTTTCTGAGTATTCCACTAAAATTGGGATTGGGAAGGGCTGGTGCTCAGAGAGCAGATTTTTGGTGGAATACTCAGATATGCATAAATTGATCTAAATATTGCTTTAGGGTTATTTTTTGTGAGGAATTAACATCATAATAATTAACATTATAATACACTGAAAAGGTAAAAAAATAAGTTAATTGATATAAATGACAAACCAAGAAATATTTAGTTCAAAGTTATTCAGGTCGTGTGCGTGACCTTTCAGGCTCTTTCTATCAACTTCCCCTCTGGTCTCCATTTTCCCCAGTTTTTATCCATGACTGGTTTGGTTGGTTTTTGAGAAGCGGTTGTACCTCACAGCCAAACATAAATGTGATTACCTGCTCAGTTTGGTTTGTAGATGGAGTTTAACCTGAGTCAGCTCTGCTCCTGTTGATGTTGGATCACTCCACTATTGCTGAACCACAAACCTTCAGAATTGTTACAGCAGAAAGCTTGTCACCTCTAGCTACATAACAAATATTCAGATTCTCAGAAGTCGTACTCTTGCTGTGTCTGCAGATTTCTGTTGATATTAATGGAAAGCAGAGGGAAGTTAGGGGCTTTATCAACATGGCTTTGGTGGGAGGTTTCTTTAACTCAACACCAATGAACCTCAAACACATCAGTTTCCCAACAGTGGCACGCAGGTCGTCTGCCAAGCACCCTCCTGTTGGTACAGGAAGCCAAACTTGGACCAGCGCCATGTTATGCTGTATCCTGTTTTAGAGTCCTCATGATAGCCCCCAGCCTCTAACTGAGAACATGTTGGCGTAGCTGATTCTATTCTGGGTGAAAGAGACCAGCTAAGAGAAAAACAATAAATAAATAAATTTTAGGGTTTTAGAGAAACTCGATATTGCAAGAGAATTTGCACGAACGCAATGTAAATTTGGCAAGCTGTTTTATGTACGTGTACATATTAAACTGCAACGTTTTTGACGCACAGGTAGAGAAGAAGAAGAGTGACTTTTTTAGCCAATCAAAATGCAGAACACAATGCACGATGCAAATCCGTGAAGTAGCGAAACCGTGAAAAGTAAACCGTGTTATAACGAGGGATCACTGTATTTTACATGTGTATATGAATGTGTAGTCACAATTAATCATCTAAAGTTTGATGTATCTCCATATAAACATCTCTTTTGTTGGTCTTTTTTTATCAGGGATCTTTTTTTGTTTTTGGTTTGATTGCTTGAAATAATTAATTCTAATTTGTAAACTTCTATACGTCCGAGCTTCTGTACAATTGAAACCAGATGTTTAGATACACAATATAAAAACTCACATATGCTTTTTTTCTCACCGTCAGACATAAAAAAAACTTTTCCTATTTTAGGTCAATTACAATTAACAAAATTATTTCAATTTTCTAAATGTCAGAACAATGAGACTAAGTTTTTTTAAGACAAGTTATTATTACTTTTATCAAAGTCAAAAATTTACATACGTTAAGATCACTATGCCTTTAAATAATTTGGGAATCCCCAGATGATGATGTAATCTCTTTGGAAGCTTCTGATATGTTTATTGACAGCATTTGAGTTCATTAGAGACACACCTATGGATATATATTTGGGGACATTTGGAACCCACTTGCTTGTTTTTAAAACATCATGGGACACTCAAAAGAAATCAATCAAGATATTAGGTGGACATCGGTCATCGGACATTGGTTCATCCTTGGGTGCAATTTCCAGATGCCTGAAGATGTTTAATCTGTTTAGACAATGGTACGTAAGTATGAACATCATGGGAACTTCCAGCCATTGTATCGCTCAGGAAGGAGACGGGTTCTGTGTCCAAGAGATGAAAGTAGGGAAAAGATGTTGTGAAGGTGCTGGCTGAAGATGGGAAGAATGTATCATTATCAACAGTGAAACGAGTACTGTCCAGACATGGGCTGAAAGGCTACTCTGCTAGGAAAAAGACCATTTTTTGAGACTTGTCCTGTGGTCCGACAAAACTAAAATTGAAATGTTTGGCCACAACGACCATCATTATGTTTGAAGGAAAAAGTGGGAGGCCTGCAGGCCTCGGAACACCATCCCAACTGCAAAACATGGGGGTGCTAGCATCATGTTGTGGGGTTGTTTTGCTGCTGGAGAGACTGCAGGACTTCACAAAATAGATGGTATCATGAGGAAAAAACTGTTGGTGGAAACACTGAAGGAACATCTGGAAGCATCTGCCAGAAAGTTAAAGCTTGGGTGCAAATAGATCTTCCAAATAGAAAATGACTCAAAGCATACTGCCAAACTAGTTACAAAGTGGCTTAAGGATAACAAAGTCAATGTTTTGGGGTGGCCATCACAGAGCCCGGATCTAAATCTTACTGAACATTTATGGTCAGAGCTAAAAAGGTGTGTGCATGCATGGTGACCTACAAACCTGGCTCAGTAACACCAGTTTTGTCAGGAGGAATGAGCCAGAATTCATGTATGTAAACTTTTGACTTTGATAAAAGTACTAAAAAGTTGTCTAATTGTCTCATTATTAATAATAATGATGGATTGGATTTATCTGTGCTTTTCCAGACACTCATTGTGGTTACAATGTATCCATTATTCAGTCATACTTGGTGATGGTAGAGGTATGCCTGCCAGTTCACAGCTACAGTCCCTCAGACACTCACCAGGATCATTAATGTACATTCATGCTGGTGGGCGGTAGTGTTACAGCCCTCACTGGGTGGTGTTAACTGCTCACCAATTCAATTTCTTTCTTGTTTGTTTGTTTGTTTGTTTGTTCATTCCCACGGGAATTGAACCCTGGTTTCCTGCGTGTCAGTCCCTCACTTTACCAACCTAGCTACCCAGCCGCTATTATTCTGACATTTAGCTCTACTCTTGTTAATTGCAATTGATCTAAAACAGGAAAAGTTTCATTTCTTTTTATATCTGACGGTGAAAAAATAAAGCATTTGTGCGTTTTTATGTGGTGTATGTAAACTTCTGGTATTAACTGTATATGAAAAGAGGAAAAGAGAACTTTCATATGAATATTTTCAGTTCTTGTCATATAGTTTGTAGAGTAATCATTTAGTAAAAGGGGGGTAAAGAAAATCAATATATGAACACACATACAAACAGGTACCAGTCTACTTATTGGGAGGACAAAAACGTAACACTATAACTTACAAGGTTTCCTTTTTCTTCGTGATGTTTCTTTCTTTCTAGTTATCTTTTTATTGTATAGCCCTAGCCCATAATGTCTGTTGAATCTGCATGGCAGACTGATGGTCTAAGACTGGGGCGAGGTAAAGCAAACCTGTTACATTTGTGGTATTCCTGAATCAGACCAGGAATTATCCATGATTAAATGAGTCCTGAGGGTTTTATATAAATGTAGATATATAAAAAGTAAAATGCGACTTAAAAGTATGTTTTTGATAAATGACCTACAAATTCCAAAATTATTTTTTAATTGCTCTAAGTGTGGTCCAAACCTCATGATCATCTTGGCAAACCGCACCCAGGGTATGACATGGTGGTGAAACAATTCAAGTAACTGGCCGTACTGTTGACTAGCCAGAGAAAGCTCAAGCGTCTGCCTCGGCAGTGATGGAGATTTACCAATCATTTGGAATGACCTGCTTCCACGAGAGTTGAACCCACAGGTAACTCTTGTGCTATCCAAGGCACTTTAACATTGGGAGTTGGGTCATCTAGACCCCGCAAAACAGTGCGCTGAACCTTTTTTCTTCAATGATTTATGATCTTCACTGGTGACCATGGATTACATGAAATCCTTTTCACCTTATCCACCTTTGTCATGGTAAGGATAACACGTCAATGTAAGGGTGGGGTCATAGGATAGCCCAAGGGTTAAGATCAGTAGAAAAGAGCATTTTCCCAAGGAGGCTGGATCTAGGGATGTCATTCACTCTGTCCTGATAATCTCTGATGTCATCAGCAGAAGTGGTGAAGCCACAGAAATTAAAGTTTACTCTGCCTAACTTTGTAAATGAGATGTTGGGACAAAATAACATAAGTTTTAGTAGACACATGCAACAACAATGTTGGGGGAAACATGTTACAAAATAAGGAATTACTTTAATTTAAGTTGTCAGTAATGGAGGAACATAACAAATGACAGTAAAAAATTGGGAGACAGCAGTCCCTGCTGAAAAATAATTGGTTATTAATTTACAATCACTAGACTATGCAGACCTTCGTTAGTTTGTTACTCATGTTTTCTGTTTTGAATTCTGTTTTGAGCTGTTCAAAAATTTTTGTCGGTTGAGAATTATGCAGTTTATGCCTATTTTACGTAGTTTATACACAACTGTTACGTAAATCCTATGCAGTTGTGCGTACATTTTGTGAGTTGCATACGCAAATTTGTGTCTTTCCTCAATCGTTTCATGTATGTCTAATGGACTTTTCATGCATGAACCACCGATGTGCCACTTTTTTTATTGCATACACGCCGCACACATAACGTTCAAATTAGATAATTGACGCACGAATCACGCATCAATTGCATATAAACAGTGCAATAATCATGCACGTTCATGTTCTAAGTTGTTTTACATGTTGTTTGTGTTTTCTTTGTGTGGTTTTTTTCATACTTTTTCCGTGGTTTGAACGTGGTTCATTCAAGATACATGTGTGAGACAACAAGTTTTCTCACTTATTCCACGTAAATTCACTTATGACCAATTTTGTTCCATGCAATATGGCCAAAACGTACATTATGGCTGTGTGACACGGCCTTGATGTTATATCTTTCACATGAAAGTTAATGGTGTTTCAGGAGATGGTTGGGGTTTCCCTCAGACAAAGGGGTCATTGCCGAGTTGGAATGGATGGTGAGTATTTTGATGTTGCTGTAAGCAACACACAGCCTGTTCAAAGTATGTTCTTTTGTTGCATACAAATGTTCTTTTTGTAAGATGTTTGGCTTGAAAGGCTTGGCCAAAGTAGATCTGTCTCTGAGCCAAAAGGGTAGGCAGTCATAAAGCTGAATGGACAAGTATTTAAGACGCTGCCAAAATAATAAAACCCAACTCTGTGATCAGCAGTTCCTCTTTATGTGTGGCTGGCAGACACTGCAGTGCTCTGCCTTTGTTTGATCTCCTGCAAAATGTTTACATTTCATTATGTTCGTTTATCTAATATTTATTTAAATAAACTATTTTACTTTACTAAAGATATATAAAAAAAAAGGCTTTAAAAGTCATTATATACTGTTTTATTTCGGAACAAACATCCCAAATATAGCCAGCTTGTTTTAAAAATAGTTTGAAATTAGCAAAAAACAAATTCTGCCATATGAAATAATTCAAATTAATCAGAAATTAAGCACATTATATGCTAACATTTTGAGGGTTTTTTTTGTGTAAAACTATAATATTCTTATGTTAGCTTTTTTCAACAAAATCAATGTATCATTTTTCTGCCTTTTTCCTATACCTCTGATCATTGTTAATACATTTTTACACCATAGTACTGTCACTAAGAGTTGATTGTTTTTTGTTGTGACTCGTTCCCTCTTTATTAATAAAATCAAACTAACCACACACTCCTTTGACGTTTGAAGTTTCTACAAATGTAAAAGTTTATCTCAAAGTCTTTCATTACAATAGTTTACGCAAATACTTGGGCTTCAAAGGGTCCATCTGTAAATTGTTGTTTCTACGATAGAAACTCTACAACATTGTAATTTCAACCAAAGCAAGTTTTGTAGAAGCATACTAAAGCCAGGCCTTCAGATCATTTAACTGATCCAAACAGACCCTTTAAACCGGTGGCTTGAGTGGACTAAGCTGCGCGACTGACTGCTGTTGGCCTGGGTTTAAATGTCAGCCCAGACACTTACTACCTGGATCACCCTCAGTTTTGAGAAGCAAAGTTGCTCCAGATAAAGCATTTTCCAATCAGATCTTCCTTCCTAATCTCAGATCCACTGTATTCCAGGTGTCTTATGGTCCTGGTCCATGTGACACTTGTGGTTCACCAGGACACTGGAGGGGTTGTAAGCTAGTGGGAGAAAATTTAAACATAAAGCTCTTAGTTAGGAGTGATGGGAAGGGGGGGTGGGGTTGCTTTGTACCAACACTCCCGCACACAACTGGAGATGAATTTCTAATGAACTCTTGCTGCAATGCAAAAAGTATGTCCTAGAAAACGTTTGTTTTGTTTTGTTTTTTTATTTAGGCTAAAAATTAGTCATAACTCATCAAAAGATCAGATCAGAGTGGGACTTTAAGAGCTTCTTTACAGCTCTGAGCCTGAAACAGGTGATGAGATTAGAATAGATGTAAAAAGAAGACAACAGAGGTGAAACTACCCAACACCAAGCCCACATTTGAGGTGCCATCTTTAATTCAGGAAGGTAAGGCATCACTCAGAAAACACAATCCAACAGCACATAAAACTACAAGAATGTTAAAGTACAGAAGAAGCTAGCCTTTACTCTAACGGAACCATCATGAAGAACACTTGGCTCAAAGCATTCCCAATAGTGGGTGGAGTCATTTCAATGTAGGCAAATTTTTCTGCACTTTTTATTTATTTGTTGTTTTTACATCTGACCACAAAAAAATTGTTTAACATGACATTGATTTGTGGTTTAAAATAAAAGTTGAGGGCTACTGTTATAAATAAAATACAAATAGTAGATTTAAAATCTATTCAGATCATTGACTGTTTATTTGAACTGTACTAAGTAACTCCTCCTACCTGACATTCCAAACTGGAAGTACCTGCTGGTTCCAAGAAGCCAAAATCCCATGGACTAGAAATAAACTGCTGTTACTTAGTCATTCTGTTGGTCACAATAAACCATCTTGTGTCTTTTTTAACGTGATAATCCTCTTTTTTAATATGGTTTTTATATTGCAAGTTCTAAACTGACCAATGAGAGGTCTCAATAAAAGTAAGTGAACCCAGATGGCCTCTACATCCAACATTCTGAACATTTGATTAACTGATTTCATGTAGCCCCTCTTCAAGGGGTAGGGGTGTTACCGTCCAACAACCCCACTCCAGCCTGTTGGAAGTGGTTGCCATAGAAATGTTGACTCAGATAAACTTGGAGCAATCACTGCTTACTGACAATTTCTGGCTCCAACATGGTGACGTCTGTATCGGGAAACAATGGCGACTGGATTGATTTCATTTGGTTGGAACCAAACGGAACCCATTTTCTATGGGTAACGTCAGTCTATCTAGTTCTCTGATACAGTCAACGATCCAGAAGCACTAAAGATAATGCTTGTAAATCAATATCTGAAGATGTTATGTCTCTGTCGTGTGAGCAAAGTCTGCACAATAGAAACTCACTTCCTTTAATTCTCAAGTGGTCCTTATTTTAGGTTTCTAACTCCCACAGCCTTTTACTTTCACATTTTTCTCGTTTTTATTTTTCATCAAGTCAGCAGCAGATTTCCATGTAGACACATAGACCACATTTATTTCAAGCGTTTGTCATCAGCAAACACCCTCAGTCAGTTCTCTAATCCTGGCTGTACCTTGCTGGGGAGTTCATGCCTCCCTGAACCGCTGCTGACATCTGAGAGAGGAGGAGTGAGGGAAAGGGGAGGGAGCAGTACTGCATGTGGGAGGAGAAGGAGGAGGGAGTGAGAGTGAAGGAGGAGGGAGTGAGAGTGAAGGAGGAGAAGCTGATTCAGTCTCTGTGAGTTCTGCCAGCTGCAGGCCACAGTATGGGTCCAGCTCCGCTCCTCTCAGCGTGAGCAGCAACTGCTGCTTTTTTCACATTTTGTTTGTTTTCCTTCTCTTTTCTTCTCCTTGTGCCAGACATCTGGAAATCTGTTTCCTTTTCATCGCAGTTCTTTTTTAAGCTGCAGTGTTTTTATTTTTGTTTCCTGGGAAGTAAAATGCCGGTAGTTGGTGTAGCTTCTAAGCTCCGGCAACCCTCTGCGGTGAGCCCCAGACCAGTGCACACTGCGCTCCCCATCCCCAGTGCGGTCAGGGCGGCCACCTCACAGGGATGCATGGCCCGGCAGCAGGAGGTCAGGCTGGGCCAGGGTGTCCCGGGGCTCTCCTGCCAACTTTCAGTCAAGCCTGAGTACCAGCAGGAGAGAACGACTGAAGGAAGGTCCAGGGCAGAGATGGAGGAGAGCAAAATCTGTAAGGTCAGTGAAGACCAGCTTGTTCTGTTTCTGCTGGGCGCAGCAGTGACATCACAGGTGTCTGCCCCCCGTCTCACCTGTCAGACTCTCTGAGACGCTTCCTGTTGCCTTCTGGATCTGAGCAGGTGTGTTAGAGCGTGCAGACATGAGACTGTTCATCAACTGAACAGGCGGCACCTGGTGCATGTGACAGCAAACAAAATGTGTATTTGCTTCAGGAATAACAGCAGCAGACTGCAGAAGCTGGTATTTTGGAGTCTCTCATTCACAGAGACCTTTTTAAACACATAAAACTTGTTTTTTTTATGTGTTGAAGTGAATCCTCTGTGAGAGGTTCAGCTCTGCAAAGCTGCACATGCAGAGGCTGAGCTGGAGCTCAAACAGCAGCGTCGCTCTGTGCTCAACAGAAAGAACTTTTCAAACTTCGGCGCCAAATAGTTGCAGCGGTCCGTCCCACATCCAACGCTGTTGAGGCTCAAACTTTGCTGCTCGGTCAATTCTCAACTCCTCCCACCTCTGCTTTATTCTCTGCAGCAACACCAGACTTTCTTAGAAGGGCAGCAGTTCAGTAGCCCTCATTCATCCCTTTCTCAGATCTAAAATGCCTTCGATGCTGGGAAGCTGCTGATTTTCCTCGTGATTTGTAGGAGAAGACATCAAAGTGTGGGTCAGTGCTCTCACGTCTTCAAATCCTCCCTGCGTGTTTGTGACTGAGTCCGACTTGCCTGCAGGGAAAAGTGGGAGTGAAGTGCTTCATCATTAACCTGCTGCTGAATTAAAAACTTGGGTGCAGCTTTTATCTTGTTAACAGTTTCTTTTTTAACCTGCTGCTCGCAAAAGTGCCCTTTGGAGTGTGATCCTGTGATCTTGACTTCCCTCATCTCTGTTGGAGCTGTTTGATTGGCTTGTTTCCCTTCTTTCAGGTATTTTTTTTTAATCGCACAATCATGACTGAGCTCTGACCTCTGGGTCATTGGTGGTCGACACAAATGAAGACAAAAGGGGGTTTAAAAGTACAAACATTGCACCATAGTTCTGATTTGGGATGCGCACACTGCAAGAAAAGCTGTGCTTGCCCTAACCTGTCGGTGTGGCTGAGGAATGGGTGGTATGGGGGGGTAATTAGTCAGTCTAATTGTGATGTCTTATCCCTTGATAGTTTTTCTTTCATGGCTTTTAGAGGAAAAGATGAATTGAGGGTTTGATAAATGCTGTCGTCTCTCCTGAAGGTTCCTCTGCTCCTGTTATAGTTTTGCATTCCTGTGCAGAACTGCATGAGTGCAAACTAAGAGTTAATGCTTGTTTGTGTAAATGCAACCACCGTCTATGTTTATACAACACTGGCTGGCTGCATGTGTTTGCTTGTTTACCTGCCATCTGCAGGCACATCCTCTATGGCATTTTTACACCCATATCTCTCTGGAAAAGGTCCACTTATCAGGTGACTAAGGGGTTTCTAATAAGAAGGATCTGAGTCAACTGCTCTTGTCATATCGGAGTTTGTTTCCCAGCTTCCTCCACTTACAAACCATGGATTTATTCATCTCGAGTTGCTTGATTCCCATGTTCCTCTGCGTAGCTGATAGCTTGCGGCTTAACTGCGCTTCATAACCGTGTCTCTTTGCAGGTGGCATATTCAGGTTTTACAAAACGATGTTGTTCTGCATCATGCACATACCTGCACCTTTGTACTATGGGGTGTCTTCTTTCACGTCCTCACTTCCCTCCTTACCGTTCTCATGCTGTTCTCTACTAAGTCCTCTTTACCAAAGTCACACAACAACACATTAGGGTCGAACAACAGGGTGCTGCGTCCATTTTAGAGAAAATTTAAGATGTTTAAGTGCGCCTTGTGGTCGTGAAAGTACGGTATATAGAATATATGATAAAAGGCAGAGAGCCGCACAGTAGCCGCACCTGCTCGAAAAAATGAAAGCCCCGCCCCGCTGCCTCACTGGATTTGACATGCAAATTTTGGCCAATCAGATCAACCAGGAAGGTTACCACCCTCAAGTGACAAACACATCCCCTGAACACCCCCTCTAAGTGACAAAAACACCCTCTTAACACTGCGCACAATCCCAGCGAGCACGCAGGATCATCGCTCAGTTAAGATTGTACAGTTGTAAAATGTGGGGTCACTCAGGATTGTGCTTGCACAGTTGTAAGGTTCGCTCCCTCAGTTCCTGAATACAGTCACTCAGTTGTCTTTGTGCTTGTTCGATTAATGGCAGCAATCTAACGCCATACACTTTGGGGGAGCAACTGTTTGACGCAACATTTTATGCAATTGAGTGTGATTTTTGTGCGATGCATACGCACATTTGAGGCTTTCTACAATCATTCCACGTATGTCTAATGGACTTTTCACACATGTACACGAATGTGTGACTCTTAAATCGCGTATACGTTACACCTATCATGTTCAAATAATGTAATTGACGCACAAATCACTAATGAATTGCATATAAACAGCACAATAATCACACATGGTTCATGTTCTACGTTGTTTTACATGTTTTATGGGGGGTTTATTCATACTTCTTCCGGGGTTTTAACATGGATAACCACCATCTGCACTTATATGCTCTACGTTTCTCTCCAGGATACCAAACTTGCTGTTCAGTCCTCAGTGGATGACGTTTCTCTGTCCAGTGTATATATCTACAAATGCTTATCAACCCTCTCTAATGAAAATTATGTTTTTCTGTGTTTTTAACATGTTCTTGTGATGTTTTTCTGAGAATGGAGGAGATATATAAAGAAAATGTAAGCTTAAAAATGCATTTCTGACTATTTGTTTATTCAAATAGTTGTGAATCAGGAGAAGATGAAAAAATGCTGTTGGAAAAGCTTAGCGGTGACATAGTGGCTGTAAGCTAATTCTTTACTTTTCATTCAAACCAGACTCTCTCATCTGTACTTGTCTGACAGGTCAGAGCAGGAAGTAAGGAAAAAATGATCATTGTCAAAATTCTTACTTTTCTTGGTCTTGGATGCTAACACACCTGTTAATTTGGAGAGTTTGTAAAAGCTGCTGCATTAGTTTCCTTGACCTTGCAGGCTAATGCAGAGCAAATGATGATGATCCAGATCAGACCACAGAGGCAGGTGGCCATGCAGCCTCATGTGTCTTTGTAATGTTGTGCGACAGCTGCGCTCAAGCCTCATCTTGATCTCTCTGTGATTTGAAGCTGTCAAGACCCCCCCTTCCCCATCCTTGTTAGAGACAAGTACAAGGTGAGACATTTACTTTTCCCTTTTGATCTTTATGCTGACAGTTCTTGTCAATCACTGCCAGGAGGAAGGGCTGCAGTGAAACGCTAATGGGAGCTGATCAGACTTTAATGAACCGGCACCCCCTGTCATGTGGAGTTCCGCTGTTCATCGGGGTTTTGGCAGCTGTCAAAGTCCACCTCAGGTCACTCGTTTCCAAAGATTAACTAAAAAGTTTTTTATCCACAAGTCAAGATTTTGGCTGTTATTATCAAATGATGAAGCAAACACGGCAGGAGACAGTCACACTACAGACGTGTTTTTGATGATCCCAACATGTTAGTGCATGCTTTACCGGAAGTACAGACAAAGTGGCAGACACGCTTCTCTTCTCAGACATGCTGACCTGTGAGGCAAGATGGCGCCTGCTTGGCTTAGCCGCTGGCAGCAGGACACAGTCACAGAAATTTACGTTTTTCTTTCTTTCTGTGCTTTTGGTTTTATTTGCAAACGATGAAAACATCGTTTGCAAAGCTAATTCATAGCTGCTTTAGTCTATGACCGGCTAACACTGCTGTCGATTGGACTTTAGCTGATCGGCAAAGATACCTCTTCTTCCTGTGCCAGTGTTCTCCGTCTCCTGTATCTGGCACCTCTAGGCGGTGTCCTGACTGAAGGCCTGCCGGTGCCACGCAGATCTCGGTGGAAGAGGAGATGAAAGAGAGCCAGCATCCAAGTAAAGATCAGGCTGCAATGGAAGTGTGGAGTTTCTGGTAGACGGCATCGAGCGTTCCTGGCCAGCTGTCATCTGTCCACCGACCCAGATGTTTTTCCCCGAGTTCCTGCTCGGACACGCATGCCCTGACACGGGTCGTCGGAAACAGGAGTCGGGCTCCCATCCTTCTGAGCATGGTGCTCTTCAACGTCCGTTCAGTGGCCAACAGATCATTTTTATTAACTGAACTTATAGACTCCAGAAACTTGGATCTTATGTTTCTGACTGAAACTTCAGTTTTCTTCATTTGAACTTCAGGTGATTAATTGGGGACAAGAACCCTCTGTACTGTGCTGTTGTCTACCGTCCACCTTGACCAAACATCCTCTTTTTTAAAGGAGTTCAGCGACTCTTTATCTTCCACTATGAAACTGTCGAACCTGATCATAGTTGGTGATTTTAACATGCATTATTAATGATGACTCTGACCTCTTTGCCAGAGGTTTTAGCAGTCTCATGCACTCTTTTCATTTTACTCAGCATGTGTCTGGGTCCACACATGTTAAAGGTGGCACACTCGATCTTGTTTTTACCTTAGGTGTGCATATGGACTTTATTTTTTTCTGAGGACGTTTTTATTTCTGATCATCATTGTATTTTTTAAACTTATTTTCTGTCGCTCTTGCCTGCACACACAGAAGTTAGCTCTCGCATGCTTAACTTCTCCTTGGCTGAGGCCTTTTCTAACGCGTTTAATCTGGTTCTCTTTCCGTGCAATGATGTTAATTCTTTATTATGTATTTTTAATAGTTACTGTCATTCCATCTTGGATTAAGTCTGTCCCATTAAAACTGTCACTGTCACTAAGGTTTCCCCTTGAATAAACTTGAATAGAAAAAAAAAATAATAATAAAAAAATCTCGTAGAAAAGTTGAACGCTTATGGAAAAGAACTCACTTACATGTTCATCTACTTCATCTCTAGGATCTTTTAGTTTCTTTTAACAATGCTCTGTGTTTCTGTTACTGGACTTGACCGCAGCCTTTGACACTGTTGACCATTACGTCCTCTTAAACAGGCTAAAACACTGGGTTGGGGTATCTGGATCCACTTTGAACTGGTTCTCCTCGCATCTGACTGGTTGATCTTTTTCTGTTGCTTCTTTTTTTTTTTTTCAAGTTTAAGTCCTCTTCTGTATCCCTCACATCTGGTGTGCCACAAGGTTCAGTTATGGGACCTTTATTGTTCATTTAATATCTGCTGCCTTTGCAGCATATTTTAATATATTTCTTATCATTTTTAAGCTGATAATATTCAGCTTTATGTGTCTTTTAAACCCCAAGATGTTTTTATATTACAGTTTTTATGCCCATTGTCTGGATTCAGTCAAGAATTGGATGAATAACAAATTCCTCCAACCAAATGAAGCCAAAACTGAGGTCCTAGTCTCTGCTCCTGACTGTTGCCTCCTCCAGATAGTCCAGTGGCTCGGTCTACTTGCTTACTCTATCAAGCCCTATGTCAGGAACCTAGGGGTGACTCTCGAACTGGTTTTATCCCTTGACTCTCATGTCGGGTCACTTGTTCGTTTTTGTTTTTATCATCTTAAAAGCATTGCAAAACTGAGTCCAATTGTGTCTCCTCCTGAGATGGAGACGCTCATCCACGCTTTTATATCTTCTCGTCTCGATTACTGCAACTCCATCTTCACATGTTTCAGAATGGCTCCAGGTTTTCCAGATCGCTGCTGCAAGGCTTTTGACAAATTCATCCAAGTTTTCACACATCATCCCGTTATTAATTCAGCTGCATTGGCTCCCCATCCGTTACAGAGTGCATTTTAAAATACTGGTTTTAACATACACAGCTCTTAATAGCCAAGCACCGTCTGTATAAAAGACCTTTTGCAGCCGTACACTCCCAGCAGGTCCCTAAAATCATTTGACCAGAGTCTGCTGGTTGTTAAGAACAAGCGTTTTTAAAAAAAAAACGCACACTAGTGTGCCGTGAGAGATGGTCAGGTGTGCCATGGGAAATTGCCCATTTTCACTGATCTAAAAACATGTACCATCGCCAGGATATCAGCTCTGTTATTCATCCAAACAGGCCCTGATAAAACACTTAGTTAGTAATATGAAAGATCATAAAATACTTTTTTCTTTCTGTTCATTTGATTCTATTAAAGACACTTTGATAAGAATGACGGTACTGCGATTTAGCCACAGATTCTGCTCTGTTTCGGAAAAGTCCCGCCCCTTTAACTGTCTCCACCAATCATTCTTGGACCCCTAATCATACGTCATCATTTCTGACCAATCAGAAGTGGTTAAAGTCCTCACTTCCATGTTCCGATTTAGCTCGTAAAGTCTCTCAGTCCAAACAAAAATAAAAGCTATAGCTCGTCTTTAGCAGTGTAGCTTGCTGCGGGATCCGGTGTCCGACCGTGGAAAAAGTGAAAAAAATAATAAAGCTGAGGGACGCGAGTCTTTCTGGCTTCGGCATCAGCAATGCACTAAATCTCCCATTTTGCATTGTGTTAAAGTGACAACATCTCTGCGCTACAATGAGTCTTCCCTGTTAAACGTCTGAAAACGTGAAATCACAACGAACACACATCAAACAGTTTTTAAATCTTCTTGATGAAATCAGAGGTCAACAGTTTAGTTCTCCTTCAAGGTTTGTGTTTATAAACAAACAAACATCCCAGAGTTTGGTTCCCAGTCATCTTTTTAACTGAAACACTTTTCTAATAATGTCTGGATTGAATGATTCGCTTTCAGACTTCAGTCACTTTTGAAAAATGTAAATTTAAGCTTAAATAGAAGTAATAACAACATTTAAGAAACAGGATTAAGGTGAAGTGGCCAATAGACACAATTAAACTAAATTGAAACAATTTTATCATCTAAAAATAAATAAAATGTTTGTGTTAAAGTTTTCAATAGAAAAACTAATGAAACTTCAACATGTTCACTTTTTGTGTAGCTACAGAAAACATAAATATAATGTTAGTATTTTTTTGTGTAATATTGATCAAACATATTGTGATCATATTGTTAAAAAATGACAGTTGCCTTTGCACCAACATTTAAAAAAATATTTAAAAAACAAATCACTATTTAGAAAGAATATATTTGATTTTTTGTGAGGTTACATAAAATTGCATGTTAATAAACTGGAGAGAAAAAACAACTAGCAGGGTAAAACTTCAAATGATTTAGTTGAAAATTATTACTGAAAAATAACTTAACTTTTATTACATGTTTTAGAAAATACAGCTTCAACGTCCAGCTTTTTCTGCCGCAATTATCACAAAAATGCACGTGTGATTGCAGAGGGACTGTGCATCCATACAGACTATAGAGTTTCTCATTTTTAATTTTTGGATGCTGGTGTGCCATGGGATTTTTGTCAAGGATATAGTGTGCCTTGGCTCAAAAAAGGTTGAAAAACACTGGTTAAGAAAACTCGGTTAAAGACAAAAGGTGACAGAGCCTTTGCAGCAGTGGCTCCAACCCTCTGGAACTCCCTTCCTCTCAGCCTTAGATCTGCAGACTCAGTGTTTTCTTTTGAAAAGCAGCTAAAAACATATCTTTTTAAAACTGCTTTTTCAGAATTCTTTTTATATTCTGTGTTGTACCGTGTTTTACTGTGAAGCACTTTGTGATTTTGTCTGATTCTCTGTGTGCACATTGCAGAAGAATCCGGATCTTGTTGTGTGTTTTTCCTGTTGTTCCATCTTCTGCTTTGCAATGATTAACCCTAAACAAGAACGCGTGCGAGCTATAGAAGTCAGGGAGTTAGGGCGGAGTGTGTCAAGGAATAATGCTGCGCTCCACTGACTTTGACTGAGCAGAATGTAAACAGATGTTGGTCCTTCTCTGGGTGGGCCAGCTGCTCCACTCCTCCTTCTTTCCTCTCAAACAGTTTCATGTGCCTGTAAAGTTTTGTAAACTTTAGAAGAGACGACTTATTGAACTAGTTATATAAATGTTTTTTCCGGACGAAATAAAGTATTGGCAGCGTGAAAAAGCCCTGTCCCTCTGAGTGGCTGTGACACTCCCTCTGGAAGCGAGCTCGGCAGGGAGGGGGCCCGACTGCAGCAGTGGGAGGGAGATTAGCTGGGACTGCTGGAGAAGGTGTCTAAACGTGTTTGAGTCATGGGTGGTCTGACTCGCTGCGTGTCGACAGTCAACAAGCGTCCATCAGCATTCAAACTCACCTTTTAACATTTTTTATGAGCAGCCCTTCACTTTCTGAACAAACTCAGTGAGACAGCGGGAAAAAGTGCCCCGGTTAAGACTGCACTAAAAATAAAGATGCAGCAGGGATTTTGTCTCCATTAGTTTTTCTCTGAAGCTGCAGCAGCGTTGCAGTTAAAGGACAACCAATCAGAAACCATGTGTTGATTGGGGGGCAGCTCACATATCTCCATCCAGACTGCAAGTATGGCTGTGGTTTTTGGTCCAATCAAGATCAGATTATCAAATTAAAGTAATCAGATTATCTTGATTTATGTTGCAAATTTTACTGCCGGGATTCCACAACATCCCTGCACTCTGCTGGGATTTTTCTGGAACACTTGGGTCAAAATTTGGAAAAGTTTTCCAATTCTGTTTCCTCCTCCTTCTAGTGTTCAGTATTTCACCGCCTCTTGTGCCACGGGGAGTCTGCTGTCAGCCTTGGTGTTTAAATCTTGGAGTGAGAACACACAGAGCGTCTCATGTTTACAGTAGAGCCTCGCCGGTTAAAAATACTCTCCTCTGGAAGTTCAGTCACGGCGCTCGCTCCAAAAACAACAATCAAACTGGGACTCACTGCAAAACAATCTCAGGTGTATTTTTGAAGCGCCATCATTTTTTGAGCTAAAAAATGAGTCAAGAACACACAGATTCAACCATATTTTTAAAGCTGGTCATTTTACTCAGGCTACAGTAGTTCTGGAATGTCCTAAAACAAATTGTCAAGTTTCTGGTGTGCAGGTTTTCAGATTTTCACCCTAATTTTTGTCCTTTCTTAAATCCATGTAAAGCCTAGCCTGGTTAGAACAAGAGCAGAAAATTTGTAGCGACCGTGACGATGATGACAGAGCGTAACCCAATTCCAGCAGGTGGTTTCTCAGCCCAGATTTATCATCAAACTCTGAATTTTAAAAAATGGAAAGAAAGGTTAAAAAAAATTCCACAATGTACAGTAAAAAAAATGGTATCCATGAAGATGATCAATATTAAGTTGATCGTTTTTCCTTTTAAAGCAAAACAGTTTTTATACATCAGACTAATTTGATTTTAACCAGGCCACCTAGTGGTAGCACAGTTTAGTGCATTGGCTCTGTTTACTGCTGTAAACCAGCCTCAAGAAGAAGTTTAATGTGTTTATGTTCTGTTAGTCATTGATGTAAAAACGACGACCAGATAGTTTTTATTGAACCAGATCAACTTTTGAGTCTTTTTAAATGGTGCCACAGAGCGCTGAACTTTCCAAAAAAGGCACGACAAAATCCTGATAATTTTTGTATTTACTGGAACCAGATCAGTTCATAAAACAAAACAAAAAAAATTCAAGGTGTCTTGTTTTACAAAACATCAGTCATCTTTCATTCCAGTGTAAAACAGCACAACTTTGTAGCAGAAATGAACTCACAGCATGTTTTTTATTTTTTTAGATGTAGCAGCAGGAACAAAATAGTTACCTTGTGTTAGATCAATTTCTCATCAGGATAAAACCTTGATTAGCTAATATACTCTATAGATACTAGTTTTGATATGAAGAAGTCTGAATATGTAGGACTTTAGCTGTCAGTGGAAAAATGCCATAAACTTAAAAGCAGACAAAAGAGCATCGCTGATCGTTTTCTCTTCCACCTCCTCCTGCTTTCCTGCTGTCAGGCGTTTGTTTTTTGGGCTTTTTTCTGAAATTTGGCCTATCCTTTAACAACTTTCACCCATTCCTTTTTCCTCTCCTGTTGTATTTTATCATTCCCAGTATTTCCACCATTAGTTTGAGTTAGTTTTCTGTCTCTCTGTAGAAATCTTCCCCGATCCCATCCAACTCGCTCACTGGGATTTTCCTTTGACCTTTACACCTCCTGACATCCCATCTCACCCGTACTGTCCTCTCAGTCAGTCTCTTTCTCTGTGATATATTTAAAGAGAAAAGCAGCAGGGGAGAGTTAGCATACCTGGCCCAGTTTCTGTCTCTCCAGCTGTCACAGGCGACCTTTTATTCGAATAGGTCACCATCTTCTTCCGTTCTCATTTTCATTATTTTGGTGCTTACTGTTTCTCTGCAGGACCATGACTGTTATTTTACAGAATAACTGCTGAGTTATGGCTTAGCATTTCTAATGAATAAATGAGAAATGTAGATTATCATGGAAGACAGATGGTTTTACCTGAAGCTCATTCTGCTGGTATGCTGGGTGGTGCTTTCTTAGCTGTACCCTCCCTTTGGTCCAGCTTTTAACAAGGACATTTACAGGAAATGCACGTCTCAGGGGGTTAGCCCTCACACTTAATCAGTTCCCACAGTTAGCATCAATGTTCTTTTATTTTTAAATCAATCCAAACAAGTTTTTTTTTGTGTTTTTAACACTTTGTTTCATTTAGCAGATATTAAGTTTATTTGAACTTTGTGAAACAGGCAAACTTTTCTGTTGGCTTTCCCAAATTCTTCCTAGTTTTTTGCTGATTTCAGGCAAGGTCAAGCAACTGTTTTAACTGCTCTCCACTTCTGTCTGTGGTTGACTCCAGAGCATAGTGTGAAACCAGGTAAAGATAAAAGTCCCTCCCAGCGGAGGACTATCCTCAGTGTGATGGCACAGAAAACTTACAGTAAAACAAAGCAGCATCTATTTTTGAGTTCATCCAAAAAAAAAAAAAACTCATGACTAAATCGGAACTTGTCAAAAGAATTGGCAAGAGAAAGACATTCAACAGCTGAACATGGATCCGTTGATGACTCTTTCTTTTTCTCTTGTCAACAGTCTTGATGGTCTATATTTCCCCCGAAGGACAAGCTGGCATAATATTGTTCAGGTGGTTAAGTCTTTTCTCTACAGTGCAATGCAAAGGCAAACTAAACCCAATGAAACTGGGACATTTATAGGCTTTTCTGCTTGACTGGCTACACCAAAGAAAGCCCATGTTATGGATTTTATGGCCCTTATCTCCCTACATACAGTTTGTGTTTTTGAAATTGTGTTTTTGTGCTTTTTCAGTCAGTAGAAATCAACTACGGTTACTCTCTGACATTGTTTATTTGAAAGAATTTGACTTAAAATTATGAAGCAGTGTAAGAAACCCTTCAGGATAATTTCTTAAAGTCCCTCTCTGATCATGTTTGATTTATTTTCAGTAATTCTAGAGGTCATTACTGAAAATCATGCTGTTTATAGCCTAAATTAAAAAAAAAAAAAAACCTGTGCTGTTTTCTAGGGCATAGTTTCTGCAGAGCGGCAGGGAGCTCATTAGAAATTCACCTCTGAGTTGTGGGTAAGGCCATCAATGCAGAGTAAGCCTTCCCCCCTTTCCCATCATCTTACAGACCCTCACAACCCTAACCTAACATTACGGGTGCAACAAAAGTGGTGAGCAGTATTGTAAATATCTAGCCATACAGTATAGATCCAGATTCCAGCTCAGACAAGGAAAACAAAGACGTATGTGGATCGATTTGTCTGCAAGTGAATGCGTCAGAATGGGGCGGAGCAAGGACACTGTGGTCATCTGCTTGTAGTTTGTATGTAACAACTACAGCCTTTTTCTAATAGCATTTTTTTCATCTTCTCCTGATTCACAACAATTTGAATAAAGAAATAGCTATTTCAATCTTACTTTTCTTTTTATATATCCTCCATCATCAGAAAAATGCCACAAGACCATGTTAAAACATCAAAAACACAATGTTCATCACACTGGTTCTTTAAATCTCCAGACTTGCTCAAGCATTGTTTCCTGCTCTGGATGCCCAGAAAAGTAGGTCTTTCAGCGGTGTAACCCTAATATATATAGATGGTGATAAATAAAAGCCCAAAATGGGATCATTACATACGCTTCAGTTGGCTCCAGTCTCCTACATGCTCATAAAGTGTGCTACCTTTGCCATTAATGAGTGTAAAAGCTCAACTTTCCAGATTTGACAGCATTATGATGTTTAAATTCACTCTCCCGCCCCACTTCCTCCCTCAGCAGGCCTCCACACATGGCTGAAGAAAGTTGTGCTGTTTGGATCAGAGAAAGTTTCTCACAGGATAAGTCTCCTGACACACATGGGGCTTGATTTTATTTACTGGCTGATGTTGTTGTTACTCCCACGTGAGAGCTCATACTAGCATTTAATGACCTTGAACTTTCTTCATAATGCATCAAATGAGGTCTTTCTGGAACTTTGCTTGTTTTCTCCCTCAGTGGACTTGTTTGTGGTAAGTTAAATAAGCAATTGGGCCATTGACTTTCATTTATGATATGGCCAGGAGAGTTACCGACGTCTTTAATTTCCTATATTTTCCATGTTCTCAATCGGGGAACTGTTTTCATTCATGCTGGTGAAAAGATTTTGTTCCTCCATCTCATGTTTTGCAGCACAGCTGTATTACATTGTTGGCAAAGAGTCGTAGTACCTGGACAGGGAGTCTTTGCCAGTGAAAACACTGGAAAATCCTTTCATCAACAGTGGGTTTATCTGCTGAGTGTTGGGATCATGCAATTATTCAACAAGGCAAGATTTCTGTCTAAGCAGAAAATTTGAGCTGAAGTTTTCCTTTGAATGTAAAAAAAAGGGCTGAAGAAATTTATTTTTCTTACATTTCTGATCTTATCCCTCAGTATCTGGAGCTGCAACCAGAGGACAGGAGTTTCCTTGTAGCTTTCAGCAGGACTCACATGCTTCCAGAATACTGAACATTAGCGTGTCTGACCAAAGTCAGCTGCCACTTCAGAGCTGGTAGACAAGTGCTTTTTGTGCTGCAGCTCTCAAATGCTGACTCGCTGAGATCAGGTCAGAACCCCTCCATCATTGAAGCCAGATGATGCTTTAGGTAGCACAGAGCAGCAAGACAGTTGATCTAACATTAATAGAGTGGACCGGGTCAACATAAGACCTATGTTCCTTAAGAAATCTGTGCCATGGAGAGGTATGTTTGACCACCAGAGTACAGTTTGTCTGGCTGATGTGGTTGTGTCAAGTCTAAAAAAAGGACCGCTACAGCTGCACTTTAAAGAGATTCTTGCTTTGGATGTTTCTCGCAGCAGAGCATTTTGAGACATCTGATGACTGCTTAGCAATCCAAACAGTGCCAGGGTACATTTGACCCCTACAGTCTGGCTGCTGTGAAAGCTTAGTTCTGTGCTCTGGCACTTTTATGACACGGCCATATGTACAACTGCCACTGTGTGATGGGGAGGTATCGGCAGAATCTTCAAGATCTCATGACACCACCCAATTTTTTTTAAATCATTGCCATGATCATAAATGTAGAGGCAGCCATCAGTCGGGCAGGGATGACGTGCACACAAAAAAAATATTGTAAAGCTGATGTAGGTTTTCATGCGTACCAGCTCCTGAAGTTGGTGTTTCATGTGTCATAGTCAGGACAAATCGTTTTGTTTCTAATGGTTGATGCGAGCCTCGTTTTCCCAGGTCCATCTTCCAGATTGGTTCTTGGTGTTGATAGCCGGGGGTCCGACTCTTTAACGGCAGGCTTGTTTGCTCTTGATACCTCCTGTTTGGGAGAGTTTTTCTGCCTTTGGCTCAGACGTTTTTACAGTTTGAACACAACCACGCTGAACACAAACCTGATGACAGCTTTTATGGACAGATGGTTCCAATATTCTTTTTAAAAATATATATATATTGTGGCTACCTGGGGGTTAGCCACTAAGACTCATGGGTAGTGTGGAATCTTATGTGTGTAGAAGCTGTAAAGAGAAGTGATGTTGTCGTTCATGTTGTTACGCTATTTGTGTGTGTTCAAACTAATTGGGCTTTGATGCTGGAAATGAGATTGAGCAATCTGCTTACCGTTCCCCCTCTGAGACTATTCGAGGTCATGTGGTGTATGGGGCACGGACAGCAATGCAGCCATATCATTGGCAGCTCAGCTCTTGCTATCCAGCTATGAGTGATATACTAGCTGGCTCATCACAATTTTAACTCTAGGTTACACAAACAAACAACAGGATAGACAGAACTGGGAAATGTTAAATGTATTTTAGCGTCTCCTGTAAACGTTACAGATGGTGTGGATCTTGCATTCATATTTCTACACTTGTGCAGTTTTTCGGCTCATCACGTTACAGTCTTTTCTTTGCACATAGTTACCATTGTATATTTGAAATTTTGCCTGTGTCTGATGGATAGAAAATAATGTCAAACCGAGCATTGGCTGGACTTGCATCCAAGGTCTATTGACACAATTTTTTGGCAGCAAATTGATTTATGCACAAAATACATTTGGCTATCTAATCACCAAATGGCAGAGTTTGGAATTTTTATGTTGGTGTAAATGACAGGGATGCTTTTATCAGAGCAGTAGTAGTAGTAGTAGCTCATCCATCATGATTTGATAAACAGCTGGTAGTTCAGATGTTTACTGGGCACAGAAAAGGTGCAATTTTTGGGTGACTGTTGGAGACAGCTCCTGGTCATGTCTCACTTTTACACAGACATTAAAGGGTTAATGTTCCATGTGCAGTACTGTTAGAGCATGCCCTGAAGTTTGGCTCTTCTGTACGAAGGTTATGAGCTGCTGTAGGCAGCAGATTATGACTGCATATGTGTAAAGTATCATTGCACACATTTTCTTTATATATTAGAGGCAAACACCCATGAAAGCTTAACTGACACTGCAATTATTTACCAATTGCCTCTGAGGAGAAAAAAGCTGTTGCAATGTGATGCTTGGAGAAAATCGTTTATAACTATTATTTACTTCATAACATTTGATAAAGGAACACTTCAGCTCTTGAAATGAGCAGCTTGTGCAGCTGCAAGGATTATTTTGAAGCCTTTGATGAGAAGAAAGAATAATTAATTTGACTGTTTGGCTAAGAATGATACTGAAAACTATGTCCTCAAGTCAGTCATTTTGCTTGCTCTGTTTTAGTGTGAAGAAAAATACAATAAATGCTTCTATATATTTATTTATTTAGATTAATCAACAAAACACATTGAAGTAGACTCTTTGTTCTGGGGGATTTGCCATAGAAATCCCTTGGAATGATAATAAAAACACTTAAAACACATAAACTATTCTAAAGTTCACACCAGTGGCTGTTACAATAATACGGAGCCTGTGACCTGACATGGGTAAAATAATAAATATCTCGTTCCCACAAATTAATATCCCGTACCCGAGAAATAATATCTCGTTGCCACGCAATAAGTTGTGCAAACAAAATAATATCTTGTTCCCACAAAATAATGTTCCGTTCCCACGCATTAATTAATTTGTGCGAACGAAATAATTATTCACATCATAAGTCATTCATAATCACGGAAGTGAGCAATATTTGGATTTATGTTTCAGCCGCAAGTGACGCTGAGCAACGATCTCTTGTTGTGAGTTGGTGGTTGTAGGTTGGCGCCAGTATTCAGTAGCGGAACCGCCAACATCAGTGAGTGAAAGGACTGTGATTGTAAAGCATTGTGGGTCTTAAAGCAAAGTAGTAAAGCTATATGCATACACCATTTACCACCCATACCAGAATTACTATGTGAAATAGGAACTGTTTAAGAAGAATACATACTATAGGTACCTACATATATACTAAGTAAACCCTCAGTCTGTCAAAAACAATTCAGTTCGGACTAAAAAGGGCACACACTGTGACTTCCGAGGTAAATTAGAGGCAGGAGAAGGAAAAAAAAAAGCACCATTTTTGCTGAATCACAAAAACAACAATCTCATTAATAATAAATATATTTTTGTAGTTTCTTTTTATTTTATTGTGTGCGCCTCCTTAGGCGTTTGCCGTTATTTAAGCTGATTTTCCCAGCTATTATATTAGATAATAGCTATAATCTTTATAAAATTTTAAAATCGATAAGAATATATTATATTATAAACAGAAAACTATTTCGATTTGGGCATTTTTTAAAGGTCAGAAACAGCTTCTTTACGGTCAATGTGCCAGTGTTTATGCGCGCAGAGCAAAAATAACAACGCAACACCGACAGGGGTAGAGCTATAGGGGGATGAGGAGGGACAACTCCCACACCAGCAAAAAGCTTTGCCCCCACTTGCCCTGCCCTCTCAATTTTTCAGTCACTACTAATATCATTATAGACAAAAAAAAATCATTGATTCCACCCCTTTTTAAGCATTTTTAACAGTACTCCAGCTAAACAAACTGCTGATTTAATATTATTAATAATTTTAAGAATAATAAAACATTTTGAAATACATATTTTTGATTTGTATATTTGTAATGGCCTATCACCCTGCTGTTCCTATTTGCCGACCTATCAGAGACTTATGCCTCCTACCGCCCAGTGGTAATGTAAATTTAGCCGTCATGCTGAATTTTTGTTAAATTGTTGACGTTCAAAAGTTAGGTTTGTGCTTCGCTTCAAGCTTTTCTGTCAATTTCTAAAAAGATCACCTTAGTTTTTTGTATTTTGAAGTAAAATATGAGAAGATTTGTCAGTTAATTCATCCGCCTGCATTTTCAAGTCACTTTCATGAAGAAATGTATGATTGATTCTGGTTAGTTTACCTTGGAGATGATTTGATTTATAAGCATTTGTTGTATTTTATTTACGGAGGAACACACAAGATCTTTCAATTGCAGCACCTTGTCCATCACGTAGGCTTCTCGTGTGTGTGGAGATGATGCAACTGAAGCCCCCCACCAGGCTTTTAAGTGTTATTTACTTTAGCATATGTGAGCATTACTGTACCTTGAACTCACAGCTGAGCAAAAGTGCTGTTTTTCTTTAACCTTTTCTGACTTGACCCTTTTCTTCACAAGTCTGGTTACAAGGTTATGAAGTCACAAGTTGTGACAGAGAATACTCATAAGACTTTGATCAGTACTGCCCCAGCCAGACTGTGACTGTACCTGGATTTGAACCAGAAACACCCACACCCCCACAGCTCAGACGACAGAAGCATCAGAACCACTAAGGGACTGCTCAGGACCACTGGACGTTTTTAAAATGCAAATCCATGACCACCTCATTTTTCAGATCTTTCTTAAACTGAATTTTCAATTAAAGCAGTCCTGCTCGCCTCCTCCAAAGGCCCCAAAACATTCTGACATTTTCTTTGTTAACCAGGTGGATTTGAGGCTTCGTAGGTCTTTTGCAACAGTTCAAATTCTGATGTCGTATTTAAACTCTTTCCATGACTATTTGATGATCTTCATTAAGGATTTTTTGCAAAGTTTACTTTGGAAACTACCAGATTTTTTTTGCTTAGAATTTGGTGTGTTGTGAAAATCCTTTTCCTCTGCTTTGCCACTTGAGTCTGTGGATCTGTGGTTCTTCCTAGCTGATTTGTGCTGTGGCTGCTTTGGGACAGGGGGGTCAATGTCAGCACCGGCTGCATGCTGAGTATAGATATGCACTTCACATCATCAGAGTCACAAAATCTTAAACACCAGAAAAAGCTGAGAGACATTTCACAAGTGATCCTTTTTTTGTGTTGTTGCCTCAAACAGGTCGATCTGATTGAATTGTAGGACTATAAATCAATCCATCAATTAAGTTGACTAATCGTTACCCCCCACTGAAAATGGAACTGAGTCTTTCTACACACTTCTTTTTCATAGTTTTACTTCAAATTGGAGTGTTTATGTATCATCAGATGCTGTTTGCTTATGTAGACTTTGGCACCCATGAGCTGACTAGACTTATTTTATCTAAAACAGCTGACAAAAAGTATGTTTTCTGTATGTGTTGTGTGCATGCATTCCATAGGAGTAATGTCCATGGCCTTTCTCTTTGGGTAGAACCTCAGCTGGGGTGCATAACACGAGTTAAAGGCAGAACTCTATCCAATGTTAGTTCATTCCGACAAGAAGACTTTCCTAAAAAGTACAACTTTTCCTCTCATCTTCTTCTCTTGGGCCTGCAGTGTTTTATTTAAGGCTGTAAAACTTATTTAACCAGAATCGTGGGAGAGCTTTACTGTTGCGGTCAATTATAAACTTCATTGAGGCCAATTTGGAGTTGAAAACTCAACCACCACCATTATTGGATGGTGACAACTCCAACCACCAAGGTGTAAAGGGGAAAGTGAAGCACTGAGCCCTGCATGACTCATTTTTTCAGCAGACATTTGGTAAATCAAGAGGTAGGGGAGAACATTAGGAGGGAATTATGGGTACATTTTCCACTGCTGTCCTCAAACCTGCAGAGCTGAGAGAGAAGGCAGCTGACTTAGTGGCTGCTCTGTCTGTCTTCAGAATTAGACTCCTTAGCAAACATTTCAGGCTGGAGCTTTAGCCACGCACAGCAGAAGCTTGTTTCCTTTGGAAGTGCCGACTGAGACATGGCGTACTGGCACCTATGTCAAAAGGTCTACTGTATAACACCACCCCCGTCTCACTTGCAGCCTTAAGGTGAGGATTTACATCTATGGTTGTTTCTGCGAAGCCAGCCTGCAGTGATCCTCCCAAAGACAGAGGTCAGATAGGGTATAATTTGGGGAAGTCTGTTTAAATATTTGAACATATTTTTTTATGCTTGGTGACATGTGGATTTATGCCCCTCTTGCGTCAAACACTCCTCAGGATTTTTAGTAAATCTTCACTGGAAAAATGGCATGAGGCTTTCCTAACAAAGTTGACTGCTTGCACTTTTTCTTGCCTGCATGTGTCTTTCCAGGCGCTGAAAGGCCCAACTTTTTCACAGCAGTCAGGACTCACCAACTATTTTTCGGTTCACTGACATGCAACCAACGGCAGTTTGGACATTCCTTCCCATTCATTTGAATGAGAAGTGTCCAACCTTTTGGTCTATACTGTACATTTTGCACAGATGGATGAAAATTGATCATATGTGAATATATTTAGAAAAGGTGAAATACGTTGGGTCTTTTTGTGAACGTTTCAAAGATGTATCATTAATGAACCATGTTAAAACCACAGAAGCAGTACAAATAAACTACGCAAAGAACACATAAATCAACATAGAACATACACCGTGCAGGATTATTGCGCTGTTCATCTGCAATTCTTTAGTGATTCGTGCATCAATTACATAATTTTAACGTGATATGTGCACCATATACGTGATATAAAGGTTATTCATCGGTGGTACATGTGTGAAAAGTCCGTTAGACATACACGGAACGGTTGTGGAAAGCCCCAAATTTGAGTATGCATCTCACAAAAATCACAAACTATTGTGCAGAAACTATGTAAAATGCGATGGTGTTTTATCGCTGCCATTAATTGAACGAGCGCAAAGACAACTGAGCGGTGTATTTAGGAACTGAGTGAGCGAACCTTACAACCGCGTAGGCGCAATTCTAACTGAGCAACCCCCCCATTTTACAACTGCGCGCCTGCAGTCCTAACTGAGCTGTGATCCTGCGCGCTCACTTTGCTCCTGCGCACTCCCAACATTTGCGCGCAGTGTTAAGAGGTCGTTTTTGGGGGGGGCGGTGTTTAGGGGTGTTTTTGTCACTTTGGGGCAAAAACCTTTCTGGTTGATCTGATTGACTGAAATTTGCATGTGAAGTCCAGCGAGGCAGTGGGGCGGGACTTTCTTTTAGAGACTTTAATAGAAAAAAAAACGGCGGATGTAACATGGATTAAAACGGTAACAAATGCAGTGATTTTCACAAGAAAAAACTTACAGCATAAAAAAGCGCATCACACTTTCTTACCTTGGTCTTGGTTCATTGGTGAACGCTTTAATCCACATTACATCTGCTGTTTTTTCTATAAAAGCCTCTAAAACATGGGTGAACAAGTTTGGTACAAAGAGCCAACATTTTCAACTGTGATAGTCAATGTGCCACACCACGCACTGACCTGCCAGACATACACACACAAACACGCAATTAAAGCCATATGATTTCCCATAACACACTCCTCTCCTTACAGTACAACACTAGATTAAGGGGCGCAGTTTCATTTATGGGTATTTTTTTCTGTATTTAACGTTTAACGTTTTTTCAGTCATCAATCAGCGTCCAAAAATACGACAGAGTTTTAGGGCCACCAAAAAAAATAAATAATTAGTAAAATTACAAGATTTTAAGTCGTAGATTTACGAGAAAAAAAAATTCAGATTTATTAAGGTTTTATTTATTGATGGGTGGTTTGAAGGGTCTCTGCAGCTGTCCACTTGAATCCTTTCTTCCTCCACCAAAGACAAAATCTCTACGTTTGTGCCATGCTTCCGTCTGAGGAGGCGCACTTTTTTTGGGATTTTCACCGTTTTGGCATTTTTCAACGTTGTTCTCTTCAAGGTGTGAATGCAGACATGCAGCAAGACGGCGTGGAGAGAAAAAGAGAGTGCTGTACTCCAGGGAGACGGAGTTGGAGATTTTATTGACGGCATATGCATGTATTATATGCCCATCAAAAAAGTAAAATGGCTGCATCAGCAAAAGAAAGAGTTTCTGCTTGGAGAAAAATAACGGACAAAGTAAACGCATGAGTTTCTGTTCTTATTTCTATTTTCATTGTGACGCAAAATGCTTCAGTTAATGCAACAGTATATTGCACTAGTGGTGCTAAATAAACTCATCATCCTCTCACTCATGGTGCAGAAATAATTAAACATAACATACACAACAGGATAAAATAACTCGACAAAACAGAGTAAAACCACTAAACACATTTGGTCAAAAACCCACACTTAAACCCAAATCCGTCCAGACAGGCATAGGGAATGATATCCCACAATTCCTTGTACTGCCAATCTAACAGCAGCACCAAAGTTACACCTACTTAATTGAATTAATTTGAATGAAAGTAAAATAAATGTCTGATAACTACATGTTATTTGTAAGTTGACTGAACTAAAAAAATGATTTATCTTAAATGAAGCAAATAATTAGGTTAGATCAATGTAAAAAGTTTCTCTTTCCAACATCCATATGTGGTCCTATCACCCTCTCATGGAGGAAAAAGTACGATCTGAGCTTCTTCATCCACTAAATCATCTTCAAATGGACACGTCATGCTGCTGCACCTCTCTGAAAACAAAATAACCTTCAGCTAAACCTGCTCCAGACCAGGTTATGTTCAGAGCATGAGTTGCTATGGAAACTTGACATACCCTGAAACATACCTCCATTTTTGGAACCGAAAGCTGAGGTTATCAACTTCCTTACCCTCAAACGTACCGTGGGAGCTAGCATAACCAGCTTTTTGGAATACCTCCCCTGGAGCAACGTGGGGACAGTGTCTTGCACTAGAACACTTCAGCACATGGCTGGGCCGGGTGGAAATTGTGTTCTTCCAAATAGAGGTTGACGCTCTACCTTTTCAAATGGTGACTCACACCTGTCTGAAGATTACAGAGGGAAAAGATCTTACTTTTCAAAAATCTGTGGTTAAAAGTAGCGATGAGCGTGTGTGATGTTGTGGTTATTTGTACTGGTCTGTGTTGTGGGTGCTTTGGGATGTGGGAGGGGCCTATAAAAAAAAACAAGTTGCATGCCTTTGCTGAGAACAGCAAAAGCGATACGTTTCCAAACTGACACCAGAAAATGCAGTGGCAGCCCCTCCGCAATCTCACGTGCATTTTTGTGATAATTGTGGCAGAAAAAGCTGGAAGTTGTAGCTGTTTTTTCAAAAAGATGAAATGAAAGTTAAGTTAGAAGATTTAAAAATTGTTTGATGTGTGTTCGTTGCTGTTTCAAGACGGTTATCAACGAAGACTCATTGTTAGCTGAGACGCTGTCACTTTGACCCAATGCATCATGGGTTGTGGTTACATCACGGCTAGATCGCGGTACCGTCATTCTTATCAAAATGTCTTTAATAGAATCAAATAAACACAAAGAAAAATTATTTTACGATCTTTTATATTCCTAACTACTCAGTGTTTTATCGGTGCTTGTTTGGATGAACACAGAGCTGATATCCTGGAGATGGGAAATGTTTTTAGATCAGTGAAAGAGGGTAATTTCTCACGGCACACTTGACCATCTCCCGCGGCACACCGGTTGAAAAACACTGTGCTATACTATTCTGCTTTACAGTGAAAAAATAGGACAGCGATTTGCCCTGAAATGGTGATGCACATCATGCCAGGATAAGAAATGTTGAGTTGCATTTGCTGTGTGGGTTTCCAGAAAGGGTATTTTGATATGTTAGACACCACCTCTGGTGCCTTAAAGAACGCTGCTGCTGTTCTTCTCTGTGTAACAGACTGACATCGACTGATGAGACTGTTTACAAGTCAGCTGCTGAGAGCCTCAGGCCTTTTTGTTCAGTCTTGTAAACTCTCCTCATGTGACACAGATGGAGGGTTTTCTTAAGTTTGTTGCTCCATGGAGTGAAACCCATTTCCTTCCAGCAACTTAAGCTAACAATTACAGAAGCGGGTTCCGCGCCAGGTGTTGCTTACTGCAATGGTCCCCAAACTTTTCAACGCCACGGACAGGTATGACATCAGACAACATTTTCACAGACCGGTCTTTAAGATGTGGCAGATAATTATTGAGACTATGCTTTGATGAAGGGGGAACAGCGATGTGACAAGATGTTATCTGAGCTATTATTTTGACAAGTAAGACAAACTACATGGCACAGGTCTCATCATCCTCTCCCCTTCCTACACTCATGGTGCAAAAAAGAAGTACTGTCTATTAAATGTTGCTTTCTTTTTTTTGGAAGTTAAAGGCTCCACTTCTGTCTTCTGGCTGGATTTTTTCACCTTAGCAAAGAAACTTTTCAAAGACGTTTGTTTTTTACTCATTTTACCAGCTCCTGGGTTTTATTTTAGCTGTAACCTATTAGGTGACCGAGAAGAGCACCTTGGCCTGCATCAAGAGTGACATAGATGGATGCAACAGAGAATCAGTGTAATTTTTCAAAATAAAACATCTTTCAGATTCTTAAATAAATAAAACAGAAGTAATGTAAGTTATTTATTCTTTCTGTGCGGCCCGGTACCAAATGACCCGCGGAGCGACCCGGGGGTTGAGGACTGCTGGCTAACAGGAAGGGCTGTTCTCTGGTTCTACATTTTCCTAAGTTCACAACCCATTTTGAGTCTGTAAGTTTTAGAAAGATCTGTTAAAGTGCAGAAAAAAGACCGAGGGATGCTGGGACCTTTTGATTTAGACCTCATGTTCTGATAAAACACACTCATTTGACTATTTCTCATGTCCCACTTTTTCTCAAACACACTTCATATGGAGCATATAATATGGACAATATACACTGCAAAGACTTTTAAGTTGTCATTTCGACAATATGGCCCAGTTAGTAGCACTCTCGCCTCATAGCAAGAAGGCCCTGGTTCAAATCCTAGCTGGGACCTTCCAATGTGGAATCTGCATGTTCTTCCTGTGCATGCATGGGTTTTCTCCGATCCCTCCGGCTTCCTTCCACAGTCCAAAAACATGCTGCATTGGTTAATTGGTGACTCTAAATTGTCCCTAGGTGTGACTGTGAGTATGCGACTATTCAGGACTCCAGCGACTCCCTGACCCCAAGGGGGGTTTAATGGATGGTCTTCAAATATCATAAAAAGGACACAAATCAAATTTAAAGTAAACCCTAAACTCAAAGCCCTATACGCACAGTGTGATCACACAATGATTATTTGCTATGACTTGTTTTCTCATTTGAGTGAACCAAATGGTGTTCAAACATCTCCTCCTTAGAGGGAAGCACTGTCCAAAAAAAGCTCTGACCACAAAATTAGGATTGTATCTGGATTCTGTCTGATCTTATGATTTTAATTGTTCACAAGTACATTCATCTCCACTACACCTTTACTTTAATATACATGTATTCCAATTATTTATAATTCTTGAGTTTGTCGTGTCTGTACTCATAAACCAAAGTGCTGACATCCCTAACCCTGACCCTTACCCCAGACACTAGAAACAGGACTTCTCACTCCAGTTAAGTCATAGCTGGATCCATTTGACGCCTGTATTCTGGTCTGTTTTGCCAGTGCAAATGGGCTGGAGTCTGGTTGAGTGGACTGCGTAGTGACTGTCAGGAAGAAGAGAGCTGCAGACGGCATTGAAAGGCTTCAGAGCACGTGACAATGTGTAGGACAAAATCATTTTCTGTCAATACTTTAGTGAGTCATCAAAAAGACAACTTACTGTACCTTAACCACCTGTAAGTAAAACAGTTGCAAACAAGACTGAGTCTGGATCTTTACAATATGAGAGCTCAAGCCATCAGGAAGTCTGGAGGGAAGGAGAAATGTGCTAAGGGTGAGTGTGTCCTTTCTGTCTGAATCCTGATTGCTCCTTGGTCTGCTGGTTGGCTTGTTTACATTCTCACAGTATGTAACTTTGCAACTGAACCAAGACAGTTTAGGCGTTCCAGGATTTCCTTATTTGGTCCAAAACAGACCTCGGGTCAAGTTTCACACTTGTTAAACCAGACAGACTATCTGAGAACACAAACTCTGGTTTGGTCTGAGCACTCCTGTGTTGATGAAGCCAGTTAAGGAATTCATACTAATCAAGCCTATACAGTAACATCCAAAGACTGTTTTGTGAGACACTAAAGCGTCGGAAAGTTTTGGGAACTTTCTATAATCCTCATTATGCAACTCCTTCTCTCAGAACAGTGAAACTTCAAAGGAGTTCGGAATGCCAGAGGCGCCTTTCACACATACAGCATTCACACGGAAACGCTTCCACAGCAGCTAAAAGAACTTAAGACACAAAAGATGCCAAATTATCAAATATGTTTTCACACACTTGGTCAAAGTGCTAGGCCGTTTTCCTTTGCATGGGGGGACGTGGAATCACATTATTTTAATTCAGAGTGTTTAGCTGAGGCTGGGAGAATTTTCAAATAAGCCTTTTCTGGCTCTATCTTCAATTTCAAACTTTCTTCAGCATTTCATACTGCAGTGAAGAAACTCAAACCACAGTTCTGCTTCACATTTTTTACAGATAACTTTCACAAGGAAGGAAAACTGGGACTCATTTTGAAGGAGTGGCTGGTTTTTATTGTGGGAACGCAGAGTGAATGTTGATTTCCGAAGAGGGAAGAGAAAAGGTGACTGCCTGCCTCCCAATTATAAATGCAGCTTTGCAGACACCTGCCGCATTTGCTGAAAAACTTGCATTTAGGTCGCAGCATGGTGGCATTTTAGGATATGTGACTGTAGTCTTAGAAACAAACATTTTTTTTGTGTTATGACTGTCTCTTCATCTCACAAATGGAACATCTATAAGAGCCTGCACAAAAATCTTAATACTGACCACAAGAGATATGAAAAAAACTGTGGTTTTGTTCTCAGCATTTTTGCTGTTGTTTGTGCTTTTTGATTTTGTGTTTCTCTGGTTTTCAAGTTCAAAGTTTCCAGGTTTTTTTCTGTGAATTACAAAAGAATCTTGCTCAAGGTTCCTTCATTTTTCCATGGCAGTTACTCTAATTCCTGTACATTTTTTTGCAGGAGAGGAATGAACCTCTTGTGTCAATGCCCCCTCTCAGCCTAGGATTGCATGAGGACCAGTTTGAAGCTTTGCATTAAAGCAGCTGCATATCAGACAATTCCTTGAGAGTGAAAGTGATGCTCGTGTGAACCTTCCAAAGCAAAGTTTTGTGTCCGTAAAGCCGAACGGCTGTGGAAACCTCTGCTCCACAGTAAAAGATTGTGACTGCAACTGCTTTCATCTGCTCCTACTGAACAGTAAAGATTGGCAACATGATGATGGCTGTGAGCCATTCAGAATCAGTCTGTGTCTGAGCTTTATCATGTTTTTCTGTGTGTTTGCTTTGGTGGCTTCGCCCGAGGCCAAAGGAGCCCGGCAAGGCTTTGATGTTGCAAGGTGGAGGGTTGTCCTGGCAGCAGCAGCTTGCCTGTCAGGAAGGTCGTGTCGGGTCACCTGAGGTCTGTCTGCAACCACAGGGAGACATAACTGGAAGTGTGCAACGTTCACCTGCAGTTTCCAAACCTTTCAAGTCCTATCTGGCTCACAGATAAGACTTACAGTCTGGCTGATGGGATAGGAAGGAGAGCTTGGAGTTCCAGGAACGTTTATTCCAAGTGCTTCATGTTGGCAAAATTTTGTTTTTGTTATTTTTAGACTGATACATCTACACACCCAGTAAAACATTCTAATTTTAGATCAAGCTTAGATCTTGAATAGACCGCATTACATAAACAACTAATCATTCTCCCTGCAGTAAGTTCATATGGAGAAAAAAACCTTGAACATTGATCATTTTACTGCATAATATTTTTCATTGACGATCATGTCTGTAATTTCTGGAAGAATCAACAAAAGTAAATTTATAGAAATTTTCTTTGGCAACTGCAGTTTTCTGTTAGTCACGCCCACATTCCTTATATAGTCTTATCGCATGTTAATTATTTCATTCAGCTATTGCCAAAGATATATGTATTAAATTTAGACAATATTCTTTACAAAAAATCTGTAGGTAACTGGGGAACACCACTTTTGCTAGCTTGCCATGCTAACACCGCTCAAAATCTACAACTTCTAAATTGAAGAGAAACAGAATTTCAATTTCTATGCATGTGAGATTGACAGTAAAGTTTTCTTTTACTTTTTTTTACTTGACTTGACTGAAACATTTCATCCCAACTAGCTTCCCAAAGATGCTCGATAAGTTATTCTGAATTTACACTGGTCTGTCTGAGGTGCATCTCCATTGCATTGTCTGAGAAGTCTGTCTCAAGACCGTCAGTTAGTTTAGTTAGATCAAAATCCCTAGAAGGAGTTTCAATTTGTACCTGGTCCCAGAGGTGAGAATTTTTTTTCCGGAAAATTCAGGGATGGTAGCCTCTAGCACCCTACCCGCCAATTTTAACCGCACCTTAGACATTTAGGGACCCTTGGTGGGGAGGGAGAAGGGACATCACTGTGAGTAATCAGGAGATGTCCCCTCAGTGCCCTACCCACCAATTTTAACTGCACCCCCTTAGTGCACACACCTTTTTTACTCCTCATAATATACATTCAAACACGAACACACACATGCACACCCTTACAAGCACACACCCACACAGTCATTTCGCAAGGAAGGTGGGACCTAGGTCCATCTGTCCCCTACCCCGTCCCTGGTGGGGCGTGCGGGGCCCTTGGCGGCGGCGGCCGTGTCCCCTGGGTGCCGGTTTCTTGGGCCCGGCGGTGTTCTCCCCATGCAGGGAGAGGGATCCCTGAACTTTCTGGCAAACCCAGAAACCGGGGATCATATCACACCTGAGTGTCCGTGTCCCTGCGGGGTGGGTTCTGGTCCTTGCCGCCGGGTGCAGGGCCTCGCCAATTTCCATCTGTGGCCGAGCCTGGTCGGGCCACGGCTACAACAACCCTTGTGGGCCTCCTTCTCTCTGGGGTGCCCCCCTCCTGGGCGGGGGCGGCTGGCCCCTGTCTTGCACCTTTCTGGACCACCTGTGGCCCTGGTGGGTGACTGCCTGGAGCGCGGAGCGGGTCTCCCTTGGGGGGTCCTGGCCCGTACCTGGGGTTGGGGCGGGGGGATGCCCAGAACTCCTTGGTGGTGATGGGGTGCTCGTCTGTGGCTGTGGGCACCCTTCTCGGGTGGGGCCCGGCGTTGGGCCCTCCTGGCGCTGCGGGGGGGGGCTGCTCTCCTGGTTGGGCTGGGGCGGTGCTCTCTTTCCCCCCATGCCTCCCTGCTCTCTGGCTCTGGGGGCCTCGCGGCGGTCCTGCTGGCCCTGGCCTGGTGGCGGATGTGGTCGCCCGGGGGGCGGTTGTTCTCTGCCTGCTGCCGTGTGGCGTTGGGGGTTCTGGCTGCTGCTGCTGCCGTGGCGGGGGTCTTGGTGTGGGGATGGCTGGTTGCTCCCCCTCCTTCTTTCCACATTCCATCATCCAATTTAGAAGAACATAAACACTCAACTGAGCACAGGTGTTAGCTCACTTTGCACTAACAATTTGCGTGAATGAATGAAATATTTCACACTAGTTGGCTTATAGGCATAAGTATGCGTGTGTGAACGCTATCTGTATTGTGTTCATGTTGAAGTGTATTCTTTTTTTGCAGCTAGCAGGTGTGTTTATAACTTTTGAGTGTGTGTGTGGACAGGCCCCGCCCCTTTGAGATTTGTATTCTATCTGTATTCTACCGAAATGATAAACATCCAGTAGCTTGTTGCTTTATGCTGCTTCATGGTTTTACCCCCCTCCCCCCTCCTATGATCACCCTCCTATCCCCCTCTTTCTAACATCCCTCTCTCTTCTTCCCTTCTTTCCTTTTCCGTCCGGTCCAACACCAAAGAATTTCAAAAATAATTAAAATGAATAAAGTTTGGCCTCAATTACAAAAGGGGTTTATTCAGACATTCCTCTGGTTTGTCTGAAGATTCATAACCCCTGTTGTAAAAGTAAAACATGTCCAACACAAGAGGCCTTCAGCTCTCATCTATCTGCCCAGCTGTTGGACAGGACAAGTTAAAAAAAATAAAAAATAAAATAAAATGAAAAAACCAATGAAATATTTTTTTAACTCCATAAGAGTTTTTGGCCCTTGTCATTTTTTGACGGGTTCTCCCACCGTGATGTCACTATATTAAGGGGATAGGTCATCCACTATGCCCAGAATTCCTTTTCACTGGGTACTAGGTAAATTTTGGTGAGTTTTTGAGTCTGGCTGGGTTCAGTCAAGGACTGCTGCAGGACAGAATACATATTTTCTTTGATTGGATGTGGGGTTGATGGATTTATGACTTTTACAATCAGCTGAGTGAGCCTGCTAAAGGAAATCAAACTTAAGACCCACATTCGCGAAGTTCGATCCAAACTCTTTTCAGGGATTTGGACAGAACTCAGCACTAGCGGCCTCATGCCTTAACTAACAGTCATCACTACCTTTGCTTAGTTTTTAGTAATGCCATGTGGCATCAAGGTCAATTTGACCCATGACTTCTTTGAGGAAATTAATATATAAATAATTAATAATTATTTTATTAATTATAATAAATAATTTTGTGGGGCAATTTGGAGGGGGTTTTTTTTGTCATCTTATTTTTTTTCTTCTAAAAACAAAGTAAAAACAGAAGATAAGAACCGAACGTCACATGGTTCAACCAAAAGATTGCACAACACAAGAGACTTCCGCAGTTTGGCTCATTTTTCATTCTTATTTATGAACAGTTGTATCAGACAAGCCAGCTTTACATGAGGTTCGAGAGGAGGCTCTGGCTTTGCGACAACACCCCTGCATGTGCAGGGAAGATGCAGAAACTGCAAAACAAAGCCTCCAGAGGGGATCTCAACCTGCAGCCCATTGTCAGCAAGTTTTACATCTTTTCATTATTTAGAAAAACCTGTGAACGCCAAATGGAAACATCAAACTAGTATTTTCATTATTTGCTCGCTAGACACAGACAGAGAGCAATAAAGCTGCTAACAGGTGAGCTTGACAGGTTTTTTTCACATTTTCTTTTAGTTGTGTCAAAAAGACAGGTATATAGCAATGCTTTTTATATTTTTTTCGATAGCAATGCTGTAAGTATGCAAATAAATAACACAGCTCAAATGAGGAGTGAACTTCTCTCTCCTCAACTTGCAACTGAAAACATGACTGCAGCAATTCATGCATGAGTCTGTAGCTGTCTGTGGGAGGGGCTGAGATGCAGTGTTTGTTAAAAAGTAAAAACAATACGGTTTCCTCAGTAATAAGTCAATGAATGTTTTTGGTTGCATCAATATTTCCTCCTTAAGATAACAGTGAAAACTTATGTAGCAACAAAGTTGCTCAGTTTGAAACACTACACTGAAATGGAGGGCAAAAAACAAGGATACGAAAGCTAGGGAATGAGTCAAAAAATAAATTCTGGTTGGACACTTAAAAAAATAGAAAAATGGTTTCATTAAGACAGTGTTTTTGAAAGAGACCTGCTCTGTCCTCAGGACTCCGTCTTTGTGTGACTAATAGCTGTGGAAGAAATCCAAGCATATACCTCTGAGACATTCTGCTGTGTTCATATGTGCACACGCAGATGAAATAAGATATCCAGTGAGTACAAATGGAGCAGCTCAAGCTGTGCGAACACTAACAGGTGAAATGAGATATCCCAGGTCAACCACGACACGTGGATTTATTGTACGTGTGCATCTGTGTGCACAAGTAGAGATGCAGCTCATCTGTAAAGCTCAAAGTTAATCCCAAAAGTTTGGGTGTGTGTGTGTTAGCAGAAAGAAGACCCTGTAAAACCAAATGTTTGTGAGTAAATGGACAATGGCGTTAACTTATATACCTTGCTTTAAGCACGTAAGCTCTTTACAGTCACAGTCCCATTCACTCATGCACACACACAATCACACACTTAGCGGTTTTTCTGCCAAACATTGACGCCAACCTATAACCACCAGGAGCAATGTGATCAGAGGTTGACCACCCTTCCTCTGTGTGCATGTATGTGCATGCTTGTAAGATGTAGACAATCTCCTCAGAGCTTCATCCTCTGAAGTCTCGGGTTTCCTGGATTCTTATCTGGACACTTAACGCCATTAGACAATAACTGACCATCCACAGGTGACAGCCTTTAGAGGCGGAGTCACTGCATGAATTCCTGCTCTGCTTTGAAGTTTGCCAGCACACACAATGCAGCTCATCTTTAAAAGTCAAACCTTTTCAGAAACCAAAGGAAAAAAGAACATTTGTGTTTTTTTTTTTAAACTGCAGAGAAAAAAACTTGGCATGTCAAGAAAAAAGCTGACAGAAAAGGCCTGAAGGGAAGGAGCTTGAGTTATTTGTGAGAAGAGTTGTTCTGTCAGTTTATCTGGCACACGGATCGGTCTGAGGCGAACTTCTTAACAAGGGTTTCTTTTACTGGGAGTGCAAAGTTTGTGTGTGAACTTGTTTTATCACTTCCCAAACAGTTGTTATGTATTTTTGTGTGGTACCTACAAGGCATGTTGAGCAGGCTGGGCTCTTTTGCTTCCCATAGTATTTTATATTGAAATTTTAAAACTAGCAGGATTTCTATCTTTAGGTCACTCTCATGGGTTTAACACTTATTGTAGGCAGATGCACCAATAAGTTGTCTTTCGAGTAAAACATGGTTTCATTCATGCTTTCATCATTTTAAAAAGCCACTCAATCTAAGGCTGCAGCATTTTTCTGAATTTTTAGAAGTACACTAGTGAAGGGATCTCAAAAGAGGGACAAATGTAATAATTCCAAGACGAATAACTTTGAATAAAGGCTTTGTTTTTATTATCATAAAGCAGCAGTCACTCATTTCATTTGAAGGCCATGTCGAGGCATTGTTGGTTTGTTAACATTCAGACTGTTCTGTAAAATCAGGGGCCATCCCAACATCTCAAGAACAGAGCTGAGAGGCACTTTGCTTATAAGGCGCTAACAGCGTAGACCGCATGGCTGCATGCATACACAGACCATGGATCAGGGCTTCAGAAGATGGTCACACAGATTAATTGCATACGTGGAAATTGTGCAAAATGTATGTGGTGACTGTATGACACGGCCTTTAAGCTGCATACATACCTGCGTCGATTCAGGTTCAAGCGGCCACTTTCAATGAAATGTCAATGCAAACCCGCGTAGACCGGAGTTTTGGGCTTGCACCACACACGGCCGGTGTAAAAGCAGCATAAGGTGTCGCAACTCTATTGGGCCTTCACAAGTGGATCATGTGAAGAGAATTCTACATAACTGTTTTGAACTGAAGCCCTGGAACGGGTTGCTTCAGCCAACAGGGGTTCCTGTGTTGCAACCACTCAACACGAAGAGCCTGTTTCTCACAAGACAAAGAAGGAGTAGGAGGAGATGAGGAAGAGGCTCAGGGGAGAAGCAGGAGCTGACACTGGTGAAGTTCATGAGAAAAGACATGCTGAAAATATTTTTCACTTGACTCCCCCAAATGAAAACTATACTCAGACCAGCTCAGAATAGGCCAAACGACAAATAGATCCAATAATTTGTTGATGCTGTGGTTTTCATCTGGATTGTTTAACAGAATAATATCTGATCTCTGAAGACCACAGCTCTTTGTGGAGCTGAGCCAGAGCCACCATCAGCTCCTCAGAATGAACGGATGTTTTGCCGTTCATCTGGGGCAGGATTGCAAATAAAGGAAAGAAAACAGGAATGTAAGACACACTGATGACACAGATTGGGAGTCGAGATTGGAAATTCAAGAGAAAACAAAGCAAAACGAGAGGACTGTTTGTAAATACGTCCTAATGAAACATTTCCAATCAGTTCCACTAGCTGACAATGTCCTGAAAGCAGGGGGCCGCTGTGTTCTCATTTCCTGCTGGACGCAGATTGATAGAGATGAGGGATTGCAGCACAGAGACGCTCTCCCCAGGAAGGAAATGTTATCAGACGGATATCTAGCGAGGATGTTCTGCGGAGTCATTTGGAGGCAGCAAACCCCAGGAAGCAACTTCAACCCTCCTCCTGGGTTACCGTGGTAATAGGCTCGACTAATCCACTGACACACTTACAAGATTGCAATCTAACTCGGAATTCAATTAGCTGGGTCTGTTTTGGAGGAGATAAACAGTCTTTGTTAAGACTTTAATATCCTAATAAGAGCGGATTGAAGGCATATGTTTGATTTGGCTTTAGAGTGGAGATAAGATATAGAAGGAGCTTATCAGTGACAGTGGGGGGAAAGGAGATTTGTCTGAGAGCATTAGTGGTAATGTGACATGATGCATCAGTTAATGATGTGTAACAAACATGCTTGTCACTGCTCTGTTCAACATAAAAGGAAGAAAATGTCAAGAGTATTGGAGAGGCGGGGCTTGTTTACCTCTTGAGCGTGTTGGATCATCCTTTCTTTTGACATTTTTACATAACTTTCCACAGCCTCTTCTTCTTTTGGGGGTCTGGGTGTGTTTATGTCATGTCAGACATGGATGTGGGCTGGGTTTGCTGTAAAGAACATCATTAGAACACACATTTCTTTTTTTTACAGAGGTCAGCAAGTTAAGGTCATTTATTCCAGATATTCCAGACAAGACAAACTTTTTACAAACTGCCTATAGGGACTCAATCTCTGAGGATGTTGGTGTAGAGTCAGCTATGAACCTGCGTACAGATCCATGCAACGTTTTGAATATAACCAGAGACATTTTCTATCTTACTGGACTATAGAATTCTATTCCATGCTAATCTAACATAAAACCTTTCATCAATAATAAGTCATACAGCATGTGCTAAACAAAAGTTTGACTTTCCAAAGATTTTTGGTCAAACTTTAAACTCCAATCAGTTTTTTTTATCTGTAAAGACTACTTCTGGTTGTCCCACATGTTTCTCTCTATGTTCCACAGGAACTGAAACATGGATGGATGGATAGATGAATAGATAGATTAATGAAGTACTAAAACAAAAATTGTCACAGTCTGGTTGTAGACCCCTTCTTGTTTAGAGTGAAAACGTCATTCAGATTTTTTACTTCTGCACACATGACGTCTGAATGTATTTCAAGCTATAAAAAAAAAACAAAAAAAACTTATGTTTTTGCTTTCAAGTAGATGCTAAATTAAGGTCATTCTAAAGCCCAATTGATTTAGTATTTGGATCAATAGGTGTCAAGAAGGTTAATATAACCAAGTACACAAAAGAAAAGATACGAGGCGTCAGAAACATTCCAATCTAGTCTGAGAAGGCTCTTCCAGAAAGTTTTTCTGTTTCACAGACAGTCCAGAGAGCTGAAACCATCATGAACTTTGTGTTTGTCAAACTGATGGAACTCCCTTTGATGTGTTCACATAGACACTGTTTCCCTCCAGTGACCTCCTTCTTACCTGTTGACCTACATCTGTCATCAATGTGGCTCCTCGTGGTCCATGCTACTCAGATGATTGGATTGAAGTCATTAGTTTTATCACAGGCATTAAATGTTCACACTGAGATAATATTCAGGACCTGGTTTACACATCAGCGCCAGAACCAGGCTGTCTGAAGGGAACGCTTAAAGCAGCAGCTTCTGTGTTGATTCTTGATAAGCACTGCTTGATCAAAGTCGTGCAGACATACATTATTATGGTAATTTCATGGCACTTCAGATGAAATCTATTAAACACAGATGGAAACTCCAAGTTCAAATCTAAATGATCAAATTCCTTCTCTTCAACTTTTAAGTTTTAGTCCATTTTGTGTTAATTTTGGTCTGTAAGACACCTCCATGCAGTTCTCTCCTTTCACCTCCAACTCAAAGGCTTTGGAGGAGTAATTGACTGTGTCCACTTTGATTGTCTCACTGTTGCACAACCTTTCCTACATGTTGGTCTCTGCATTCCCCTACAGCTGCAGTCAGGGAGTTATGCAGCAGCTCAGACCCACCAATGTTTAACGTGGGGTTTATTTGAGCAGTGGGGTGAAGCGAAGCTGCGGCAGCGCTAAGGGCTTTGCACCTGCGGGTCTCTAAAGTCAAACATCTATGTGAAAACCTGTGAGGAATCAAATGTACAACTCCTTTTTTGATTTCCTTCCATTGTCACTGTTACATTCATAACATTAGGCAGACATTAATTAATTTACAGGGCACTGCTGACTCTGCTAGACTGATGATTGATTCATGCACATCTGACCGCTGCTTCCTTTTGGAACTTCTTTGAAGACCTGAACGGTTCATCTGCTGAGACAGAAACCTAAGTGAACTCTGCTGCTCAATTCCTGAAGTTTATCTCAAACAGCTCTGTTTTCCTGGGAGCTCCTGAAGCTTTCTAGGGATTTTATGTTGAAAGACCAATCAATGTTTTTCTGGAAATCTGCTTTTTTCTCCTCATTTTCAGATGAAAGACACTTCATGTAATCTTTTACTATTTTTTTAACTTTTGCTCCACTGTGGGTTTTTTTTTTCACAAGATCAAAGCCAGCTTAGTGAAATGGAGATGCTTAAACTGACAGTTTAACCTGAAGCTCAACTGTATTGTCATTCTTGTGTACAAATTGAGCAAAAAATTTGAAATCTAATTAAGAAAAGCCAGAAAAAATAAAGTTTAGGGAAAAATCCTCAAATTGTTGTATTTTTTTTTTTTTTTTATATGAGTCACAACAGCGAAAAAATCTTTTTGGAGAATCTAATTTATCAAAATACGGGAAGAACAGACATTTCATTCTTGAAAGGCAAATAATAATAGCAGAATATAAAACAATAAAAAATGTAACTATCTGCACGCGTCCCTACCACAGTGATGCTTATATACCTTCATGAAACCCAGGAGTAAACTAATATATAGTTCAACTTCTTCTTCGTCTTCTTCTTCGCTGTCAGTTGCTAAAACTAATACATATACCTACAGTGCCCTCTAGTGGTTGCTGCTATATACATTTTTTAAATCACATATACCGGTTACTCGCACCTGATCAAACTATGCAAAATATTGCAACTTATACTCCAAAAAATATGGTACTAACTTAAAGACACTTCATTAAATGCGTTGGTTTAAATACAAATTTCGTTTCTGTTTTCCAAACTAGAATTTTTTCTTCTTTTTTCACAAACATAATAAAACCCTACACCTTGATAACACAATCCTTTCTTTACATGAAGAATTATGAATGTGTTGCCACAGCAGTGTAAAGAAGACTCAGCTATAAAAATGAAGGAATTTGTGTTTAATTTAACTTCTTTTACTGACATAAATAAAACCACAGATGTGTTGCAGTTTCTTCTGTAATTGTTTCATGAATGTAAATTTCCTTTTTAAAAATTTCACACACAAAAACTGCCAAATTATTGCTGACATAAAAAGACGCTAAAACTCTCATCCTGGAGAAACTCTGGAACCAACAATTTTCTAACATTTTAGGATTTGTGCTTCTTTAGATTGAGCCACCTCCCTTTTCAGAAATACATCATTCTTGTGTCACTTTTTCCCTTTGGTTTTTTTTTCTCTTTTTGGGAAGTTCCTGTACATTCACACTGAGGTGAACCAAAAAAATGTTCTCTGAAGCTTTGACCAAATGTTCACCTTCTTCCTGTACATTTGCTCAGCATGATGTCTGCTGGAAAGTTTGGCTCCATGTGAGAAGTTTTAAAGCCTTTTACATCCAAACTCCATGTAAAGTTCCTAATTTTTCTGCAAATCTTGTAAAATAATGAAAATAGAAGCTGTAATCGTTCAAAGCATAAATTCTTGAGGCGAAAACTAATACCTCTAAATATAATTTTCAGTGCATTCTACCCCAACCTGTCATCTTCAGCTCCTCTTTTAGAAGATGAGTTTTTGTTGTGGATTTAAGAAATGTGCTTTAAGATTTTGAACTCTGGAGGTTAATCTGACCTTCTGTGAGGGATTCAAAACGTCAGCTGAAAATGTCAGCAAAAATCAGGATCCAAATCTGTCCGTGGTAAATTAATCAGATGTTTAATGAGTGAAATCAAATGCTAGGGATTATCAGGATTTGTTGTTATTTTGGAACTTTGGAGGACTCGCATAACGTTTAACTGAGACATAAGAAGACCCAAATGATTTCATACATTTTTAACAATATTCTCCTTTGAACACAGAAGGAGTATTTAGTGTGTAAATGCAGCTGCATGTCAGGGCATGAGCTGCTTTCAAGGACAGCTTCTTCATCTGAGATGCCTCCTGTCAGTGGCAGCCCCAGAAAATCCTCTGTAAATCAGTAAGATGAGGTTTGTGGTGATGAGGGAGGCAATTCCCCTGCGGCTGCAAAATATCACTTTCTCTTGGTTGTGGGGGGGTTTACTGACACACACCACAAAAAGACAGAGTGGCCAGGGGTCTTAGGTTTCAGGGGAGCACATTCAGAAGCCTCCGTCTGTGAGGGGGGTATCGTTTACAAAGCCCTCCCCAGGAGGGCAGCTTTACCGTTGAAAATGACTCACTGTGGGTCTCATTTGGACGGGGCGCAGTGTCAGCGTTACCCCCACCTTATGTAGAACATTCTGGGTGTCAGGGATAATTAGGGGTTTGCCCACTTTTTTCTTTTTAGAAAAAATAAACGCCTGGCTTCATTAAAGTGGATTTTTCCATGGTTTGGGTCTCTGCTCAACCGAATACAGATTTTTTGTCCCATTTCAAAACGTTGGCAATATTTGAGCATAAGTGTTGACTGCAAGAAAAAAAGAAAACGCCTACGGAGATGCTATTCTTTCTACCTACTAAATCAACTTGTAATCTTAAACTGTCACTTAATATCATTAAACCTGTTTTTCAAAATAAAAACCCTTGCACATCTATCTGATTCACTCCCCATGACCCCCACAGATTCCTTTGTGCTGCATTTTTTTAAATGTTCCTGTTGCTCTGTGTTCTTCCAAACTCTTTAGGCCAGTGGTCTTTAATCTTTTTCAGGCCACAGACCGGTTTGATTTCAGACAATATTTTCATGAACTGGCCTGTAATAGGGCTGAAGTGGGTGTGTGATTTATTATTTTTTTAGCCCCCGCAGTTTCCCTTAACTTTTGAGGGTAAAGTTTATCCTCTGTAAAATATCCGCAGCTGCTTTAAACTATTTGTACTCTAGATTTTATTAAAATGTGATCTAGATTTTCCTTTAACCCATAACTGTCAAAGTAGAAGACAAAAAAATCAGATGCCAACTTCAGCCTAGTCCGACTTTAAGGGTTCTAGGGATAAATTAGAAAAAAAAGAAAAAACAATCATAAAACTGGTATTTTCTAAGCATCGAGTTTGAACCGATCTATAGGCAGCATCCTTGTAACATAAGACAGCCAGTCGCTGAATATTGTGCATTAATATTATTGTCTGTGGGAACAACTGTCATAATAAATCCATATTTGGAGCAAAGACTCCTGTTTTTTGTATGTTTAATGCAGCTTTTATTTTGAAATCAAAAGCTATTCTTCTGGATCTTTTACCATACTGGTACCGTTTGTGGACCACTGCTTTATAGGATGGAAATCATCACTATAAGGAAACTGGAATATTGTTAGATACTTTACGTTTCAAGAGTTTCATCTACTGAATTCATTTTGGGAGTTATTATCACTGCAGAGAATCCCCATCATTTAAGAAAACAAGCATGGAGACCTCGTCCCATTTGGTCATCCATTATTAGATCACAGCAGTCCTGTTGTTTCTGAGGAGCTGACACTTAAATCACTCACGGGCGGCAGTGGCTCAGGAGATTGAGCAGGTCGTCCAATGATTGAAGGGTCGGCGGTTCGATACCATCTCCCAGTCAACTGTCGTTGTGTCCTTGGGCAAAACACTTCACCCTCCTTGCCTCCAGTGTGGCTCCATTGGTGTGTGAATGCGTATGAATGTCCCGGTGATGGTCAGAGGGACCGTAGGCCAGGCCTCTACCATCACCAAGTATGAATGAGGAGTGCATGAATAATGGACACATTGTAAGCGCTTTGAGCATCTGGAAAAGCGCAGATAAATCTTATCCATTATTATTTATGTCTCTTAATGTCCTGAAGAGTCTGATGTTTCATCATCAATAAATTTCCTCATCTTCAAGTTGTGCGATCACAACAAAATTAACTTAGTGACCTTCCACACTTTAGACTTAAGTACAGTCATTCTGATGGGTTTCTGACTTTCAATGAGGTGCTACATGAGAGGTCAGGAACAGGCACAGAACAACCTCAGAGACTGAGGAGGAGCTCAGAATGCTGCCCTGCACACCAACACCAACACTGGTGAAGAGGTTCCACAGACCTGTTGGGCTCCTTTGTTCGCCTAAAGAAGCTTCAGCTTTGCAGCAGAAAACCTGCTTCAGTGAAACTAACGCTTACTTTGTAGAAAACACTGCGCTTTTAAGATGCTTTAGTCACATGTAGTGATCTGGCGACATGATTTGTTACATGTTTACTGATTCTGTGATACAAAATCGCGACATGAGAAACGCCTCGTCCTGTTCAATAACCTCAGAGAACTGAACCTGTCACTGTCATCCCTCGTCGCCACAGCTGGTCACCTCGCCTGACGGCCTCTGGGGGTCAGGTCCCGTGTTTCTGCTCGGCCTTTCAAACTATGACAGATCAGGAAAAAGGTTTATTTTAGAAGTTTGGTTTATGTTTCTGAAGGTGCTTCAGTGGAACTGTACATCTGCATTCATTCAGGAAGGACAGAAGGTTTTGTTTCTGCTGTGACCTTCAAAGTCAGTAAAATATCTTTTTATTACTTTACGTAACAATTTTATTTGTTTGTCTTTGTACATTAATAATAAAGTTAAGACCTAAAATCAGTGAGAGCAGGTGGGGAAAAAGAAGTGGAAAAATCCTGCCAGAATCCATATTTGCTTATTGGTTATGTCTTCCAGACAAAACACCTGATTCTCTCATCACAGTCATCCGCCTCATAGAGCAGGCTGCTCCTCCTCCCGCCCTCTGCAGTTTAGGTCACAGTATTGGCTTGAGGAAGGGAGTCAGAGGCGAATATGAAAAAAGGTTTTTGGAGGAAATGAAAGAGAGACTCAGGAAGGTGTAACTGTCAAAAATAGAAAAGGCAAAGAAAAGATGACAATGATCGAGGAAAGTCTGGAGATGCAGTGGAATTGCAAAAACTGCTGAGGATGAAGTCTGATTGTGATGGTGCTTTAACATTTTGTAGAAAAACTGAGAAAAGAAAACATTGTTTCAGATTAAAATTAGAAAATATTTTTTTGTAAAATGAACAAGTTATTGTCACATTTCCTAATCTTTGACTGATGACTATTTAAAGACACAGACTCCCCTCTGAAGCCAAGTTTCTTTTTTCAACATGGTCTTATCTGGCTTCATCAGTGGTGTCTTTGCAGATTTCAGCTCTCTTTTGCGTTCTTCTCCTCCTATCAGATCTTTTCTTCCCCTGCACCCAACTGCTGCCGTCAGACCTTCAGCTCCAGATCCTCAGCTGTCTCAAGTCTAAGCTGCTCGTAAACCAAAAATGTTTGAAAAATGTTCATCTTTGCTGGAATGAAATAGGAAAACTTGGTGTCGGGACTCAAAATTAGCTCACATGAATTTGATCGTGTTAAATGAAATCTCTTCTGTATCATTCTGTAAATGTTTATGTTGCCCGCTTTAATGAGAAACTGTTAAAAGGGAACTTCACCTGCACGTGCTTATGGTTTCTGGGTGGATTACATAATCCACTCACAGTCCTTCTGTTTGCTATGAAATATAAACATGTATTTCTGCTGAAACTTCTGCTGAGGATTGCTGCATTTTATGTTTAAAATTAGGATAAAATGTTAGATTTTTTAAAGCAAATGCAGAATCCAGTGTGTTTATTCAGTTTCTCTTTTCTTTTCCTTCCTTTCTAAATGAAGTGGAAAAACAAAAGATCAAATTTCAGCTACTTTTTTCTTTTCTTTTGATTGCATATGAGGGCCGTGTCACACAGCTACAATGTACATTTTGCTCATATTGCACGGATAAATACTGGTCATATATGAATATATTTGAAAAATGAGAAAAGTTGTGGTCTTTACGTGAAATTTTCACAGATGTATCGCAAATGAACCACGCAAAGAACACATGAATCAATTTAAAACGTTAACCATGCATGATCATTGCACAGTTTATTTGCAATTCAGTAGTGATTTTTTTTTAATCAATTGTGTAAATTGAATGTGATATGTGCGCCGTATTTGCAATATAAAAGTTATACATCGGTGATGTATGCATGAAAAGTCTGTTAGACATACGTGAAACAGTCATGGCAAGACACATCTTGCTAGAATTACGCAGAATTGCATAAGATTTACGTAATAGTTATGCATAAACCACGTAAAATACACATGAACTGCATAATTCTTAACTGTCCAAAATTTCTGAACAGTATTCATGTCAGACCTATCAGCCTAAATCCTTGACGGACATCTGCGCACATCGACAAATGACGACAGCAAGAAACACTTATGAATTACGTATATCACGCATGTTTCACAAAAGACCAACATTTCAAACCATGGAAAATGTGTAAAATGTATGCAGCGGCTGTGTGACACGGCCTGGCGATATCAGAGAACAGGGCTGCAGAAGCTAAAGTCCGCGGTCCATCTGATCAGTTCTTTGTCAAACCGGGTCAAGCTAGATTTAGCTGAATCAGCATTTCGGTTATAACCATGAGTCCATGTCAAACACTTTGAAGACCTCTAGTTAGATTTTTATGTCATTCATTCCTGCTCTGCAGAGTTGTCAAGAGTCTGCATCCTCTTCTGCAGCCGTATTGACTCTCACTAACATTCATTAATGAAAGCAGATGATGTGTTGCTGATGCATCTGCAGGCCTTCAGACAGACTGAGACAGAAGGTCTCATTGATCTGTGGAGTTCCACAGCTCCTCTGTGGATCCTTTCATGGGTATTTTTGGATTCCACGGAGCCCAGAGTGAGCGGAATAACATCCAGGTTTTTTATTTGAGCTGTCATACCTCAGGTCTGGATGCAGTGCAAACAGACTGGGAAAACGCTCTCAGACTCCATCGCTCTCACTCCTCCTCTCAGTTTTTTTTGCTGACTTTTCCCACAAATTTCGTAGCTGTCTATGCAGCTGCCGACGTGCTCTTGAGCATCAGTGCCTTTGACCCTGCTGGAGAACCAAAACTGCTGTGGCTCTGAACCCATTACGGGGAGCTCACTAATAATGGTGTCAGCCTTTGGGTCTGCTGAAACGTGACCATACATCTCTGGCCTGTGGGGCAGCTGGGGTTCCCTAAGGCTTAGAATAAAGAGCAGAGTTAATCGGCCCCCCAAGTAAAAGGGGTGGCAGGAGTGAGGACATGCAGTCAAGTCTTTTCAAGCATGGGTTGATCTTTGCTGAAGAAGCTGCTGTCATCCCCAGCCCCCCCTTCTGTCCCCGGATTCAGCAACTCATCTCTCTGTATCAAGTCTTGCAGTTCTTTACCCTGTTTGATTTTAACCCTCTGTTTGCCTTCCCTTTACCTACCCAAAGCCACAAATAAAGCAGTTTAGCTTTATTTAAAAACAAATCTTTTGCAAATGATGAATTACTCAATTTCACTCAGTTTTATTCATTTTTTCTCATTTGTCCTTGTAACACAGTGTACTGTAAAAAAAAAAAAAAAAAAGACGATCTCCAGAGAACTTTATGACACTATTTTTTACAAACCAACTGTCACAGGAGTTTTTTTTACACAGTAAAAGTTTGCTGTTGCTATCATATAAATGTGAAGTGAAGACTTGTGAATTTCTTTAAGGAAAAAAACAATAATCTGGAATTTCTTTGTAACCATTCATGAGTTTGATTGCATGTGTGTAACAGTTTAACAGTAAATGTGTACATGACTGTAATAGTACTTGTGTAAGGGTATAGCACAGGTTTGTCTGGTATGGCCTCTTCCCTGTGTACACTTAGATGTGTGTGTGTATGTGTGTGTGTGTGAATTAGAGAGAGTTTGTGTGTGGCCTTTGAACTTTTTTGTGGTGATTAAATGCTTTTATGATTTGCGGGTCAAAATGTCTGATGAACTCTTGCTGCTCAGCAGAAACTATGTCCTAGAAAACAATAATTAGGTTAAAAATGACATAATCATCATTAAAAACCACCGGCAACGCTTTGAAAATTGATCAAAAGATTATTGGAGTGAGACTTTAACCTTTGGAAGCTAACTTCAATTTTACATTCTGGGCTAACTATAGTCCTTGAACTAAAAGGTAGACAAGGTAAAGGGTAATGGGTAAGGAGTGAGCGCCCCATTCTGCAACCAGTTAGCATTCTTTTAGAGTTCCACCGCTGTGCAGCAGTGTCTTGAAGAAGCTCTTCATTACCTCAGTGCTGAAGTAAAAAGTTCTGTTTCTTTTATTCCCAAAAGTACATTTCCTGGTGTTTCATTTGCTCCTCTCCCTCCACCATCTGTCTGACGGCAGGTGTTTGTCCCAACTCCTGCAGATGTTTTCCACATCCCAACCTGAACCTTTTCGCAACTCCTAAACCCAAATTCCTGCAGATCTTTTTACGTGACTTTACATATAACTTTATCGGGAGGAGGATTTAAACATTTGTGCAAGGAAATCCCACGATCTTTGCTGCGTTTCAGCGGTGATGAGACCTACATTTTTAATCACATGCTGTTTTCACCTCCTCTTCAGTCTTTGGTTACCTCTTGCCTCATTTTCTCCTCCTCAACGCAAACACACGCTTTCCTTTGTCTGGACTTTGTTTTTGTAGCTGTGCGAGATGCCTGGAAGAGTGGAGGTCTGTTTCTTTGTGTGACAGGAGACACAGGGGGACCCTTCTTTCTGCCTCAGCTAAGAATGGATGAAAATCTGTCAACGAAACCAGGGAGGAAATCCGGAGAGTGGCCTTGTGGAAATGTGTCCAGTTTCCACTCGCCTGTCTTAGCTGCTCCCAACTCTACTCGTATCTATTGAGAAAAGGGAAATCCTGACTGCTTCAGCTCTGACCTCAGTTTTAGCAGCTGAGTAAAGAGAGAAGTCTTCAAAATGATTCCAAATGTTTTTACATCTGAGGAAAAAAAGCCTCATCTTGAAAACAAACACTCCGTCATTAGGAAGTGATTGATTCATCTGAGTTGAAACGTGTCATCATAGCTTAAACACTCTGCTCACATGAAGGTGCTGTCAGTCACCAGCAGGTCAGGAGGCATTGCAGACCATCTGTTTCTGCAGTAGGAAGGCAGCTGTGACTGTGAGTGAAATGAGACCAGCTCCAGTTCTTCTCAGTGACTAAGCAGCCGTCACCTGTGATTCAGGACTCGCTCATGGACTTATGGCTCCAGATGTTTCAAACATTACCACCTATTTTACAGTAAACGTCTGGCCTGCTGGTGCAAACAGTCAAACTGAGCATCAACATTTCCCTCAGTCTGACTCTGCAGAGGCTCCATGGAAGTCTGCGGAGGACAGATCCACGGATTGTTAGAAAACGGCAAACCTGGAGGAAATATAAAACATTAGAGATATTACCTCATATATCTGATATCTCATATTTCATCCATGTTTGTAGTTTTCTATATCAGAGATATTACCTCATCTACCAGGAAAATGTGACTGAGAAGATTTTGCAGAAAGAAGGTCAGAATTTACCATGGTGTCATCAGGCGACAGTCACAGTCTTGCCTTACAGCAAGAAGGCCCCCGGTTCAAGTCCCTGCTGGGGATGTTCCTTGCCTTTGCCCACAAGTTGCCGGCCGGGATAGGCTCCGGCAGCCCTGTGACCTTGAAAGGGATAAAATGGTTCAGAAGATGAATTAATGAATGCCCAAACGCAGGAATGAAGCAAAATACCACAATACCACTTTGGGGTTTCTTTTCATGAGGAATGAACATTAAAAACACAGAAAAGTTTATTTTGCATGACATAGGCCCTTTGATGTACCATGTAGTTCGATGCACATTATTTATGAAAACAAATCATTCATTGACTGTGCGTCTTATTGAGTGTACACAATAGTACAGAAAATATAGTACTTTTCTAAATTCTTTTTCTACAAAATGTTAGGTTTTTTTCGTCTTGCAGACAAAAAAGTTGATAAATGGAAATAATTTACTCTGGGGATTAAAGGCCCCCCCCCCGCAGCTGGACTACAGACATGCCTCTGTGGCCCCTCCTCCACCTTACCTAAATTAAGCAAACAAACACATCTGTCAGATGCTGATTGCTTTAAAAAAGTTGAGTTATTTTTGATCCTGAATGTTTAACACAGAGGTGAAAAATGAGTTTCTGAAGGTCTTCATGGTTGTGTCTGTTAGACTGTTTTTTCATTGCAGTCAGTGGTGATTGGATACCTGTTGAAGTATAAGTGACCTGCATTTTCAAACCAGCATCACTGAAGTGTTGTTCTTTCACAAGGGATAGATTCAGCTGTAAAGAGGCGGAGTCACTGTATCAGCCATTTGTTCAGAGTAGTAAAAACTAAACCTCTAAATGCTCCAGAAAAGATCCGTCAGATGAAGAACGGAGATAGTACGGCGAATGGCGTGCGGGGAGGAGGGCGATGATCTTTAAGACGTTCAGCAGGAATGAAGAAAGAAAATCACCACGACCCACAGCAGCTCTGCTGCTCTGTGGGAATCATTATTGTTAGCAGCTTCTTCTCTGGTCATTCTGCCATCGTTTATAAAGATGTATGAGCATTCCGTTTGTGAACAGTAGATTCAGATTTGCCTCAGGGGTTGGGGTGGGGGGTATTTAAACACTTAAAGAGGATTAATGGAGAGATTACAGCTGAAAGTCGATTAATGACTACGGTGACTTTGTCAGGTTTGGTCCTGCCTCTGATGTTTCCTACGTTAGAAGTTCTCTTAGCACTCTTGCCTCGGAGCAAAAAGACCCTTGGTTCAAGTCCCGGCTGGGTGATCTGAAACAAAACACCAGTGAGGGACCTTTCTGTGTGGAGTTTGCTTGTTCTCCTCGTACGTGGGTTTTCTCTGGAGACTCTGGCTTCCTCCCACTGTCCAAAAACATGCTTCATAGGTTAATTGGTTACCCTAAATGTTCCCAAGGTGTGAATGTGAAGGTCCATGGGTGGGAGATTTGTGGCCCTGCGACAGACTGACGACCTGTCCAGGATGTCCCCTGCCTTCACCCATGATTGGCCGGGATAGGCTCCAGCAGTCCAGTGACCCAGAAAGTGATAAAATGGGTGTAAAAGATAAATGAATGAATCTGTGCAGAAGGGATCCTCACATGTAAAGAGTTGATCAGTTTAATGGGCATCATGAATATGTATTTTTGGCTTGGATATTGATTCTTGAATACTTGTGCAGCTCCTTAAGACAACCCCGATTATGAAGGTATGGTTCATGAAAAAGATCAAATTTAACCGAAATTCCGTGTCAGCAAAGTTTTTTTTTTTTTTAGCCTTTTGAAATAACGGTTGTTATTTCTGTGTTGCATTCTGATCGTTCCAGGACATACCTCTAGGAAAGCGAGTCAACCCAAACCAATTCAGACCAGTTTTATCACAAATTCATGAGACTGCATGTTGCATCCAATCTTCTCTTTAGACATCAGCCTTTGTCCTGAGCATGCACAGGATGTCAGCTGTAGAGGGACACCTCCCCTTCAACAGGAAGAGACCTCTAGCTCAATTGCTAACACACAAACACAGAGACACTAAGATTCCTGATACAAAACCCAGAGAAAAGCGAATCAACAAAACCCTGAAATATTAAATTAACAACAAAGATTTTTTCACTTCTCCCATTTTCTGACAATTAAGCCTCGTTTCCACTGTGCGGTCCGGTCCAGTCAAGCGTTTCCATTATAAATTGGTCCGCTTAAGGTGAAGCAACTGTTGAAACCCATTGATTGGCTGAAGGCCATTACGACAAAAGAAAGCTCCAAGCGGCTATATTCCTCTTCGCTGCCCACAATCTTTTTTCAAACAACATTAAATGCTTTGTATCTAAGAAGCACCAAAAGGCAAGCGGACATAAAAGAGCTGCTGCATTACCTCCATTGTTTTTGTCATTTGCTTCACCCAGCATGCACTGTGACAGTGCAAATTGGAGTGAAAATGCTTAGCTAAATGGTCTGGACCATTCTAAACTGGACCAGACCAGACCAGACTGGACTGCTCAGTGGAAATGAGGCTGTAGTTCCTTTCTGCACCATAAAAACATTGTTTTTCAAACTCAGAAGTAAAAAAAATATAACCTTTTCTTCCTGGGGGTGGAAAATTATATCTCTCAAAGTCATCAAAGGTCAATCTTGATTGTTCTTTTCCTTAAAATGATGGCATCAAAGTATTAACTCAAGTCAACTAGCAACATTATTGGTAAAAATATCCGTGCATGTCTGAAGTCAAAGTAGACTTTGACTGATGTTTGTCAAGGAGGTCGAGTTGAGCAGAGACGTCGATAACACATTATCGTCTGTTGTCTCCTGAACATTCAATCAATACAATTGATTGGGTCTTTTTTTTTTTTTAAAGACCCAATAATTTGTATTGCCTTGAGAAACTTTCATCAACATTCTTGAACATTTTTCGATTTTCAAATTTTTACTTTAAAATTATTGAGATTTCTTTGCTGTTCTTCAGAGAAGAAATCCCTGCAGAAGCCTTGTGGATGGTGCAGCACCTGTGCCCTGCCTGCTGTGGAAATGCATTTAACACCTTGTAAATGAGCATTTCATGCATTGCGTCAGAACCCGCAGGTCTGTGACTTTAGGTTTGGCACTGGGGTAATATGGTTTATAGTTTCTGGCTGCAGAGAACAACGGGAAATATGGCTCATTACTAACCAAAGAGCCAAAGCCACAAAGCTTTTGAGGTGGCCGGCAGCGCTGGCTCTCCTTCTCGGACCGCCATTCAATCCATGAGTGACTCATTAAGCCGAGGCGTTTGACCCCTGACTGTTCTCCAGCAGCTGCTCTGCAAGTTGATTCCTCGGTGAGCTGGAGCCCTCTGCTGTGGAAGGAGGGCTGGATCAGGCATATTGCACTAACCATCTTTAAGAAACATCAATGAATTCAAGTTTAAAGCTTTTCTTCACAATGTAGTCATCGAGTAGTAATCTTGTAACTACTATTATTGGTGTTTTCATGAATAAACTAAAGTAAATTACATTTTTGGTCATTATAGTATAGAAACAGCACCATTTCATCCATGTAAGTTCTGAAGTGATTTTTTACAAGAATTTCTTGTATTTCTTGAGTTTTCATTTCTGTTTCTTATTTATGTAAGGATGAAAAAAATGGCTTATTTTATTCATAACAGCATTCACTCAACATAGAATAATCTCAATAAGAAAGGTATATTGTTATTGGTCAGAATTTTTATAAAGTATACAAAAAGTTTCCTTTGATATTATTAATGATGAATGAGGGGAAAAAAACAGTTTCATTAGTTTCATATTTATTATCCAACATGAAGACAATTGTAAAGATTGCCCTTATAACAAACATTGACGGCGTCAACAGTGGGTTTTCCCTCCATTTCCGCTGATGACAGCTTGACAGGGACTTCTTCTGCTCCTCACTAACATTATGATGTTGTTCTGAAGCGTTCCACTTTTCCACAAGTGCTACATGCAGTTCTGTCGAGTCACTTGGGAGTCCGATCATCTAGTCTCAGCCTTAACTGCTCCCAGATGTGCTCTAAGAGGTTGAGGTCAGAAGTCATTGCTGGTCATACCATGTGAGGCCACGCCCACTTCCTGAAGTCCAGCTGTGACAATTCTGGCACCATGTGGTGAAGCATCATTACCCATGAACAGAAAGTTGAGGCTGTTCTGTTGGAATTGGGGGGTGATGATTCAATTCAGTTTTATTTTTAAAGCCCAATATTACAATATTGCCCAATATTTGTACAAATATGAAATTAGTTATAAAATATAATAGCTAATTGTTAAACTAAACTAAACAGATTATGATGGTTCTATGATGAGGTTAGAACCTGCAGTGACTGGACCGTCTACAATAACCAAATGGGTTTTGCTCTGACTGGTGATGCCTACCCAAACTGACTGTAGTTCTGGATCTTGATGCACATTTGCCGATAACACTTTAAGACTCACCAAGTTCACTGGCAACATCTGACTGTCTACTACCAACCTGAAGGCGCTATGGTCAGGTGGTGCAGCTTGTCCGTTCAGCAACATCAAGCCTTCATGGCTGTTGGAGTGATGAACTTGGAGTGACTTACTAAGTAAATCAGTTAGAATTTTGAAGTTGATCCCACATTGAAAAGGTTATACTTTTAGAATATTTTGGACATTGTCCCAATAAAACAGACACACTGATCATAGAGAGACCATTATGTGAAAAACACTAAAGGATTTGTGTTGATCCCTATCTGGAAAAGCTGCGAAGTGAAACAAACACTGTGTATACGACATCCACTGAGTTTTTCACAGTATTTCTGAAGAGTGTAAGATTTGTTCTTGGAAGGAAAATCCTTAATAGAAAATATCAGTACTAACATTTGTTTTTTTTTTTTAATCCTATTGCTGAATATATGAACAAAACCCTGACATGCAGGTGAGTTTTCCTCATAGTGACAGAGCCAACAGTGGTCCAAACAATCAGCTGAGCAGCAGATGATTGTACGTGTTGGTCAGTAGTGCTGCAGCTTGTCCTCATCTTCTGACAGGCTTTTTAATAAAAACAGGCTGGATGAGTGTACATCAGTCAAAAATACATTGACCTCCAAATCTACAGTAATTTATTTTCCAGTTAACAAACAGCTGTCCTAAAACAAACCCAACAGAAAAAAAAACTTGTAAAGAATGGTCATGAGCTTTGTGCTCGTTTAAAAGCCCAACACCTAAAAGGTTTCAGTTCAATGCTCTTTGTTGACTTCTGCTTGACTGTCTTAAAGTTTAATCATGGTTTCTTGGCTTAAAGTCTTCTGTCTTTGAAACGTTTCACCATCATCTAAGTGGTTTCATGAGTTTGATTTACTGAAAACAAAAGCAGAACTAGTCCAGCCACTAAAGCAACAGTGTATGGGGTGCACTGATTCATAATTGACTATTCAGTGTTGTGAACCCAGCAGAACCAGTCAACGCAGGCTGCTGAGTCATCTTGAGTTAATGAACTGTATTCCAGTCAGGCGCTATGAGGAACTGTGACTAATCTGGAGAGCAGTGAGTCAGGCAGACGTACATTATTTCCTGCCTTTTTTGCTGGAATCTACTGGAATCCAACCCGTCCGGTGGAAACAGCCTGATGGGATCGGGCCAGTTGGTTGTCATCGTGTTTTAATGCAACTGTAGGTTTCTTTTAATAGAAAACTTTCTTCCAGCAGCACATCAGGTCCTGAGTTTCACTTCATTTATTTGTTTACTCCGCAGTAGAGGGAGTGAGGAATTCTGGTAGTTGTGGTGTGGCCTCTGAAAAAGACAGGATGAAAGCCACTGATGCTTATTAGGAGCTCCTCACTTTGAGTCTGCTGTCACACAAGTCCAGCCTTTCATTAAGTCTGTTTCCTCCACAGTGAGGTGTGCCGTGATCTTAGCCTGGCCCCATCATGTCAGCTAACACCTAAACAGCCAATTAACAAACGTGTAAAAGACCCCCCCCCATCCCTTGCAGGTTGAGCTGGAGCTGAAGTGGGGGGGTCATAACTGCTTCGTCAGTCTGATTAGTGTGTGTCTTCACCAGCACCACTGTCACCGTGCCCGGAGCCAGATGCTGCGATCACCATGGTAACACCATACACTTGAGTCATGCTGTTCACTCAGATTCAAACAAAGCAGCATCCTCTGCACCACACATTTGCCATTTGATTCCTTCGATCTGCATGCTTCTACACAGAAACCTGTGGAAGCTGCACTTGATGCAAAAATCAGGTCAAGAACATTTGTCCGTGTTTGGCTCAAGTTAACTTTCTGGAACTCAAGAACTGAACAGAATGCTGCACTGAGATGGACTGAATGACCTCATTTTATGAAATATTGCTTTGGACATCTTCTTTCAATAAGCAAACGAATCTGCCAACAAGTGGAATATTAACTCATGTTGTATGGCTGCAACCAACAGTCATTTGGGTTTTTGTCAAAGAAATATTTGATAAGTCCCAAACAAGGTCTAACTGTGTAAAGGGCCTAAAAGTTGGCAGATATTTGATGCTCGTCCTCACTGAAGTGTGTTCTTGTTTCTGTGATGCACAATGCTTGGAGATGTTGGAGCATTCCTCGTGACAGGAAATGGTTCCAGAAACTAAAAGCTGCTGAGGATCTACAGTCCAGCTTCTGTGAGCACTGAGGATTTGTCTTAGAGATCCTCAGGCGTTGTCATCTCTATACTGAATAAATCTTTATCACTGCTGCAGTGCAGCACGTCACTGACATATATGACACAGATGGTGTCCTCCAGATGAGCAGTTCATCCTTTCCTGCTCAGGCTTTCTTGTGGCAGTTTGTTGCATAAAAACAACTGATGCTCAAAGAACTATGTTCAAAGATCAGGTGTGTCTGAGCACACAGATCTGATTAATCTCAGTGTTGTGAGATTATGGTCACTCAAAAGCTATGGACACACCAGGCATGTCTTGCACGTTCAAGAATCCTCGTTTTTAGCAGGAGTTTTCACGTGTTTCTGTAGACTTTTCATTTGAAACATGAAATGGGAACATAGTTTGATTCTAGAACATGTGTAACGCGATCATTTGTAATCCCAGTCTCGTTGCTTTGTCTTTGCCCTCATGACTCAATGCTCTATCAGACACCGCCCGCCACCGTCTTTAGCCAAATTGCTACCGGGCTTGAATTGATTGACATTTGGCACAACAGCAAAGGTCGTCCTGTTTGATTCAGAAACTGTTATGGAGAAAGTTCCCTTATAAATTAAGTTATTATTTTTGATCCAGTGCCATGAAACAATAAAGTTCTCTGCCTGGGTGTTTGTGGATGGCAGCCGGGCACAATCTCCTCACACTGCGGGATTGGACGGAAGCCATGTTGGACGACTTCCCGTAACTATTAGTTTTGGATTTTTTTGGGGGGGGGGCTTCCCTGTCAGATCACACGACATGACAAGACGGAGAGCAAAAAAAGATGCTGAATGTTTTTTAGACAGTGAAAATTGTCTCCAGGTGGTTCAGTGCGGCAGCTGGATGCTCTGTTAAACCTGAAGGCTTACCTCACAAATTCTTAGGATAATTGAGCTTGATCCTTTCTGGATTAACTGGGATTCAGCTCCCGCATGGAACTCAGAAGTTACTTCCTCCTCTAGCAGAGTTCTGCTTGTTTTCCTCAGTCAGTTTCTCTTCACTGGAGAACCTCTTCCCATCTTCTCTTCCAAAAAACTCTGCCACGCCAGAACATCAACTTTTATTTTATTATTTTATTTTTTTTACTTGTCCCGTCCAACAGCAGAGCAACTGATGAGAGCTGATGGCATCTTCTGTTGGACATATTTTACTTTTACAACATTGGTGTATGAATCTTCTGACACAGCATATGTATATTTGAATAAACTCCTTTAATAAATTATGCAACATTTTATTCATATTACTTATATGTGTTACAGTTTTTTGTTGGACCAAACGGAAAAGAAAAGGAGGGAAGAAGACAGGGAGACGTTAAGGGGGGTAGGAGAGGGATTCGTTCACAAGTATACTTATGCGTTCAGACAAACACATGTGAAACATTTCATTCAGTCACGCAAGTTATTTGTGCAAATGTTAGATATCACCTGTGCTAGAGTGAGTGTCTATGTTCCTCTGAGGCGGATAATGGAATGTAAAAAGAAGGAGGGAGAGTGCCCAGTCATCTCCACACCAAGGCCAGCCGGAAGACCTCGACCCCCGCCCCAACCACGGCAGACAGACAAGAAGCAGCAATGCACAGGCACCTCACCCGCTAAGTCCTGGAGTTAGCAATGGGAGACCAGAGAGACTGAATTCATGTCAAATTACTTAAACTTTGGGCTGACTTTTTTCCAAGCTGATATGATCGAGCAGCAGATTCCTGTATTGGCTTACATTAATATTTTTCTTATTATTCCAGTTTAGTAAAAGAGTTTGTAATTTTTTTGCTATACAAAGAGTTATCAAAATTATAGGGGGCTAATCCTCCATCTGCATCTATGGCACTCATGCCACCAAACACGCAAAGGGACGGTGAAGCCGTGATTGAAACATTAAGCCAGACTGATAGATCGGCACATATCTGCTGCCAGAGAGCCTGGACAGGCGTGCAGAACCACAATGCATGTAACTACCATTGCAGTACTCACAAATGTCTGAGTTGCTTAGACCCATCTTGAACATCCTCTGTCCAGGGTAGTAAATTCTGTGAAGAGTTTTGAATTGGATTAACTGCAAATTTGGACTTTTTGTCAGTTTAAAGGTGTTTAGACAAATTTCTGACCAGAAGCTTTCATCTGTGCTGCTGCTCAAGTCTGCATCCCATTTTGTTATCAAAATTGAAATGTTATTATCTAGGTTGCATAAGAGTTTGTATATTTTTGACAGTGAAAAATTGAAAAATCATTGTAAAATTATTTAAAGAGGTAACTAGTTCTGGTAGTTTTAGGTCATTGTCTTTGTATTTAAACTTTTTAGTAATTATAGATTTAAGTTGCTGGTATTCCAATAAGTTATTTATTTCATGTTTATCTTGAAGTTCCTGGGGTTTTATGAATCTTCTATTAATAATTAGGAGCTCTAGTAGTGTTACGCCCCCAGCTTGCCAAGCTGGAAAGTGGACATTTTTTTTATTAACTCTTGTGCTATCCAAGGCACTTTAACGTTGGGAGTTGGGTCATCTGGACCCCCACAAGACAGTACGCTGCACCTTTTTTCTTCAATGATTTGTGATCTTCATTGGTTCAATGGATTATATGAAATACTCTTCACCTTTATCCACCTTTGTCATGGTAGGGATAATACATAAATGTAAGGGTGGGGTCATTTTGACCCCACAAGATAGCATAAGAGTTATAAGGATGTCTGGGTTGTTCCAGATAGGTGCATTTTTGCATGGATGAAGTGATGAGATTAAAATTTCTAGAAATTCCCACTAGGCTGTTAAAGTGGCCTTCATATTACTATTTTGGAAGAAGTCCTGTTTTTTTTACTTTTTGGCCAATAAATGCTAGATCTGGCAGGTTGATCTTTCCACATAATGCCTGTTCGAAGTTTAACCATGAGTTGGTTTCTGGATTGTTTGTTAACCATTTTAAGATGTATTGTAATCTATTTGCAAAAAAGTACTTGTGGAGGATATGTAATTCTAAGCCTCCACTGCTTTTAGCATTTTTTTAGGTTTTTAGATTAATTCTTGTAGGTTTACTGTTCCATAAGAAGCCTGATATGAATGAGTCTATTGTTTTGAACCACTTTAATGGTGGTTGTTTGGGGATCATCAAGAAGAGATAATTAATTTTCGGCCAAATTTACAATAATTTTACTGTGGCTTCCTTACCCACTGAGGGAGAGAGGCAGGTTGATTCAGCGAGTTGGATCATCCTGTGCTTTTCATTAATGGGGTGTAGTTTTGTTGCACTAGTTCTGATAATTTTGGGGAGAAATGAATATCTAGATATTTGATATTGCTTGATTTGACTGGTATCGAGAGTCTTTGCTCTGCATTACTGTTCAGTGAAATTTTCAAGTAGTTTGAGATGGAAGAGAATTCATTAATAATTGCTGCTGTTTCATTTACCGAATGTGAACTATTTAAAAAAGTAATATGTCATATGCATAGAGACTAATTTTATGATGGCCGTGTTTGGTTTTAATTCCTTTAATGCTCTCATGCTGTCTTATTGCTGTAGCTAGAGGCTCAATAAATATGGCAAAAAGAGAGGGGGAGAGTGGGCAACTCTGTCTGGTTCCTATTCCAACGAAAAAATTGTCAGAAGTCTGTTTGTTGGTTCTAACTGATGCATTGGGGTTGTGATATAATATCTTGATCCAGTCAATGAATGATTCCCCCAAACCCAAATTTATGGAGGGCAGCGATGACGAACTTCCAGCTTATTCTGTCAAATTCTTTTTTGGCATCCAACAACAATAGTATAGTAATTTCCTGATTTTTAATAGTGGCAAAGTCTATTATGTTAACAAGTCTGCGGACATTTAGAGTGTCTGCCTTTGATGAATCCAGTTTGATCTAGGTGAATCGTGTGAGGAGTGTTTTTTTTTTCTATTCTCTGTGGTAGTGCACTACAAATAATTTTTCCGTCTGCATTGATTAAAGAAATGGGGAGAAAACTTGAAGGACTTGTGGGATCTTTGTCTGGTTTTAGCAGAAGTATTATGTTGGCTGAGTTCATGTTAAGTGGTAGTGATTAGCTTTCTTTGATAAATGTGACCATTTTATAAAACGTTGGTGCCAGCTGCTCCCGTCAGGGCCTGGGGTTTTACTGTTAGGCATAAGTAGCAGAGCTTCATGAAGTTCAGACAATGAGAGCGATGAGTCTAAGTTTGTAATTTGATCCTCATTTAACCTGGGTAGGTTTACATTAGTAACCCTTGTGCTATCCTAGGCACTTTACCGTTGGGAGTTGGGTCAGCTAGATTCACTAGACAGAGCTCTGAACCTTTTTTTTTTCAATTTTTTGTGATCTTCACTGGTTCAATGGATTACATGAAATTTTTCCACCTTTATCCACCTTTGTCATGGTAGGGAGAACATGTCAAAGTAAGGGTGGGGTCATCTAAGATAGCACAAGGGATTATTAAGAGATGAGTTGATGCTTTGCTCTGATGGATTGATCTGTGATGTGTATACGTTTTCATAAAAGTCTTTACACGTGTTATTCATTTTTACCGGGTCATGAGTGCCAGATTTATTTAAGTTTTCAAATCTTTCAGGTCTTAATCTTTTGTATTTGGAATTGTGTTTGTTTATTGATAGTGTAATTTAACTGAGGTTTTAATTTTTTCAGATCTCGCAGAATGTGTTCCTGTGCAGAAGCAGCATAAGCAGCCTCCAGAGTTTTGAATGTATTTTCCAATTCTAATAAATCTGCTTTCCCTTTGTGTTATGAGTTGAGTAAGAGATGATTTTCCCTCTCATCACTGCTTTTGCAATTTCCCAAAGAAGACATGGTGAGATATCAGGAGTATTGTTGAATTCTAAGAAGGTTGCTCACTCTTTTAAAGAATTCAACAAATTCTTGGTCTTTTAACAGAGATGTATTAAACCTCCAGATTATACCTGAGGATTTACAGAAACTGGTGCATGATCACTGATAATAATTAGATGAATGCTGGAACTTTTGATATCTTTTAAAAGAGATTTGCTGACTAATAAACAGTCTAAACGAGAGTGTGAGTGGTGAACTGGAGAGAAGAAAGTGCACCCTTTAGTGTTTGGGTGACATGAGCGGCAAGCGTGCAAAGACCCAGATTATTCATGTACTGCTTTAGAATACTTGCAGACTGCCATGTGTGCTGCTGTGCTGAGTCTATCAAGTTCAGGATCCAGAATCAGATTGACGTCCCTTCCTATAAAAATTGTGGAATCAGAGTGAACTGAGAGTGAGAGTGAAGAATCTATGAAAGAATGTCAACATTTGGGCCATAGACACTGGCTATGCAAAAGTCATTATTCTGAACTGATAAATTAATAATTACAAAGTCATCTTCTGGGTCAGTAACTGTATCCTCATGAGTAAATTTAATATTTTTATTAATTAAGACAGCAACTCCTCTTTGTTTGGAATTGTAACTAGCAGAAAACGTGGATGGAAATTGTGAGCAGCACAGGAGATGATCAGCGGATTTAGATAAGTGGGTCTCCTCCAGCAGAGCTATATCTGCTTTAAGATCATTCAGGTGGGTTAACACTTTCAGCCTCTTTGTCCCAGAGCCAAGTCTACGCACACTACAGCTAACAATGTTAAGATTGGAAATACCTACTCTAACTGTGAGAGTGTGAGGTTAAATAATGCGTGTGTGCAAGTCTGTGTGTGCGTGCCCACTGCACAGAAAAATTTAATCTTTCCAATTTCTCTAGAATGATACTTGTTCATTCATTCATCTTCTTCCGTTTATCCCTTTCGGGGTCACGGAGCTGCCGGAGTCTATCCGAGCCACTTATGAGCGAAGGCAGGGGGACATCTTGGACAGATCGCTAGTCTGTTGCAGGGTCACTCATATCACACACCCATGCGCTCTCGTATTTACACCTATGGACAATATGGAGTGGCAAAATGAAGCATTTTTTTTTGGACGGTGGGAGGAAGCCAGAGACCCCGGAGAGAACCCACGCATGCACGGGGAGAACATGCAACCTCCACACAGAAAGGTCCCCCAACTGGGACTTGAACCAGGGGCCTTCTTGCTGTGAGGCAAGAGCGCTAACCACTGTGCCACCATGCAGCCCAAGTGTTTAAGTATTTTCTTGTAAACGTAGAAAACACTTACACTTTGGGTAAATTCAGGCTCAAACCTGCATGGATCTGCAAACTCTTTTACTGTCAGGCTTTAAAACTGCTCAATTATTTTTATTTGCTTTTCAAAGATTTTCTGCCAAGTTGATCTTGGTTTGTTTTTGGTTCTCCATAAACCTTCCTGGCGGTCACACTGGACCTTTCATCGCCCTCAGTTTACAGTACAACAGAGATGGATCTGCAGCAGAGAATCAGCAGAGAAGCACCATCCCATCCCAGTCTCATCGATCGCATTGGCTCATCGCTCATTCACTTAATGCGCTCGTGTTGTGTTTAATCACGTTTAGTAGTCATGCGGGAGCGGCGTCTCAGCCAAATTGAGGCTTTTGAGCAACCACAGAAGACCCGACTCTCTAGGCCGGCCTCCTTCACTCAGCTGAATGTGCTCCAAGAGACGCTTTTTATGCTCAAAGTCTTTAAGTTTCATTAGGATCTTAATCTGATCAAATGTGTTGGACTGATGCCCTAATTAAAGAGCCTGTGCATTCACAGACACACAGCAGAGGCAGATGAACAGTTGAGGAATCAGCAATTGCTCAAGGCTCATGTGCCGTTCAGCTGGCTCCCTCCAGAGGCTGACCCGTGCCACTGCAGCTGTCTGCCAGCTGTACCTGCGCAGCTGTAGTTACTGCATTGTGGTCAGGACTGTTGGAGGCAGTTTTCCTGCTCGAGGCGAGAGCTGGTGGTTTGTCAGGATCCGCGGAGCTACAGAGGAGCTGCAGCTGAACAGGACAGGGATCCTTAGCGCATCAGGGAGGAAAACAGCAGCAGAGAGAAAGGAGTCTGCTGACTGATGCTGCTGGGAGAAAAGAGAAGGAGGTACCCAGAGGAGGGGGACTGGGGTGGGAGTGGGCTCCGTGTTGGCAGAAGGAGTGTGTGTGCTGTCAGTGTGCCGAGCTGAAGGTGGTGTTTTTGTGGATTTTTGTTTACGTTGCTCAGCCACAGTCGCAGTGCCAGCCTCTGCCTCCGGAGTGACTGGGATGCAGACTGGAGGGGTTCATGCGTGTATGAGAGTCTGAGCGCAGAGTCATGGAGGGAGCAGATCAGCGAGTCAGGAGGCAAGCTCAGGGGTAGGGCTGTATTTGATGTTTGGTGTACCGGGAAGTGGAGGGGACAGGAGGCACCAGGTTCTCCAGCTTTAAGGTCACATCTCAAGCCTGCAAAATAAGTCAGCGTGAGGAAGTAAGAATACTTATGCAGTTTTTTGTCTGAGCTTCAATTTTTGGTTTCCTTTTAGCTGCTCTGCTGATGGACAAGTGAAAAAGCTCAGAGAAAAAGCTGAGTGAAAAGCTGACAAAAGATCTACGACTTTCTGAATTCATTGTAGAACATCAATATTTTAGAATTAAATGGATTTGGAGAAGGCCCTGTCCAGGGTGTACCCCACCTTCACTTAAGCAGGTTCAGAAAATGGATGGATGGATTTAAAGAGACATTGAAGTGCTTGTGTCATGACTCTTTCTTTATTTGTTGAATGAAAGAGCAGAAAATGTCTTAACTTCCTGACTGTGAACTTTCAAGTAAACTCACCTGGATGTTCAGGACATGAATGCTGAGCTAAATCCCACACTTAAACTTGTGTTGAAAACAAGATGAATCTCTGATACAGATAAGGAAACTAATTTTCTCTCTTAAAGCATCACCTGCCTCTGAAAGTGGAATACAAGTTGCATCTTTGTTTCAGCTTGCAGCTGGTGTTGCCCCAGAATCATCCGTCTGTCTCCGAGTTTCCTTCTGTCACCATGATCCTCTTCATGTCTTCTTTCTTTAAGTCCATTTACCTCTTCTGTGTTGTTCCTCCTCCTCTGTCTGGTACCTTTTTGAGCTCAATCAGCCCTTATGCCTGTCTTTGTCATTTCTAATAGACATGTTCAATAAGCGTCTCCAAGTCCACCTCCTGCAGGTCTCCCTCCAGGATTCAATCAGAGCCACTGTCTCCAGTCCACACAGTCTGCCTTTTCTTTCCCTCTGGCAGCTTTCCTTCTATAGCAGATCAGGCCTGAGGCTTTTCTCTCACAATTCATCTCTCCCACTCTGCTTTGACTCATTTCAACGGATCTGCTACGTTTTAAAGTCATTTTCTTTTGCTACTTCTTCACCTTGTGCCTGTTTCCTCCCCAAACTATCAACGGACAGACATTACATCAGAAATGCCCACAAGTCAAATTTTGTAAATAAAGATCAAGTCTTAAGTCTGGTTAGAAGTTCAAAAGCAATTTCAGGTCTTTGGGTAAATCCCAAGTCAGGGGTCCACACTAAACGTCAAGTCTCAATAGTTTAAAGTCTGTAACATATTTCAACGTGCTGCTGTTTTCTCTATTCATTAACCCCTTGACGTTTTGATTATCAAGGTCAAAATAAAAAAACAAAGAAAAATTACATACAATTTAGCCAATAGACACATTTCTATCTCGCCTCAAATCTATAGATCTTGAATCTCAAGTCCAAGTCATCGTCCTTCCTGCACATTTCTTCTGTCACTTTCTTTCACTTCTCTCCTAATCTTCACAGCTTTGTATCTATGCTACCATCAAAAATCACAGTCTATATCCCCAATCATCATTCCCTCCCTGATCACATCTGTGATCTTTCCCATCACCTTTTTCAAAACAGGACCCATAGAAATTAGCCAAAAAGTCTTCCTCTGTTCGCAGTTTCTCTGGAGAACCCAGCAACAACTTTCTTCATGGTTTTTAAAGTTATTTAAACAAATTTGTTGTGTTTGTGTGTGTGTGTTTTTTCAATTTTGAGAAGCAGCAATTCACAGCAGCCAAAAAAATGAAAAATAGTAACAAAAGCAAAAAATAGATTACCATAATATGGAGCCCGTGACCTAACATGGATAAAAAATGAATTACATCGTTCCCTCGCAATATCAATTCGTTTGAGCGAGGAAGTATTTAAAATGAAGAAAATCTTAAAAGCAGACTTTTTTTCATATAAACCGGAAGTTTGTGCGGATTGTCGGGTAATCTCTTTTCAGGCTAGCCCAGATTATGTGGAAAAAGTTTCACTTTTACAAAATGTGTAATTACACCGCATTAAATCATTTATGTAAAAAAACACAAACCAACCCACACAATAAGTCCTTCAAAAATACAGATGTGAAAAAAACACTTAGATTTACAGCAGATGCATGCATATTTCTCTCTGTGTTCATCAAATTATAATGCAAGGAAGACACAGAGGATCTTTAGAGATCAGATTTATTCATTTTAAAAGCACATGAATCACATCTTCATGTCTGGGTCATAGAGTCTAAAAACAATGGACGAATCGGATTCAATCTTCGTTGTTTTTTTTTTTTTTAATCGCTTTTGAAAAAATTGCAAAATAATAAGGAAGAAGCCTTCACAGACGCCATGGATGAAGTCTGCTGCCATTGGCTATTCAAATCATGCTTATTCTCTGCTACTCTACCATTCCGTCACTCCATTCTACTACATTCAACCTCCTGGAGCAAACATACTTCCTTTCTACAGCTACTTCCTGAACTCCCTTCTCCTCTTAATCTTACAGAGTCTATGGTAACATGCAGCAGCTAAACAGCACCGCTTATAATACTCCTTCATTATTTAAAAAAGTCAAACAAACAAACAAACAGAGTTTTAGTTTTGAAGTTTTTAGAAAAAAACTACAGGTTGGTGCTCATGGGGTTTAGGTGGTAGCCTTATTTCATCTCTGTTCAAGCTTTCATTTGAGTCTCACCACTTTTCAACTCATTAAAGGAGCCCACTCATGATTGAAACTTGCCAGTAACTCGAAATGACACGAGCATTGCACTTTCAGGAACAGAGGGGAGGCTGTGTACATGAAGTTTATGAGGGGAAAAAAAGGATGATTTCACCATGAGATTTTCACGCTTCGGTTTTATGTGGGAATTCCTCTGGAAATGTCAGCCGCTAACCAACCTCCATCAGCAAACCGAACTGAACAAACAACAACACTGCTAATGATTTTCTGTGACTAGTCTGCATGGATTGAGTCAAACATGGTGGTCCTGTCCTCGCTGGGTGACCTCTTGTCCCTGACAACATGACAGAAAAGCTTGTAGCAGGTGTGAGAGTTTGGTCTCCATTGTCTCAAATGGACACTTTTATAACAAAAAAAAAACTCATGTTTTTTATTTGAGGACTTACAGGAAACAACATTTTTTCTCCTTTATGGCCTTAACTCCCTCTCTCTGTTTCTGAAGGAATCCTTGACATACACATTACTGCACAGCCATGATTGTTTAATCTAGAAGAACAAAGACGTAGAAGTAGTCAGGTGTCTATATTGACAGGTTTTTATCTTCATTTTCAGAAACTCAAATCTAACCATGTTTGAGGAGCAGTTTCCTTTCTGCCTGTCAGTGTGCATTTGTAATGACCAGCATGGAGGGAAGAAATAGCTCCCATTTTCTGTTAAATTAAAAACCCTTCGGTGAAACTTCCAGCTCTCTTCCAGGTCTGGAAAGTTGAATAGGGACCGGAGGCTATGGATGAGATTTTCAAGAGGACAGACTTTGAGGGCTCAACCATCTGAGGGGCCAACACTAGGCACATTTTGACTTCTAATGGGGAGGAATTTAAAATTGTAATTTTTTTGAACTGCAACTTGTTTTGCCCCAAACCATGTCCCAATTGTTGGGGAGGAAGATGTAAACTCAATGAGCCCGTTTCACTTCAGGCTTCATCACATTCTGTGACAACAGAGATATTTGGTTCTCCGTCAACGGTTGGAACTCACTTAGTGAGCTCATTGTAGAACTAAGGACATTTTGTCTTTGTCAAAAAACCACAGCGGAACAACCTTTAACTAGCAAGTCACCCCAAATCAGGTTGACAAAAAAATCTAACCACACATTTTACACAAACTTTTGAAACCAGACTGCAAACATTTTTACTTGGGTAATTGGGCCATGCTAGTTTTTCAAAGAAATGGGCAAATGGCTGCGATGTGACACCTGTAATCAGGAGGCGGCAGTCTCATTTTTACACACCACATGGCGGCGGCTGAAAAGGTTTAAAGAAAAGGCTAAAATTGAGCGGTGACAGGAAGATTTTTTGACATCAGTCAGTGGCCACCAGGCACATTTGGAGGTCGCGCAGTGGCAGTCTAGTGACAGGCAGGTGGCAGGAGAGGAGTAGCACCATAATTGACTGATGGGAGGGTTTCCAAGGTCCCCAACATCATCTGATGATCGGCCGATTTCAGACTACCACCCTCCAGTCACCCCCCTACCCCCGTTCTGCCGTCCCAGTGCCACAGTCCGATTGTTAGAAATTGTATGGTAGCAGTGCAGGCCCTTGACGAGGGCTGTTGACATGGCCCAAGGGCCCGGCGATGACAGGGTGAAAATCTGGCGATCCCGCCCACAGTGGGTCCAAATGGGGAGATGGCATTGATGCTGCAAAAATCTCATCATGGCGTTGATAGTCCCTCAGTGACTCAGAAACCTGTGTATTGACGAATAGCATGTGAATGCTATTCGAAGAGCAACGCGCACAAGAAGGGTGAAGAAGAATCTAAATTGCGAATAACCAGTAATGCAGAATGGGCCCGCTTTTGTGGCCAGTGGCACCTGAAATGGATGGCCACCTTCCAGACACACATTGTCCAATCAGAGTTTCTGCCGGTTGGTGTTTCATTAGCCACCGCCCTGTCTACATGACCACGCCAACGATTTTCAAAAACTGGGCATGAAATCTTGAAGAGTCTGCTGATGATTTCCAATGGCGCGGAGGCGATTGTATTTGTGACCAATTTCTAAAATAGTCTTTACCATAAGGGTAGTATTACCCCTTCATTATTAGCTTACGACAATCTATAATAACCTCTTTTTGTCTATGCTTGCTAATTTGGTGCTGCTGTGTCTTCACTAAAGAACACTTATCTGTATATTTCAGTCTATAACACACCAGTTGTCCTCTCTGCCTCCTTTTTACACATCTGTTGTTCTGTTGCAGATATACACAGATTGGGCCAACCACTACCTGGCAAAGTCTGGCTGCCCGCGCCTCATCAAGGACCTGAGCCAGGACGTCACTGATGGAGTCCTGCTGGCACAGATTATCCAGATCATAGGTACACATTCACACATTTGTTCCTATCTGATTTACTTATTCATTCTTCCATCCCTCTTTTACTGTTGTAACAGTCCCTTAATGAGACGTGTATTAATGCAGACCTTTAATTGCAGGAAGAACCACCAAGGGTCTGTGTTGCAGTCTATGTTACGAACCTTACCCATGGTAATGAGTTTTGGGTCATGACCAAAAGGAGCAGATTCTAGATAAACAGAAGTTCTCCTCAAGTGGTTGTGCGCTCCCTTAAAGCCATGTCCCACAGCCTCTACATACATTTTGCGCGATTTCCATGTATGACATATTGGTCTACGCATGTGTGATATATGCATGGAAGTGTTTCTTGCGTTTGTCAATTGTTGATGTGCGTAGACGTCCATCAAGGGTTTCGGCTGACGGGTCTTTACATGAATTTGGTTTCAAGCTGTTCAAAATTTTTGGTTGGTTGAGAATTACGCAGTTTACAAGTATTTTATATAGTTCATACGCAATTATTACATGAATCTTATGGAATTATGTGTGCAAATTTGTGGCTTTCTACGACCGTTCCATGTATGTCTAACACTTTTCATGCTAATGTACCACTGATGTATAACTTTTATAATACGTATATGCCGCACATCTCACATACAAATTACATAATTGATGCATGAATCACTAATGAATTGCATAAAAAAGTGCAATGATTATGCACGGCCCATGTTCTATATTGGTTTACGTGTTCTTTGAGTGGTTTATTTAAACTTATTCCGTGGTTTTAACATGGTTCAGTTGTGATATACCTGTGAAAATGTTTACGTAAAGACCACAACTTTTCTCACTTTTTTTCCCCCTGGGGAGGTATTCCGCTGTAGGTACCATAACCGTTCTGGAACTTCCGTTCAGGGTCCTTTCGACTGAGTATAACGTCACACTACGGTAACCTCACTTAACTATGTAGCATCGACATCTGCTCGGGCTCTACATATTTTAATTTCACGTTCTCTTTTGTAACCTAAAGTTGTTTTCCCTCATAAATTGTGTCTTACAATATTCTTTTTCATTTTTATAAAGACATGTTGTCACAATCTGCTTGTTACCCCAGTTTAAGTTCAGCTGTGGCTGAAAATGTTGGTAGCACGGCTAAATGTTGCCCTTCCGGGTCCGTTCTGCCAATAAGAAAGCACTAGGCACACGGATTAAAAAACTATAAGTGAACATGCATTCAATAATAATCATAACAATAATAAAGGCATGTTTAGAAGACATTCTCACTCTGTGTCGCAGCTCTGTTTGTTTACAACAGACTTCATGATATTTTCTTCTATGGTGGTATCGTAATGTGTCCAGACTAATCACTATCTGACACGTCATCGGACCAACGGACAGCCAATCACATAATGTGACATCAGCACTAGTCGAAGGACCCCGAACGGAAGTTCCAGGCCGAACGGTTATTGTACCTACACCGGACATGTCCCACAAGGAGCAGGCCCCAGGGGGAGACCCAGCTGCAGGGACTATGTCTCCCTGCTAGCCTGGAGGGGTTCTTCCTGCAGAAATATTAGCAACATAAAGATGTACTAAAAACGACCAGCAAACAGATGGACAGAAGGAATGATCAGCAGTTTAAAACCGCTGCACGTGTTTATGATTCAATCTGATGGTGTCTGTCTGGTGGATTCATATGTTTATGTCTACCCCTCTTTTGCACTTTTATTCGTGTTGTTTTTTTCAAACTTTTTCAAATTCTTAAAGTCTCTTTGTTGCTCTTAGATTCTTTCTGTATTAACACTATAACATGACCATGTCTTTTGAATATCAGGAAGCTGTAAACCTGTTTGTTTATTTGATGTTGATGCAGCTTCTTCCTGTCCTCTCAGAAAGGTGGCCAGTTTCTGCACAGATGAGTCCATCTCTTCCTGAATGTCATTCATTCATTAATTTTCTATACCGCCTTGTCTCTTTCGGGGTCACGGAGCCTATCCCGGCTACTTGGGCGTAGGCAGGGGGTGCCCTGGACAGGGCGCCAGCCTGTGGCAGGGTAGAATGTCCACAATCACACACCCATGCACTTTCACAGTCACACCTATGGACAATTTAGAGTTGCCAATTAACCTATGAAGCATGTTTTTGGATGGTGGGAGGAAGCCGGAGATCCCGGAGAGAACCCACGCATACACGGGGAGAACATGCAAACTCCACACAGAAACGTCCCCCATTGCTGTATTGTTCATGTGCTTGAACCGGGGGCCTTCTTGCTGTGAGGCAAGAGCGCTAACCACTGCGCCACCGTGCAGCCCCTTCCTGAATGTTTGGATGTAAATCGGCCTTCTTGCTCGGAGGCAGCAGATAAAATGCACTCTTTAAACATTTACATTCATTCCTGACCCCAGCAGCTGCTGCTGGAAATGAAAGACTGAGATGGTCATGCTTTTTAGAGCCGTCCTAACAAAACGTTCTTTGACTCTGACTGGATGATTGTCCTTTACTCAAGAGCTTTAAAAGCGAACACCTTTATTACAAAAATGACTTTACTTGTATTTTTTAAACTCAATAAAGCATAGTCAGATTATTTTTCTATTTTACTTAACTCTGACTCATCGGGTCTTCTCTCTTATCAAGCACTGACCTTTTACAACATGACCCCCCTAGGAGACATTTTTTTGTTATTTTACATGCCTGTCAAATTAACAAAGACTACCAGACACTAATAAATAGTTTTAAAACAAAATAAAATCATGAAATTGGGTAAATAAATAATATTATTAATCAAATAAAACCTATATTCACTAGGTGGATCAGACTTGCTTGGAAGCTTAATCTCTGCAAATGATTTTAACAGTTCAGATCCCCCCCCACTCCGCCCAGCAACATAAATATAAAACTCCATATTTACCGATCAGCAAACCATGATGAGATTCACTGCACAGAGGAGACTCATCAAGCTAAACGGAGCTGAATAACTGAGGCAGAACAGCTGAGGCTTCATGACTGTCTCTGCTGCTGCTCTTGTTCTTCCTTTTCTGTACCACCTGAAGCCCCGCCTCGCTCTCCACTTTTACCCAAATTAAAGCTCTTCCCAACAACGGCTGCAGAAAACGCTTGGTTGGTGGCTCCAAACATGTTAGAAGAACTCTAGTTTTGGAGCTGAGACAGAAAACTGATGTATTCTAAAAGAAAAAAACATCAAACAGATGATGCCTGACGTAATTTACAGGTTTTTGAATGGCCAGGATGAAGTGGGAGGCTTCTCTGAACATCTCAAGAACCTGGAATAGGTCAGGTGGAACAGTTCTTCTGATGCGAATGTGTCATAAGAATAATCATACTTTCTTAAAAGCAGATCTAGAACATGTGGCTCTGCAGCAGAGAAAAGGGGGGGGTCCTGTTCTGTCCTGTTGTGATATTTTCTTCCGTTTAATTCAGTTAATTTATTAAAATAATTAAGAAATACATAGAGCCAAGCAATTTATACAGTAATGTAATTGGTTGGTTATTAAAGCTAACTTAGTCTATGTGAGTCTAATCAATCCAAATCATCTCAACTGTAACGTGATTTGCATAAACAGCAGGGCGGCAGTAGATCCTTAAGAAGTCATCAAAGGACTTAATTAAAAAGCATTCAATTGTCAATTCTGTTGAATGGGTCAAAAGTTTTTTCTCATCAAAGCAATGTGACCTCCTGAATGTGCTGTATCGTAATGATGTAAACTGGTCGTAAATGATTAAAACCCGGCTCTCTAATTAGGTAATTAGCTGCTCGTTGGTGCAAGAAAAAAAAAAGTCTAAATTCACGTAGAAATACTTTGAAAACAGGGATTACTTGTGGTGGTTAAAAATGGTTTGTGGAGATCCTTAAGCAAACTGCATGGTTTAAAGAGAGACATTTAAATTTAGCAAAATGGGGATCAAATTATGTGTAGAGCAAGAATTGGCCGACTCTGATTGAAAATAGTGGTATTAACAGATTCTTGAAGAATTTTCTGATGATTGAGGACATATAGCACAGACCAAAAATTTGGACACACCTTCTCATTCAAAGAGTTTTCTTTATTTCTGAAATTGTAGATTCACACTGAAGGCATCAAAACAATGAATTAACACATGTGGAATTATATACATAACAAAAAAGTGTGAAACAAATGAAAATATGTCATATTGTAGGTTCTTCAAAGTAGCCACCCTTTGATTTGATTACTGCTTTGCACACTCTTGGCATTCTCTTGATGAGCTTCAAGAGAAGTCACCTGAAATGGTCTTCCACAGTCTTGAAGGAGTTCCCAGAAATGCTTAGCACTCATTGGCCCTTTTGCCTTCACTCTGCGGTCCAGCTCACCCCAAATCATCTTGATTGGGTTCAGGTCCAGTGACTGAGGAGGCCAGGTCATCTGCCGCAGCATCCCATCACTCTTCTTCTTGGTCAAATAGCCCTTACACAGCCTGGAGGTGTGTTTAGGGTCATTGTCCTGTTGAAAAATAAATGATGGTCCAACTAAACTCAAACCGGATGGAATAGCATGCAAGATGCTGTAGTAGCCATGCTGGTTCAGTATGCCTTCAGTTTTTAATAAATCCCCAACAGTGTCACCAGCAAAGCCCCCCCACACCATCACACCTCTTCCTCCATGCTTCATGGTGGGAACCAGGCATGTAGAGTCCATCCGTTTGTCTTTTCTGCATCACACAAAAACACGGTGGTTGGATCCAAAAATCTCCAATTTGGACTCATCAGACCAAAGCACAGATTTCCACTGGTCTAATGTCCATTCCTTGTGTTCTTTAGCCCAAACAGGTCTCTTCTGCTTGATGCCTTTCTTTAGCAGTGGTTTCATAGCAGATATTCTACCATGAAGGCCTGATTCAGTCTCCTTTTAACAGTTGTTGCAGAGATATAGATGTAGAGATCTGCTGCTAGAACTCGATGTGTCATTGAACTGCTCTCTAATCTGAGCTGCTGTTAACCTGCCATTTCTGGTCCACGATGGGACAGCTTCAGTTATTGCTTATAATACAGAGTCGCTGTCAGTCAAAAGGAGATGCAGTCTTTCGACACAGACCCTCCAATCATCACGCAGAAGCTTGGAGTCTGGGCCAGTCCACTCCCCATTCACCCCCAGAGATGCTGAGCGTCCGTGGGCGGGACATAATCGCAGCGTTTATCCAATGACCGTCTAGTTTCGAAGCGCTGAAAAAAAACATTCAAAGCAGCCCCATTGAAGTCAATGGACGCTGGACTTCAATATGGGGAAATGCACTGTGACGCTGCGGGAATGTATGAGAAGGAAATCGAGTCAGCCGACCTGCTATATGTAACTGATTCTGAACGAACTCGTCTTTGAGATGAATGTTTTCTAGCGCATTTTTATTCAATAAAATGTTAATACAATAGTACATATTTGACCAATAATTTGTGACATTATAAGGGAAGCAGAGCAGTCTTAAAGAAATCGCCCCTGCTCTGATGAACTTATCCTCCACAGCAGAGGTGACTCTTGGTCTTCCTTTCCTGGGGCGGTCCGCATGTGAGCCAGTTTCTTTGTAGTGTTTGATGGTTTTTGTGACTTTCAGACCTTCATTTCTTAAAGTAATGATGGCCACTCGTTTTTCTGTACTTAGCTGCTTTTTTCTTGCCATAATACAAATTCTAACAGTCTATTCAGTAGGACTATCCGCTGTGTATCCACCTGATTTCTGCACAACACAACTGATGGTCTCAAACCCATTTATAAGGCAAGAAATCACACTTATATAGATATATTATTATATTATATTATATAATATTTCAGGTGAACCTCTTGAAGCTCATCAAGAAAATGCCAAGAGTGTGCAAAGGAGTAATCAAATCAAAAGGTGGCTACAATGAAGAACCTAGAATATGACATATTTTCAGTTGTTTCACACTTTTTTGTTATGTATATAATTCCACATGTGTTCATTCGTAGTTTTAAAGCCTTCAGTGTGACAATTTTCATAGTCATCAAAATAAAGAAAATGCTTTGAATAAGAAGGCGTGTCCAAACGTTTGGTCTGTACTGTATTTAAAAGAATTTAAGATTGAAACTACACTTCTGAGTATTTTTTTTCATCCAAGTCAAAAGGAATCGGGAGCAGACAAAAAAATGCCATTTTTGGGTTTGTGACGTAGAAACTACGTCCAAAGTCTCCCTGCTGATGCATCTACCTGCAGATAAATAGAAAATGTGTTTTTTTTTCTCTTCTGTGTGGAATGTTGATCATAGCTGCTGGATAGCTAAGATATTGCTCGCCATATTTGTTTCACCGCTAATATTAGGTCAAGTGTGGGAGGGGTTGTAAGATGAAAAATATAGAGCTCTCAGCAATGAGGAGGGGCAGAGGGGGCAGGGTTGCTCAGTGTCAGCAGTCCTGCACACAACTCAGAAGTGAATTTCTAATGAACTCCTGCTTCTCTGCAGAAACTATGTCCTAGAAAACGACAGGATTTAGTATTTTGGCTAAAAACTGCATCATCATTAATAGACCAATGGGGACGCTTTGAAAACGGATCAGAAATTGATCAGAGTAGCACTGTGGGTACTTCTGTAAGTCTGCAGACACCCAGATTGCATCAAATCATAGAGTAATACTCTATACTCGACTTTCACCCTAACATAAATAGAGCAGTTTTTATTCTCTTCCAGCATACTTTTTTCTTTATTTGAATGTCTTCTTCATGCTCATGTGCCCCCGTCTTCCCTCCTTCCTTCATGACCTTCCTGGTGTCCCACACAAACCAGAGTGTTCAAACGCTGCTTCCTCGCCGCTCTTCCTCCCTCTGTGCTGCTCTGAAATGTTACCCTCCCCGCTCTGCCGGCAGACAGTCAACTGAGCTGGTCGGTCAGGGACTCTGCTGGCAGCTTTGCTTCTCACTGTTTCTCCGCACTCCTGCTCCCACACATCCTGCATTGGTCTGGATTTGTGTGCATGAACTCACAAGTCTTTAGATGTTAGAATGTCAGAGTGCAAAGCGGGATCTCACGTCTGCACCTCCTTTCTCACACAGCCAACGAGAAGGTGGAGGATATCAATGGCAGTCCCAGGAGCCAGACGCAAATGGTGAGTGTCTTTCAGACTTTTCTGTCTCTCTACCCTTCAAACCGCTGCTGTTGTACTGTGGATTTGTTCTGCCTGCTCTCTGAACACCCTTTAGTCCACATGCATGTGTTCCATCACTGAATGTAGCAGAAGGAGGCAGTGGGAGGACGACACTCTGTATTTTGGTTCTCCCATCACTGTAACTCTACAGTGATCAGAATCTGATTTCAGAGTGTGCAATAAGAACTATTTTTCTTTCTCAGCTTTCAGACCAAAAACCCTCAAAAGTCCAAAATCTTTTATCATTTGATTTAAAGTATGAAGAGAATATGTGGATATTAAAAATGGTAAAAGTAAGATTTTCTTTTTCCACGTTGAACTTTTCGAAATAAATCTTAACATACAGGGACGCTTCCAAATGCTTCTAAAGTTCACTCATATCATTTACTCTTAGGACAACTTCAGTGATCAGCTTTAGGATTTATTTCCATGTGACAGAAAATGAGCACAGTGGAACATGAAGAGGCAGAATGTGACCGCTGGCAAACGCTGCTCCTTTTTCAAGGAAGGTCTCACACCTCCTGCTGCTGCTCAGAATGAGGCTCTGAATCTAGTAGACAGGCTGTTTCATGCCTGTTTCACTTTGTTTTCTGAGAAAGTCAAGTTTGTTCCACACACCACAAAGGGACCACTTTGAACCACCTTCTCATGCCTAGATTTGATGGCTGGACCGCATCTTTTGGACTTCACCTTTGAATGGGTGATCAGAGATAAAACAGATCTAATATTGAATGACAAGTCTGTGTTGATACTGATCCAGAAAGCCTAATCAAAAACATTTTCAGCAAAATATCTCCAGTAACAGCCGTGACTTTAGGAGGAAAAGCTGTTCCTCCGTGACCACATGGTCGATTTTTGTGAAAAGACATCAAAGCCACAAAAATGCAAAGCTTCCTTCGTGATTTTTTTTACAGCGCTTTAAATTTGGCGACCGGCTGAGCTATACCGGTGCTGACGTTCTTCCCTCTTTAATAACACAACCGCCGTTACTGGGAGATAATTAGATCTCACTTTTACTGGAGTTGACTAAGTGTTTATGCATTGTTGGTTTGGCCTGGCATCTGCCCTCCCACTCTTAAAGATGACATAAGATGAAAAAAATCCCACCAAGTCTTTTTGTGTAGTTTCTGGTTTAAATATTTTACCACACTTGAAATAAGACAAAATTAACTTAGTAACTTTTCAGAATATTTAACGACTGAATTTTATCAAGTCACATGATCTTGAAAAAAATGTATTTACAGCAGTATCTCTAATGAATTATTTTTTAAAATTTCTTTCAATAAAAATTATAAGCAGAGGTTTCATTTTTAAATGGAACGTGCTTTTTCTTCTTGAAACATTTGCTTGATCTGGAGATTAATTTGACTAATCACGTACTTAAAATTTTGAGATAAATGTATCTTGAAATGTGTAAATGCTTGTCTTCCTTTAAGTTGTTTATAGTTTACAACTAAAGAAAGTTAGACTGTAAGGATCTATTTTGGGGAAAGTATGTAAATAAAGCCACTGTAATGCTATGAAATAGCATTACTGTTTATCTTAAGATATAAAGGTTAATTTTCAGATTTAGTTTTGTCTTTAATTAGTAGTACATCACAACTTGGGAAAATTCTTAGAATAAGTTGGGACAAATTCCACCCAGCAGTTTTTTCTTTTTACTAAAAAGGAGGGAAAGATATCTGGTATTCTGGGACATTTTTTCTGCTCTGGTGTTTTTCCTGGTTAATGACTGTGGGAGACTGTTTATCTAAAATCCTTTAAGCCTGTTTTTGGTAAATAAAACTAAAAATGAAGGCCCACCTCTTATTGTTGGAATGTGTCTGACTATATTTTATGACTTGTTTCACACGTTCAGTTCTCAGCTGTTTCATTCTCCTCCTCCGTGGTGACTGCAGCTGTGGTTAGACATAACTTAAAAAACAAAAGCAAAATAAAGGAATAAAGTAATAATTTTGTTTTTCCCCCTCAAAAAAACTATTGATTTCCCCTTTCACCTAAAGTGGTTGAAGTCTTATCAGGATTTAAACTCTGGAGTTGCTGCAGATGTTGGACGATGCAGCAGCTTCCTGTGTGTGTGTGTAGGTGTGTGTGTGTGTGTGTGTGTGTGTGTGTGTGTGTGTGTGTGGGTGTATTGTAAACCACCACCTGCTCTGAGCACAGAGAGTCTGACCAGCTCGGGGTGAAGTTGGAGGAAGCATGGTTACTTACAGCGTGAGAGGAGGAAACATCTGACGTGTGTCGTAAAAACACTGCTGCAAAGATGTGTGTTTGTTTCTGTGTGTGTGTGGTGCTCGTTAAACAGTCAGTTTGAGTGTTTGCATCAGGAAATGCTGGTCAGATGCAGAAGTCACATCTGTTCCACTGTAATACTCCACTACCTACAAAACACAGAGGTTTTGGGTCTATTCCCAAATGGATGGTTTGATCCTTGGATACATTTGGGTGATGACTCTGACTGTCTTCTACCCCATTCATGTTAACAGAGGAGTTGGGGCAAAATATTGTGTTTTTGCTTCTACAAACACAGTAGACTCTGAAACTCTCCCATCATCAAGCGGGCTTTAAGAGAATGATTGTGGTGCCAGAGGGCATCACTGCATCAGCTGCTGCCAGCAGAAGTCTTTCCTCCTGTGGATCTTCTGTTCTGGAGTCTGTGTGTCTGTGACTGCCACTCAGTATGCTCAGTGGACAGCAGCCAAGACAGCAGCTGCTGGAAGCTGAGGATCTGAAACCAGCACACCATTAGCATCTGCACGCTTCTCAAATAATCAGCAGACATAATGCTCTCTTTTTCTGGAAATCCCTGTTCTTAATGTAAGAACGATGGCGGACAGAGCTTAATCTTTCATCATAACCTGAAACCACCGGAAGCTCTGTTCCCTTCGCTGTCTGTGCTCTCATCTCTGTTGGATCTTTGTTTTTCAATCCTGGAGAAAACAATGCTACATTCTGAGACTACTCTTCACTACAAGTCAAAGGTTAAAACCATTTCTTATGGACTCAGTATGACTAGAACTTCTGCTTCACAGCAATGACTCCATCTGAACTTCATTCGCTGATCTTCTGAAGCTGATCCTTTTTTATGGGCATGCTGTCGGCAACAGATTGTAGTTAAGACCTATACAACATGCAAGGTTAAGCAAGGTGAGACGCAGGCGTGTTGTGCAGATTTGTACTTTTTTAAATCCTCCCAAAACCTGCAGACTGCAGAAAGAGCCCATTAGGGTTGTGTGCAGCCTGACTGTTAGAAATGAGGAAATTAGACAATCAGAGTGTCGTTTGTATGGAGTTCTTACGGGCACTAATGTATTACGTGCACATCCCGTGCATGCAGCATTTGTGTGGACGCTGTCAGTAACTGCATGCACCTCACCGATGACTAGAGTGTGGAGTAAGGGCACCATACGAAAGCATCACCCGTGCGTCATAAGTTCATCTAACTTCTTTTATCCTTACAAATACGATACACTTACCCCACACACATGACTATGGTACGTTCCATTCTTACGATGTCCCTTAAAGTGGCTGTACAAGTGTCACAGGAACTGTGTTTACCTTAAGATGCACCCCCTCCTCTCTACGACCCTCCACAGACCTGGACAACCCAGAAACCCACAGCACCCATCCGGGTCCACCCCTCGTACATGTAACTAAGGCTTAACCTATAATGTATCTGGGTTAGCTGTCCATTGATTGGCCCATCTCTCCATTCATCTATCCCTCTATTACTTCCTGCTGGAGGACACCCATGCATTCCCAGGCCAGCCAACAGAGAAGTACTCTACATCTTATCCCGGGTCTGCCAGCCTGTGATGTGCCAAACCCAACCTATCTGCTGGTTCTCCAGGTCTCCCTGTTCACCAGGCTGCTTTTTCCAGGGATCATTACTGTTCAGTCAATTCATCCAGAAAATGACCCACACAGGTAATAAACAGCTGCAAAAAGCCAGCTGTTCAGGCTTGAGCGTGGCTGTCATGTTAGCTGCTGTTGTGGTCGTGTTGGTCATGTTTTACTGCATTTGTGAGACAGCCCGGACGCAGCAAAGTGCAGAGTCTAATACTGCACCAAAAAAAACGTAAATTCTGATAAATGTGATTGTGCAGCCAGGAAGTCTTAGGGGAAGTAAAGGAACTCCTGAAAAACTTCCCTCTTTTTTCAAACTAAAATGTCAGGTCCTTGAGGTAAGCCAGTGAGAAACCAAGCAGAACAGTTCTGTGGCTGCAGGCAGTGTTTGGGGATTTTAAGAACAGGGTTGAAAACACTGGAAAAATACAAACTCTTGACTTTCTTTGTTTTCACGTAGCGCTATAAAAATACATTTTTTTTAATTAAGAAGGATTTCTTGAATGTGCTGTTGGGACTCTGCATCAGTGAGTATAGTTGAGGGTTTGTGTTCTTTGCATTTTCTCTGTGTGTCCCGAACCTTTCCAGTACAGTTTCTGAAAGTTTTACAGATAAATAAATGATCCGACTAAAGATATCATCCAGTGTACATATGAATATCTGGAAGTGACACCAGAGAATGGCTGAACTGAGCCTCTTCAGCAGCAGATATGAAGCCTTCCACCTCTTATTCCCATCATTATAGACAGACGGTGTTTCCTCACATCACAGATGATGACTGTGCAGTTTGACACGCTGTGTGTGGTCACGAGAGTCTCTTTTCCTTCTGTCGACTTCAGAAAAAGAGCTGCAGCAAAACAAACAAATAAATGCTCAAAATCACAAACAACTTGAAACAACTTATTGATATAATAGTCGTCTCAATGGACTTTTTCTGATGATAGAGAACATATATAAAACAAATTAAGCTCAAAATTGTGTTTCTGAGTATTTCTTTATTCAAATCGCTGTGAATCAGTAGCAGATGAAAAAATGCCATTTGAAAAAAATTGTGGTTGTCACATAGAAACTAAACTGGGCTGGCCACAAGCTCCCTGCTCCAAGCTCTCAGCATTGTAGTGGGTCTGGGTCTTTAACCTTGTATGTCTGGAGAGTTTTGTTAGGTTTAGACACTGTAGTGGCTGCAGTGCTTTCATACTTTTGTAAATAATGTTTCTCAGTCCAGGTTTTTGAAGCACTCAAACAGAAAACAAAATCCCTAGAATTAGCTTGGAAAATGTTACAAAGCTCTAAAGCTCAGCAAGCTCAGCCTGCAGAGGGAAGGGATGCTGTGCCCAGAGCTTGATCCAAAAATTAATACATTGATTATATATAAAAGAACTTTTATCATGACAAAGTTGTTCAAAACTTTTGCCAATAATGACTTACATGGAAACCATCCTGGAAATGCTGTAATATGATTTGCCAAAAGTAATACTGCTAATAAAGAAGATTTCAGCATTTGAACTGCAGAAAGGAGAATTCACAGAAGGATCTGGAGGTTTGGCCTCAGAGTTGGGATGGAACTGGGTGTCCTGTCTTTAGGCCTGGATGAGTCTAGGGTTTCTTGGAGACCATAAAAGCCCAACAGTGTCATCTGGGCTCCATCTGTCAGCAGCCAGATGAGAAGAAGGCAGCAGGAGCCACCAGCTCCACTTTCCTGAACGTTGTCGTGAGCACAGCCTGCTTTCAATCCCAGGTTCTTATTCATTGTGTGTTTGACTGAAGACATTGGCTCAGGTTTCTGCAAGGCTGCTGTAGCTGACAGCTGGGTGACAATATTTATCATTTTGTTGGACTGATTGCACTAGCAATCAGCTAGTGCAATCCAATAAGCTGAACATATCAGGCTGGGAAAATAAAAACACATTTACCAACAAATGATGCGAACTAAGGATTTCTGAAGCTTCCTTTAAGTCATTTATTTATTTATTCAAACTTGTCCTGTCCAAGAGCTGGGCAAACAGATGAGAGCTGAAGGCCTCTTGTGTTGGACATATTTTATTTTAACAACAGGGGTTATGAATCTTCTGACAAACTAGAGGTATGTCTGAATAAACCCCTTTTGTAATCGAGGCCAAACTTTATTCATTTTAATCATATTTGAAAATCTGTTGTGTTGGACCGGACGGATAAGGAAAGGAGGGAAGAAGAGAGAGGGATCTTAGAGAGGGGGGGTAGGAAGGTGATTACAGAAAGGGAAGGGCGGGGTAAACCATGAAGCAACAAGTTGCTGGATGGTTATACTCGTTACAGTGAGATGCAGATGTAATACAAGTCTATAAGGGCGTGGCCTGTCCACACACACACTCAAATGTTATAAACGCACCTGCTGGCTCCAAAAATGTTCACGTCAACATGTACACAATACAAATGTACACAAAACCTCACCACCACCCAGGAGTTCTGGGCATCCCCCCACCCCAACCCCAGGTACGAGCCAGGACTCCCCAAGGGAGACCCGCCCCACGATCCAGGTAGCCACCCACCCGCTCATTTTTGGATTTATGCTGATCCTCGATGGGTCACTTTGTTTCTCTGATGGCTTTTTTGGCTGTTCTGTGCAGGTGCAGTGGTGCACACCCCTACCCTCTCATATGGTTTTGGCTTGAGCCCAGTGGTCTGGGACTTGTTAAAGGCTCACTTGTTGCTCAGTTGAAAGCTTTTAATCCCTCATTAGAGCCAAACAACGGCGCAGATGTTCAGCTCTGGGACCAAGGAGCCAGCTTGTTAAAATGTCACAGGGAAGGATAGCTGATGGGGCTCAGGTAGACAAAATGCCTGTTCTGCTGTTTACCAGCAGTGCATTCTGGGCATAAAAACCTAAATATAAAAAATTGCTTTTCTTGATTTTTTGAATGCATTCCTTTTAGGGTTTGCAAGGAATTGCTGACAGCGGATTCATAACCAGGGCAATGACCCCCCACTCACATACACACACACACAGCCACCAACAGTGTGAGACTGAATGGCATAGAAATTTTTAACCGAGTCAAAGAGCCACACCATGCACTGACCTGTCAATAATAATAATAATAATGGCTTAGATTTATCTACGCTTTTTCTTGGTGCTCAAAGCGCTTACATTGTGTATTATTCATTCACTCCTCATCATACTTGGTGATGGTAAGCTACTGTTGTAGCCACAGCTGCCCGGGGGCGTGGCTGCTAGTTTGTGCCTACGGCCCCTCTGACCATCACCGGGCATTCTTACACATTCCCACACCAGTGGAGCTGCACTGGAGGCAGGGAGGGTGAAGTGTCTTGCCCAAGGACAAGGACTAGAGGGAGCGGTGATCGACCCTTCGATCATTGGACGACCCGCTCTACTGCCTGAGCCACTGCCGCCAAGACACACACAAACACGCAATTAAAGCCATATCATAACACACTCTTCTCCTTACAGTGCAACAGCAAGTATTGCTCTTGTGTTTATTTCAAGGAAAGTGTCCACCCTCAATACACACATCAAATGCAGCCTAGCCAGAGTTAACCCTGCTCATCACAGGGCTAACCCTGATTAATTGTATTACTATTATTATGGCCCGCAGCAGTCACAACTGCAAGGACCATATTGTAACTGCTACGAGGGTCGAACACTCAAAAAGCCCCAAAACGTAAAAAAAACGCGTCAAAACGCCAAAAAATGGGGTCAAAAGTCGCCCAAAGCACAAAACAAGTCGACAATTGTGTAACGCAACAAAAAAAAAACACACACACGCACAACACCAACGCACAAACGACAAAATTGTAGTCGCAAAAATGATGACAAAATCACGAAAAAGCTCCAAAAAGCCCTCAAAGGACGGGTTTAAAGCCAAAAAGACATGCCCAGCCTATAGTAAAAGACTGGCTGCATTGAAATACATAGGAAGCACCCTGGGGAAAAAACTTCTTATTGTTTTTCGATCGTTTCATTATTATTATGGCCCGCAGCAGTCACAACTGCAAGGACCATATTGTAACTGCTACGAGGGTCGAACACTCAAAAAGCCCCAAAACGTCAAAAAAACGCGTCAAAACGCCAAAAAATGGGGTCAAAAGTCGCCCAAAGCACAAAACAAGTCGACAATTGTGTAACGCAACAAAAAAAAAACACACACACGCACAACACCAACGCACAAACGACAAAATTGTAGTCGCAAAAATGATGACAAAATCACGAAAAAGCTCCAAAAAGCCCTCAAAGGACGGGTTTAAAGCCAAAAAGACATGCCCAGCCTATAGTAAAAGACTGGCTGCATTGAAATACATAGGAAGCACCCTGGGGAAAAAACTTCTTATTGTTTTTCGATCGTTTCATTATTATTATTATTATTATTATTATTACGTTTCTTCTTTCTAACGGATCCGTTGAGCTCAAATTTGACCCCCGCCACATACCCGAAAACTCACCAAAATTGGCACACACCTAGGATAAATTGAAAATGAATTTTCGGCAAAGAGAACGTCACCCCCCCGAAGTCGATGACATCACGGCGAGCGTTCCCGTAAAAAAAATGAATGGGCCGAAAATCGCTTATGGGGCCAAAAAAATTTATTTTGAAATACAGTTACGAAACCAAAACACACTTGTTGGAGATATCCCAAAGAAGTTATGAAATCATTATGGGATGGCCACACGACCTACGGCTTGGCGGCCATTTTGTGGCGAACTCTGAGAAATGGCGATTTTCGTGATTTTGGATAATATGGGAAAACGACACTTTTGTTTGAGCGATTTTCATGAAATCGGATACAGATGCCAACAGCTTGATTCTACAAATACCAGAGAAGTTTCGTTGACCTTTGACCTTGGGAAGGGGCGGCCATCTTGAATTTTCCGAAAAAAGCACCTTTAGTAATGGATACAAACGAAAACTCGTCCTAGGGATTTTTTTCGATCGTCTTGAACCTCCTCGGGCATCAGTGGCAACCTACTGTGGACAAAATGTTGGAATTAGAAGTTGTAGATTTTGAACGGCGTCCGCGTGGCGAATTCGCAACCGTCACGATTTTAGCTAGCTCGCACATATTTTATCGGAATGTTGTGAAAATGAAATATACGATTCCCTGGCCCACACTGAACAAAACGGTGTCACTTACGACAAAATCGATAAAGGAATATGGCCGTGGTAAGCAAAAAACGATCGCAAAAAAAAGTGCTGACTCGGCAAAAAAAAAAAAAATTCGGATTTTTTTTTTAAGAATCGGCTAACGAAACCCAGATAACTTTGTTGGATATATCCAATCAAACTTTTGAAATCATTACGTCATGGCAACACGACCTATGGTTTGGCGGCCATTTTGTGCCAAAAATGGCCATTTTGAGTTTTGCGCGTTTTTACACAATATGGAAAAATGAACTTTTTTTCGAGCGATTTTCACGAAATTTGACTCGCTTGTCCCTAGCGTAAGTCTACAATCACCTCTGGAGTTTCGTCGACCTTTGACCTTGGGAGAAGGCGGCCATCTTGAATTTTCTCTAAAAAACACCTTTACCACCAGATTCAAACGTAAACTTGTCGTTGGAATTTTCAACGATCATCTCGAAACTTTTTGGGCATCAATGGCAAGCTACTGTGAAAAAAATGTTGGAATTAGAAGTTGTAGAATTTGAACGGCGTGCGTGTGGCGAGCTAGCAAAGTGGCGCACTGTTATAACTCCCATGCTTTTCAATACAATACAGTGAAGATTGAATGCATGCATTTATGCCTGGATCTGAATACATTGAAAAACACTGGACAAGGACATATAAGGAATGTGGGCGTGGTTAGCATAAAACCACTGTTGCTAAGGACAACAAAAAGTTTACTTTTCCCGATTTGTCCAAAGCTGACGTCAATCCGTTCGTCATCCCGAGGCAATCAAAACATAAAATGGTTGCTATGGAGATAAAATCAACAGAAAAGCCGCCATTTTGAAAAAAAGTGGGTTTTTTGTCAACTCATGACATGTAGCTTTCACCAATGGAGCAATGTGTTTTTCTGAGTAAGTTAATGATGCTGATCGCTATGCTAGCAGTTTTAGCCCTGTTAGCATAGCTAGCATAGTTAGCATAATTAGCATCTTAAACAATGTGTTTTTCCGAGCCAGTTGATGATGCTGATCGCAATGCTAGCAATTTTAGCCACATTAGCATAGCTAGCATAGTTAGCATAATTAGCATTTTAGGTAATGTTTTTTTCAGAACGAGTTGATGATGCTGATCGCTATGCTAGCACTTTTAGCCACATTAGCGTAGCTAGCATAGTTAGCATAATTAGCATTTTAGGTAATGTGTTTTTCCGAACGAGTTGATGATGCTGATCGCTATGCTAGCACTTTTAGCCACATTAGCATAACTAGCATAGTTAGCATAATTAGCATTTTAGGTAATGTGTTTTTCAGAGCCAGTTGATGATGCTGATCGCTATGCTAGCACTTTTAGCAACATTAGCATAGCTAGCATAGTTAGCATAGTTAGCATTTTAGGTAATGTGTTTTTCTGAAACAGTTGATGATCCTGATCGCTATGCTAGCTCTTTTAGCCACATCAGCATAGCTAGCATAGTTAGCATGATTAGCATCTTAAACAATGTGTTTTTCTGAGTCAGTTGATGATGCTGATCGCTATGCTAGCACTTTTAGCTACATTAGCATAGCTAGCATAGTTAGCATAATAAGCATTTTAGGCAATGTGTTTTTCCGAGCCAGTTGATGATGCTGATCGCTATGCTAGCACTTTTAGCCAAATTAGCATAGTTAGCATTATTAGCTTATGCAGCTTTTTCTATCCCTCATCAAAGGTGGGCGGTGAGGGCGGTGAGGGCGGTGAGGGCGGCAGTGGTGCGTAGAGTTGGGCGTGGAAGGCCGGTTGCGTCTGCGGGCCATACAACGCCGCTTGCGGCTTTAATTTGTTTTTATTACCTTCTGGGGGGTATTCCAGGAAGCATGTTTAAACTAGACGGACTTTAACCCTGAACTCTGGCTGAAATCCGCCTGAACTTGCTTACTCTGGGTATGTTGGTTCCAAAAGACCGGATATGAGTTAGCGTACTTGCACTCGACTTGGTAACCCTGGGTTAATGCACGTGCACGGCAAGTACATAAAGACATTCTCAATGGATCACCGATTTCAGGAGTCAACATAGAAACGTGTGGAGAAAAAAAGAGAGCGCTATACTTCAGTGAGACGGAGTCTGAGATTTTAATGACAGCGTATGAGGGTTATAGGCCCATCAAAAAGTAATACGGCTGCATCAGTAAAAGAAAAAAACAGACAAAGTAAGCACACGAGTTTCTGATCTTATTTCCATTTTCCTCGTGACAGATATATATATATATTTTATTTATTTATTTATTTATTTATTTTTCTAAAAATAAAAAGTTAGAATTAGTACGCAAGGAGTGTACATATTCATTTACCATTTTTCCAACATAGCTTTTATAATAAACACCATTAGGGGTGCTACATAAACTCATTATCCTCTCCCTCCCTCTCACTCATGGTGCAGAGACTGAAGCATAGTAGGACAAAATAACTTGACAAAACACAGTAAAACAGCTAAACAACTAAACACATTTGGTCAAAAACCCACACTTAAACCCAAATCCGTCCAGACAGGCAAAGGGAATGGTATCCCACAATCCCTTGCGGTGCCGCTCTAACAGCAGCACCAAAGTAACACCTACGAAACTGAATTAATTTGAATGAAAGTAAAATAACTGTCTGATAACTACGTGTTATTTTTAAGCTGACTTAACTAAAAAAATGATTTATCTTAACTGAAGCAAATAATTAAGTTAGATTAATGTAAAAAGTTTATCTTTCCAACATCCATATATGGTCTTATCAGCCTCTCACGGTGGAAAAAGTATTATCTGAGCTTCTTCATCCACTAAATCATCTTCAAATGGACACGCCATGCTGCTGCACCTCTCTGAAAACAAACTAACCTTCAACTAAACCTGCTCCAGACCAGGTTATGTTCAGAGCATGAGTTGCTATGGGAACTTGACATACCCTGAAACATACCTTCATTTCTGGAACTGAAAGCTGAGGTTATCCACTTCCTTAGCCTCAAACTTACCGTGGGAGCTAGCAGAACCTGCTTTCTGGAATACCCCCCTGATGGATTTGAGTGTGGTTTAAGATGCAAAAAAAACAAAATATGAAATGAGGCAAAGAGATACGGTACCCGTATTTTCACGACCTTAGGGCGCAGTTTCAGTAATGGGTGCTTTTTCTGTATTTGACACATACAAAAGGTGTTAGGTTTTAGGGCGCGGGCACGTTAACACATACCGATAAAACATGGATGCTAGTGTGTGTTTAAAAAAACAGCCGGAGCAAAACTGAGTTGGTTGGGATTTATTTTTCTGTTTTTCCGTCATCAATTAGCATAAAAAATCCATCAAAGTCCTCATCTTCTGTATCTGAAATGAACAGCAGGGCTAAATTTCTATCAAACACGGCAGGTTCCCTTTCGTCATCTTCAGAGTCAGTTCGTTGCAGTGCGGCTCCTTATGAATGATGCTGGCTTTTCAGCACTTTTAAAGCAGTGCAAGCAGACACGTTAGCCCAAGCTTCTACAATCCATTCACAATCCATTGGACAGCTTTTCATTGTAATCCCCTGGAAGTTGACTGTGTTGACTGTGTGTGTGACTGTAGTTCTCGCCTGGATGGAAAGGTGGCACTGTTTCATAAAACGAAAGCACCAAGACGGACCTCCTTGAAAATGTTCAGTATTCATTTCCTCTGCAAGCGTTACTGCCTTCAGTGAAGTCGGTCTCAGGCCACCTCGCTTTATCTCCACGGAAACTCAGCTGCATCATCTTGACTTTTCAAAATCGTTTTCCAGCTTCCTCCACTTGTGACCCATGAATTTATTCATCTTGAATTCTCTCCAGCTGTTCGATTCCTCTGCGTAGCTGATAGCTTAAACTGTGCTTCATAAGCGTGTGTCTTTGCAAGGTTTTTCGGGGTTTCCAGAACAATGTTGTTCTGCATTATGCACATACAGTGGTGGACAAAATTGTTGGTACCCCTCAGTTAAAGAAAGAAAGTCCACAATGCTCACAGAAATGACTTGAAATGTTCAAAAGTAACAATACAATAAAATGTATTGGAAATCAAATAATCAAAATCAGTCATTACTTTTGATTTGTTGATTAACGGAGTTATTTAAAAAAACAAGCTAATGAAATAGGGCTGGACAAAAATGATGGTACCTCCATAACTTAATATTTTGTTGCACAACCTTTCGAGGCAATCACTGCAATGAAACGGTTTCTGTATTTGTCAATGAGCCTTCTGCCCCTGTCCACAGGTATTTTGGCCCACTCCTCATGAGCAAACTGTTCCAGTTGTGTCTTCTCCAAATGGCATGTTTCAGCTCCTTCCACAGATGTTCAATGGGATTCAGATCTGGGCTCATAGAAGGCCTCTTCAGAATAGTCCAACGCTTTTCTCTTAGCCATTCTTGGGGGTTTTTGGCTGTGTGTTTTGGATCGTTGTCCTGATAGAAGACCCATGACCTGCGACTGAGACCAAGCTTTCTAACACTAGGCAGCACATTTCTATCCAGAATGCCTTGAGAATCTTGAGATTTCATTTTACCTTGCAAAACTTCAAGACACCCTGTGCCAGATGCAGCATAGCAGCCCCAAAACAGAACTGAGCCTCCTCCACGTTTCACAGTAGGGACTTCTTCTGGTCTTCTTTTCATTGTATGCTTCATTTTTGAGTCTACCAACATAGAGTAGATGTGCCTTACCAAAAAGCTCCAGTTTTGTCTCATCTGTCTGAAGGACATTTTCCCAGAAGCTTTGTGGCTTGTCAACATGCATTTTTGCAAATTCCAGTCTCGCTTTTTTATGATTTCCTTTCAGCAGTGGTGTCCTCCTTGGTCGTCACCCATGAAGTCCACTCTGGCTCAAACAACGATGAATGGTGGGATCTGACACTGATGTACCTTGATCTAGGAGTTCACCTTTAATGTCTTTGGAGGTTGTTCTGGGCTCTTTGGATACGGATGGAACTATCCGTCTCCTCAATTTGTCATCAATTTTCCTCTTTCAGCTACATCCAGGGAGGTTGGCTACTGTCTCGTGGGTCTTAAACTTCTGAATAATATGTGCAACTGTCGTCACAGGAACTTCAAGCTGCTTAGAGATGGTTTTACCTTTACCATGTTTGTCCATCATTTTGTTTCTAATGTCCTGGGACAATTCTCTCCTTCACTTTCTGTTGTCCATGTTCAGTGTGGTACACACCTTTTCACCAAACAGCAACGTGACTATTTGTCTCCCTTCAAATAGGCAGACTGACCGATTATGGGTTTAAAAACAGCTGTGATGTCAATTAAAGGACATACCTAAATTCATCATGACCCCCTGGGCAATTAGTTCTCAGTCAGCCCTATTTCATTAGTTTGTTTTTTAAATAATTCTGTTAATCAACAACTCAAAAGTAATGGCTGATTTTGATTATTTAATTTTCAATAAATTTTCATTTATTGTTATTTTTGAACGTTTCAAGTCATTTCAGTGCATTGTGGACTTTCTTTCTTTAACTGAGGGGTACCAACAATTTTGTCCACCACTGTACCTGCACTTTTGTACTATTCGAGGGGGGGTCTTTTTTTACATCCTCACTTCTCTCCTTACCATTCTTATGCTGTCCTCTACTAGATTCCTGAAGTCACGCAACAACACATTAGGGCCGCACCACAGTCGTATGGTCGTGAAAATATATAGAAAATATGGTAAGAGGCAAAGAGTTCTTATTGGTCGAGAGCCGCATGCGGCTCAAGAGCCACGTGTTCGCCACCCCCCTGGCATAGGGTCACCTCAGAGCATCATACACTTGTCCTCAGCGAGTGAGAGGAGACCCTTGTAGCTTGTTGTGTCTGTCAAAGGACAACAACGCAGCTCGTGGCTGAAGGAAGATTTGTTTGAAACTCCCTAAAACGATACTGATCTATCTGAACTCTTCTATGGTCTTCTTTGCGACACCTAAAGGCCAAATGAGGCCAAAGCCTCTTGTCTGCTGCAGCTCTCACTCACAGGTTTTGTCCACTTGTTATAAATCTGAACTGAATATTGCAGCTCGTTTCTGCCTCACTCTGTAAGTAAGTACATTTTGTAGCAGAATGGCACCATTCCTGAAGTCTGCTTGACCTTAGGAGAACGGAGTAGGGGTGGGAGGTGAGAATGTAAAAGGTGCAGCGGAACCTGATTTATCGCCACACATTGACCACTTCTGTGAAGGAAACTGCATCCTACTTCTGAGGAGAGAGCTGGTGTAAATTTTACAGATCACTTTTATGCGACTCCCTGGAAGGTGAGAGGCAGGTTTGAACAAAAACGGAAGCTGCTTTAAATCATTTTAGACCTCCGAATGCACAAATAATACGAAATGAGAAGAACCGTTTCATCAGAACCACTTCCTGAGTTTAGTTGAGAAAAGTAATCATTTTGTATTCCAGTAGGCATCCAATTATGAGATGTTAAAGACCCACTCTGATGACAATGGTATTTTTTGTGTGTTTTTCTGGCATTTTTAAAGAAATGTAAGCCTAAATTTAATTTCTGAGTATTTCTTTATTTAAATCATTGTGAATCAGAAACCGATGAAAAAATGCGGTTTGAAAAAGATCGTATTTGTGATGTAAAAAATACTCTGGACGGGCCACAAGCACCCTGCTCCGCCCCATTCTGATGTATCCACCTGCATACAAATAGATCTATGAATGTCTTTGTTTTCCTCATCTGAGCGGAATCTGGATCTTTTGTACGGCTTAATAGCGCTGATATTGGTCGCCATGTTTTGTTGCACTAATAATGTTAGGTTAGGGGTTGTGAGGGGCTGTAAGCTAGTGGGAAAGAGTATAAACAGATGGGGAATGGGAAGTGGGGGCGGGCTTACCCCGTGCCAACAGTCCTGCAATTCAGAGGTGAATTTTTAATAAACTACTGCCGCTCTGCAGATACAATGTCCTGGAAAACAACACAGATTTTTAGATTCTGGCTGAAAACAGCATCACCATCATTAAAAGACCACTTGGAACATTTTGGAAATAGGTCAAAGGATGATCAACGGGGGACTCTAAATATTATCAAACAAAATTTGTTTTGCCATATTGGAGCTCTCTTCAGGTTTTTGTGTGATATCAAAAGAAAAAGTCAAAACTTTTTTTAAAATCCTTATCAACTTTAGGCTTCTATGTCTCTATAAAATGTTAGTGTATATCACTAAGTTAGAATAATGTTTTTATCAAAATAATACGTACCTTAATGGAAAGATTTGTCTCTTTGTCAGTATTTTTATTTAACCCATCTATTGTTTTGAAATTCTGGTAAATAAATGTCAGAAAATATCATAAATATCATCCAATTACAATGTTCTTTTGTGGTCCTTGAAAGCAGCACAAATACTAGAATCTGCCTCTAATTCTGTAAAAAGAAATTGATAGAAAAATCCTGGATTGATTAAAGTCAAAATTGTAACTCTTTTTTTCTTTTAATGCACCTCGGGTCATCTAACAAACTGTCACCACATCATTACCTGTCAATGATCAACCGAATTTACCTCTTCAGGTTAAAATTCTTCTGCAGCCATTAAAACATTGTTATGTTGAGAAATGCTAACTCCAAGTATGTCACAGTAAAAATACACCAGAAGCAAAATCGGAAGAACAGGTCTTTGTTGGAAAACATGTCAAACAGATGATTGTTCTGGTTTTTCTGTTGTTCTGATGCTACATGAACAGGAAGTTGTGATCATTTAACGGGGGTCAAAAGACCGTTGGACGTTTCACCGAGGATCACAGTGTGGGGATTTAGTCGTGTGGCGCAGAATCCAGAAGCCGGCTGGCAGAGCCAAGCAGTGAGGAAGACGAGCTGAAGACCTGGATGAAGGAGCTCAGACTTAAAGGTGCTGTTCAGATAAGCACTCTGTGGATTGGCGTCAAAGCTCTGACCCAGGCTGCCTGTGACATGTGTCACTCACTGTTCACTTTAAAACAGACAAGCAGCTGTCATGAAAAGTTTTTTATGGCTATTTTTCACAGCGTTGTGTTCATTAAACACAAAAAAACACATACTTTGTGAAAAAGTTGCTTTAACAAAGAGGACAAATAACAAAATGTACTTAAATTCAAATAAATGAATTATTCCATTACTTTATACTTGTTATTTAAACCAAGTTTTTAGTTTGATCTAATATTTTTTTAAATTGTTAGTCAAATTCCTGTTTAAAAAAAATCAAAAGCAAAGGTCAAATATAGGAGGACTAGGACATAGTTTGACGAAGTTTTTTTTAGTTGAAGCAACATCCTGCCTTTCACACTGAGGCAGACCTTTCTGTCCTTGTGCTGCTGGTCAGCAGGTCGCCCGAGCAGATGCTTCAGACGTCAGCAGCTCAGCCTCCTGGGAGAAACACGCCCCAACAGAACTCACTGCCAAATCTGTTGTTTGTCAGCAGCAGCATCGTACATCATGTTGGCAGCACGTCATTAGATGCGAATTCTCTACAAGCATCTGAACTGGACAGTTTTTCAGAATGTTACTAATGTGGCCCACTTTAGGCTTCATTTTGCAGTTCAGATTCTTATGAGTCAGTTTAAGGACTGTTGACCAAATGCTGAAATCTTTTTGAGCATGCAGTAAAGGCTTAGAGGGTCTCAGTAGCTGATAAGAGTCAGTTATTTTTTCTGAAGAATTGTTAATATTCCTACACACTTTTTATAATAATCCATCTGTAAGCAATCCAGTCATCCATATTAGCATGGTTTCTCGTAAGCATTTAAGTATTTGTTCTATATTTTCTTTAAAAATTCACAATTTAAAATTAATAAAGAACTCATTTTACAAAATACTTAGGTAAATTATAAGCTGTCTTTACTAAAATCAATTTCAATAAATATAAAACAAGAAGATGTTCAATCAAGATAGTTGTTGTTTTTGTTTTTTTTAGCACTGGCTCTGGGAGAAGAAGGAAAATTTGCCTAAAATCCATATCACAAGTAAATCACTAACATGAAATTTACAGTTGTAGACCATTAGGGCAGTTTAATCATTTTTAGCTAAGGGTTTGTGGCTTGGAAGAGGCTTTGTGGTTCATGCTCTTTCTTGTAAAAAAGAGCTGACTCAGTAGATCTGCATATACATGGTTTGTAGTTTTGCTCTTTACAGTAAACACAAACCACTGATTATTAATTTGCCACCATGAATGGTTTTGACTGGATGAAGGATTATTAGGAGAGTCACCATGATCGATAGTATATAAAATGGTTTTGCATCTGATGATTAATGAAACAAAGTTTCTTGACTCAGAGTTTTGACATGATGAGCTATGATGGCGCCACCTCCCTGTGGCCCATCCTATTATGATTCACGGGCTGTGATTCTGTTCTGGATGCAAATCAAAGTTACAATTGCATCCCTGTTGGAGACCAAAGGGTCATAAATACAATGATATAGTCACATCAGACTTTTAGATGCAGTCTAAACCAGTGGTTACTGATCTTTTCTCAAGCAGGAAAAAAGCATTTCATTTGCAAAAGACACTCGCTGGTGGATGGTGGATGTTGCATTGGGATAAAAACTTGTAAACAAATGCTAAATTACACCAGAACTGAGGCATTGTTTTCACATAAAACATTTTAAAGAAAAATATTCCAATGTGAAAACACAGACATTATGTTATAGAGAAATTGTTTTGTAAAAATTAACAATAAACAAAATTCATGCTGACAGAATGTGTGGGAAAACATATTCTATTGAATAAACCAGCACAATGAAACCTCAGCTCTGAATAATGCTACATAAACATGACAGGCTGAACCTTTATAAAAACAAATGGGGACAGTTTTACTTCCTGAGCATAGAGACGACCTGTATTTAAGGGTGTGTCACACAACCGCTTCATACATTTTGCACTACTGCATGGACGAAAATTGGTCATATGTGAATATACGTGGAAAAAGAGAGAAATTTTCATCTCAAAAATATTTCAAGGATATGTCTTAGAAAAACTAGTTTATGCTTTCATCTTTAGTTGACTTGACTAATGTGACAGTGTTTTACAGGTCTACCAAAAAATTCTATCAGGAAACTACAGCTTATTCCGAAATTTGCTGCTCGCGTTCTGACAGGGACAAAAAAGTGGACCTCATCAATCCAGTTCTGAGGACTTTCCATTGGCTGCCTGTCTGCCAGAGGATAGACTTTAACAGTCTGTTGCTGCTTTATAAAGCTTTGAATGGTTTAGCACCAATATACATGATGAACCTCCTGACCCAGTATGTAACAGCCAGACCTCTCCGGTCATCTGGATCTGGTCTTTTATAAATTCCTAGAGTCCAAACCAAACTCTTTTTCTGCTGTATACCAGTAAACAAAAGAGGATCAACTCGTCAATGCTTCACAACAGGTTGGGATTTCTTGCAGGTCAATGATCCAAATTTTCAAGGTGCGAAGACGTTAAACTGTTGGTGAAGGGGCTTTCATTTTATTTGGCCATCGTTTCTACTTCCTGCTTAAAGAAAAGGATTTAAAAGTCTTAAGACCCTGCTGTGCTCACTTCCTTCCCTGAAGGAGACCCAAAGTCAGTAGTGAATGAGGCTCCTGGGCAAGATTTATATTCTGCTCTCAGAAAAAAAGTAAAGTAAAGCAAAGATGAGAAAAATCACAAGGCTGGAAAAAGGAGAGGCTGGAAAGACAAATTCAGCAGATACTTAGTTCTGTTCTGCAGCTTATATTATCTTCATCTTTTTTCAGTAAAGTGAGATTGAGGTGTAGTTTGGTGTTTGTTTTTCAGTGGGTATGAAATATTTTGAGTAAATCCCTTCAATTATTCAGCAGAGCTCATGTGTTTCTAACCTGTTTTTCCTGTTCTGGCTCCAGAGTGGTTTCCTTCCCGTCTAAAATGTGCTGTTGCAGTTCTTGTATTGTATATGACAGTTCAATAAGTAAGAGTTAATGGCCGACGAAGTATGCGTTATTACTTTTTAACGCACGCCGTGGAAGCCTGAACCTTCTGACGCGCCGCACCACCGCTGCAGTCAAGCTTCGACGATATATACATGCTGATCTTTCCGATGGGTTGAATAAAGCATCAGTTCCGCTTGTTTTTGTCCAAATGATGAAGCGAGAGGTTGTTTTAAAGAAGCCGGCGCAGTGATACAAAACATTTAGGCTAGGTGACCGGAACTTCGTTTTTCACCATGCGGTTATCAGGTTTTAATGTCCACCCAGCAGCCAATCAGAATCGAGTATTCACTCAGGCCATGGTATAAAGAGAGGATAATTTCAAATGTCTGTCCATCATGCAACCGTCAATAGCCGTTGCCAAAAGTCACATCTTCTTTTTTGTTGCACTAAGCAACAAGTTCAAATAAACGTCTTGCTTTACACAGCTACTAACAGACCTGTACTGATTCACAACTTCAAATGACTTTACTTCCAGTAAATCCTGCTGTTGCACAATTTTGTCCTTTCTTCAAAGCTTGTTGAATTCATAAAGATAGGGTGTTTCAGGATTTGTTTTGTTCTATCCGTGGAGAATGCGATTTTTCAAACTCCTTTTCTGATTCAATAAAAACGTTTTTTTCTGATACTAATCCAGTACAAATGCTTTTTAGGTAAGCTTGATGAGTTAGGGTTATAGTTAGGGAATCATCAGTTTCATTTACTCATTTATTTTTTGTTTATAGTTTCCTGTTGATAAAACAAGATGTATTGTTTTGTTATTGTGAATATTCCGAAAAAACAGACAAACAAACAGACATTTTCTTATTATTTTTAAGATCTTTGCGCAACTTTACATAAAGAAATATTAAAACTAAGACATTTGGCTATAGCACACAGGAAGGGACAGTGAAAGAAACAAGGTCTAACGTATGTTCATGTGTGTTGCCAGATACACACTGCACAAAATCGTTCGGTGTATGGGACAAGAGTATGCTTCAGTGGTTAGGTCAGTGTTGGTATTTCCCTGGTAGCTAGTAGAGTTGAGTGCTGTTTTATCAAGGCTTACGTGTCTATCAAGGCAGTCACGACAATTTGTTCAGGCTACACAGGGTTGTGCGGTGTATGGGACACCAGTTAGCTTGAGCAATTCAGGCAGTGTTTGTAGTACACAGATAGCTGGTGTAGAGGAATTCAGTTCTATCAAGAGTTATCTGTCTGTCCAGGCAGCCACTTCAATTTGTTCAAGCTACTCGGGTCAGTTCAAGGCGAATGGGAAGCAAGTCTACTTCAGTGGTTCAGTCAGTATTTGGTAGTACCCAGGAAGCTAGTTTAGTTTTTTGCTACATGAAGCATCTGGAAAAGCACAATACAAAATTGAATCCACTATTAGTATTATTAATGTCATGAAACTAAAAAAGCGTTAGTATGGTTTTGAATTTTAAGTGTTTTATCCCTAATAAGAGCCAATGTGTGATTCGTTTATTTCTTTTCCATTTGGGCCATCTCCTGTCTCGAATAGAAAATGATTAACTTCCTGGTAGCATCATGTAAAAATAGAACATGTTCAAAAAATGGATAAACTCGAAGTCTCTTCCTTTGGTTTGAGCACATTTAATGCCAGCTGTTTTGCCCCATTATTGTTGTTATTTTGTTTATTGCTGCAGTCTTGTTATTGTCATTATGGGCGGTTGTAACATCCTCAAACACTACTTAGTGTAGCAAACCATCCAGCGTTTACCTAGTGAACTGACCTGAGTCCAGTACATTTCGAGCCGTGAACATGATTCTGTGCTCCATCATGTCTGAATGGAAATTCTTTGCCAGGCTGCAGCACAGATAATTGAGAAGTGAATGAGTTGAATTAGGAGTTAGAACAGGGAAATTGCCAAACTAGGAGGAGCCACCAGGGGTGATGAAGCAGGACTGAGAAAAACTCTGATTCTTTCATTCTGCAGTCAAATGGTCTCCATTTCTTTGCAGAATTCGTTTTGGTGAATTATGAAAAGGCAGTCTTGAAAATATTTACTGAGCTGCTTACAACTGATGCACATATTAAGGTCTGAACGAGAAACACTTGAAACACCTATTATAGTTTCTGTGTTATTACCACACATTATGCTGCTGCAGCAGAGCTGGAATTCTACATTCACTCTATTTTCTGCCATTGTTGACTTTTTTTCTACAGGCAAGTCCACTGTTTGTGGCATTTTCTTCTGTATTAGTTAGAACAGTGTTTTTCAACCAGTGTGCCGCGGCACACTAGTGTGATCATAAAATAATTTTTTCTTTGTGTTTATTTGATTCTATTAAAGACATTTTGATAAGAATGACGGAACCGCAATGTAGCTAATCACGTCATCAGTCTGACCAATCAGAAGTGGTTAAAGTCTTAACTTCCTTGTTACAATTTAGCTCATAAAGTCTCTCAGTTTCAACAAAAATACCAGCTAAAGCTCGTCTTTAGCGGTGTAGCTTTCCACAGAATCCAGTACCAGACCGTGGAACAAGTGAACAAAACAATGAAGCTCAGAGACGCTGGTCTTTCTGCCCTTTTACGTCCGATTTCACACTACATCTCCCATGATGCATTGTCTTAAAGGGACGTACAGTGTACAACGAGTCGTCCTTGATATACGTCTTAAAACCAAAAAGAACACTTATCAAACAGTTTTTAAATTTTCTAACTTAACTTTTATTTGATCTCTTAGAAAAAACAGCTGCAACTTCCTGCTTTTTCTGCCATAATTATCACACAAATGCACATGAGATTAGTCAATACAGACAATGAGTTTCTGCTTTTTTTCTTTTTTTTTTGGATGCTGGTGTGCTGCGGGATTTTTGTCAAGGTTAAAGTGTGCTGTGGCTCAAAAAAGGTTGAAAAACACTGAGTTAGAACATGATCATTTTTTGTTGTTACTAAACTCTGAAAATAAATCCTACTCAGAAAGACACATATCATCATTGAAATTTAATCGCTGCCCCATGATGTCGCCCATATTTTGGCAGGTGTCATCACCTCGCTTATGTTTCACATCTGCCCTCCTGGTAAAAAGCAGCCCCATTTTTCCTGCTTGAAGTACTTAGTGATTTGATGAAATGGGCTTAATCAGAATGCCACAAATGACTTGTAATGGTTCATGTGGATTTGTCTGATGCCAGGCAGGCTGCGCTGGAAAAATAAATGATGTTGGTTTCTCAAGAAGCTGTTAGAGGTGCCACAAAGCCAACTGCCCACCAAACTCACAGTTAAGGATCAACAGAACCCCAAGAATCTTTAATGCTCCCACTAACATCATCCTGCTCATTTACATGAGTTAACAGCTCCAACTGTTTGTTTACAGATATGAACTCTGTTAGATTTGACTCCAAAACGACTTAGAGGGTTTTTCACAACTATGTGTCCTACAATGACACAAGCCTGGGATTTGAACCTGTAACCCACTGTTTGGCAAATGGCTGCTTCACATTTGCAGCTGCATGGATAAAGCAGATATTTTACCATCAAACGCCACCCAACATGTCATTCACACTTCATCTAATTTAACTGTATTAACAACTCCTGTGCAGCACATGTTGCCCCTCTTCTGACGCTGTATGTAGGATAATCAAACAGGCAAACACCAGTCAGTCTGCATGTGCAGCATGTGGTCAGGCAAGATTGAAGCCCACATTTAAGGTTACTTTGTGCCTTATGTTAGAAAATATGTGTTGGTGTTTTGAAGTGGGAGGTTGTGGTCGCCTTATGTGAATTCCTGTTTGGACTCGTGGGACGAGCAGCAGAATGAGGGTTGAACTCATCAACAATTTTCCAAACAGTCTCTGTGTTTCTCTTCCTTGTTGGTGGTTTGGCTGATTGAAGTTCGAAAAATGCTGTAGCATCATCTTGAGCCCCAGTCACATGCACCTGTATGGTTGACCTGTATGGGTGCTGCAGGTTTTTGGGTTGTCAGGGCCCATAGAGGGTCATGGAGAGGAGCGGCTGCATCGTAAGGGGAATGCAAGTGTGTCTTGCAGTTCCCTTGAGGCTTGTACAGCCACCTCAAGGAACATCATGAAAATGGAATGTACCATTGTCGTGCGTGTGGTACATGCATCATGAAGTATTTGTAAGGACCACGCACTCATGTCGTATGGGTGATGCTGTCGTATGTTGCCCATATGCTGCACTGGTAAGGTGCTAGCACTGGCCCCTTACTAACTGGGTGCAAATGAATGCATGGATGGGGGTGTGCAAGTGATACATAGGACGCCCAAAGTGAGTCCACACAAACTACACTCAGATTGCCAAATTTTGTCATTCACCTTAAGCTTGAAAAGAACTGACGGGCCCCTAAAATAGTGGAGACGTTGAAAAAAGTGTACAAATCTGAACGGCGTGTCTGCATTTCATCTACTTCAACCTCACTTACCCTTATATGTTGTTTAAAGTCTCACTCCAACTATATTTATTTCTATTGCAAAAGCGTTGCCAGTTCTCTTTTCAATATAATTATGCAGTTTTAGCTCAAATCTAAAAACCTGTGTATGTTTTTAAGACATAATTTGAGCAGATCGGCAGAAGCTCATCAGAAATGTGTTTTTGTTTGTGGGTGGGACTGTTGACCTAGCTAATTTCCCAGCATGCCTTTGTTGACACTATCTCCCACCAGTGACAAGCGTCCACACAGGCCCAATCCAGCTACTCAATTTAGAGCAGATGGCAGCTCAGATGAGGACAATAAAAACGTACATGGATCTACACGTTTGCAAGCCGATTCTTTAAAATTGGTGGAGAAAACAAAACTGTAGCACACGTCATAAGTCATAACTTTTCTTAACATTCAGTTTTTATCTGCTTCTAATTCAATGTGACTTGAATAAAGAAACACTCAGAAACGTTGTTTTAATCTTAAATTATTGTATACATGTCCTACATTGTGAGAAAAATGCAACAAGAACATGTTAAAAATACCAAAAACATGGTTTCCATTGGAGTGGGTCTTTAAGCATAGAAAAATGTGCATGAACATTTTTTGCTCCACTGGCTCAATGAGTTGTTTATAATGCAAAAATTTAATCCAGGATTGTACAGTGGGCAATGCCTCTTGGCCAGGCCTCTCTCGAAAAAGAGATTTTTTCTTAAGGGGTTTTCTGGTAAAATAAAGCTTAAATAAAAAAATACATACATAAAAAACAGGTTTGCCCATACATCCACCCATAAGGGCAGTTATGCCTAAGGTACCAGAACTTGACTTAAGTCAACCAACCTAGTTGTGAAGCTCACCCTGGCAGGAACAGCACACTTAAGAAGATCCCACAGGTGTTTGATGAACGGCTGGTGGACCACTCCATCTTCTCTGCTCTCAATCTCCTATAGGCCCTAATCCCCCATAAGTGGGGGTGAGAGCTATCAAAACAGGAAAAAACCTGTGGACGATACAGGACAAATACAGTCTGGATTCATACAAATCTTATAAATAATTTTACTCTCAGAGGGACAACTGTAGCTGCTCAACTCCAAGCTCATCTCTCCGGCAATAATTTATACGAAGAGCTCCAGTCTGGTTTCTCTCCCCTCCACAGCACAGAAACAGCCCTCCTCAAGATCACTAACAACCTCCTCCTTGCAACAGATGCTGGTTCCCTCTCCATCCTCCTCCTGCTAGATCTGAGTGCTGCGTTTGACACTATCTCCCACCCCATCCTTCTGGACAGACTTTCCAATATTGGCATCACCAACCTACCCCTCAGCTGGTTCCATTCCTATCTCTCAGGTCGCACCCAGTTCATCCGGTTAAAATCCTCCAGCTCTCCCGTGACACCATCACCACAGATGTGCCCCAGGGCTCTGTCCTGCGGCCCCTTCTCTTCATCATCTACCTCCTCGGTCACATTTTTCAGAAATACAACATGCATTTTCACTGCTATGCCGACAACACCCAGCTCTATATCTCCTCCAAACCTGGCTCTACTTTCCCACCTTCTTCTCTCTCCAATTGTCTTTTGGAAGTCAAATGCTGGTAAACCGCAAATTTCCTTAAATTAAATTACAGTAAGACAGAACTCCTCGTTGTTGGCACAAAATCCACTCCTAGCGAAATTGGTAATTTCTCTCTCTCCTTCGACAATTCCTCCATATTTCCCTCCCCTCAGGTTAAGAGTCTGGGTGTCATCCTTGACAGCACTCTCTCATTCACTGCCCACATCAAAAACATCACCCGCTCCGCTAGAAAAACGGTTTTCAAACCTGCTTAGCATTTTTAATTCTGTTTGAAGATCAGGCTGTGACTCATGCTAAGGCTTCTTCAGGACAAAGATGTTAGGTCACACTGTGAGGGCTATCTACTGTGACTCCTACAGTGACAAACAGCTGAACCTCCCTTCGAGGATCAATAGTGTGTCCCTGAGCTGAGCAGAAATTTGTTTACATAAATTCCTGTTTTGTCATATTGTGCCTTTAGGAGCTGCATCAAGTCAAATACAGTAGGACAGTAGTTATCTACATTGCCTGCATGCAACATGACTCACTGCCCTCCAAAGTCTGCAAAGTCTCCTCATTAATGAAAAGACATGAACACTGAGTGAGCAAGCAGAAAAAGATAATTATGAGGCGAGCTACAGCTCATGAATTATTGCTGCTTCTAGACATCTGGCTGAGTTGTCCAGTCTGCGCCCAGTGTTGTGTCTCTTACACACTACACTGAAACTGAGCACTCTGACCCTCAACCTTGTCATAAAGTACTCCAGGCATGTTGGCTGCCGATGAAACTGCCTGCTAACTGCTGTCCAGAAAGGCAAGAAAGCCTCTATCGACAGAAATCCTTTATCCATCCAGCTTGCAGAATAGAAGCCCTGATTGGGTTTGTGACAAACTTCTGGTCTGTTAGATTCCCCCTTCAGTGTCTGCAACTCCATATACATGGGGTTGTGTAGGTGGCAATCCTCCGTGGTCAGTAAGTCATACAGCCAAGTCCCAAGATCACATGGGGGTCGGGTAATAACTAAACAATGATGTGCTTTATGGCTAATAATGCTGATCTGCTCCTTCCTCTGAGCACTATGCCACAAGACATAATGACCACATTCCAGGTCTGTCCTCCCGTTTGTGCTGACTGTTTGCTGTCTTCTTCACAGATCGAGAATGTGGACGCTTGCCTCAGTTTCCTGGATGCCAGAGGAGTGAATGTACAAGGGCTCTCAGCAGAAGGTAAGGATGCAAAACAATGCACAATGGATGGCGTGAGAAATCTGCTGATTAAATCAAGACAGCAGTGGGAGTGTACTTTTTGTAGTCTGAGTTTTAAAACTCGGGGCAACAATTGCATGTTGGAAAATATGTTACTTCTTTAAATGTTTCACGAAAACTGTCTTTTCCATTTCCAAAACATTTAAAGCTGGTGACAATGGTCTTCATGATATTGTTTGCTTTACAATTAGTGGTATGACACTATCATTATAGTCTGCTAAAGATTTTCTAAGTGAAGGGAAATCCACTAGAGGCAATTTTTGCACAAATTCTAGTTAAATTCTGGACCAAACCAACTTGCTAAAATGTGATATAAGTGAAATTAGCCACATAAAATGTCGTCTTTTTAATTTTACATTAGGGGAACCAATACTACAATGGACAACTCTTCCGTCAACAAAACAGCTGTTTAGTTTTTTACATGTACCATTCCAGGGGTTGACCTGTATGGGTGCTGTGTTCTTTGGGTTGTCTGGACTAGTAAGGGCATAGAGAGTGGTAGCCGCATCTTAAGTGGAATGAAGGGGTGTCTCGCAGTTTCTTCAAGGTTTGTGCAACCACCTTAAGAGACATCATGAAAATGGAAAATAAGATTGTGGTGTATATTGTGAAGTATTTGTAAGGATATTGGAAGTTACACACTCTCATAATGTACAGGCGATGCTGTCACACAGCCCATATCCACCTGTAAGGGCAATTGTGACTAAGGCTTTAGCTGTCCCTTTTTTTAAGTTTATTTGTAAAGGACCATGTACAGGAGCATTCATAAAAAAACACTTTGTACCAGACTACAGATTATCTCTCAGAGATAATTGCCATCTGCAGTACGGGAGGCGGCTGGATTGCTTAGTTGGCTGGTCCTCTGTATAGGAAACATGGGTTTGCCTCCTAGGGGCGCAATGAGCTAAATAATCCTGTGTGGGTCCTTAGGTAAGACCCTTTGCACTGCTGCCCATTTGGGTCTCCCTGTGCCTTGAAAATACAGGGTTTTTTCAGGGAGGGCAACCTGTATAAATACTCTCTGCCAAACCTGGGCCATTCGCTGGGGCAACCCCTGACGGGATAAGCTGAAGGGTGAACAACATATTTTAATTTGTGACAGACCTTTTTTATATGACTCTTGAAAGTTAAAGGTGAATCAAAAATTATACCAAGGTATCAGAATTGTTTTACACTTTTAATAATTTCTCCCTTAACATTAACTGGAGGGTAAGATTTTATTATTTTGTTTTATTAATAAAAGCACTGTTAATTTTTTTGCCATCAATAATTTGGCTGCCACTTGTTGAGGGACCTTCCCTTTTTTGTAGATGACCGTGTCATGTGCGAACAACTGGAACACACATAATCACCCAGGGATGGCAGTTCATTGATACATCTAAGGGCAGCTAATTCAGTTTAAATATGTTGTTTGTTAATTAAAGTTAAGCAACACCCAGGCCTCTATATTCTCAGGCATTTATTTTGAAGTATCACTGCTTCTTCCTATTTGCTGGCCATATTCCCCACCTCTGCCCCCCCGCCCCCCCTTCACTGCATCTCTAAGGTCAGCATGCGTAAACAACCAACCGGATCTCAACTAAATTGTCTTCACATTTCACATTCCTGCTGGTTTCTTTTTAAACATCAAAGAGGTGCATACCAACCCGATGTGTCAAACAGCTATAATAGTCCAAAGGCCTGACACACTGACCCTAGATACAGTTCTGAAAACAGCAAAGTGACGAGCTGAGCCTGGAATGGCAAAGTGCGTCTGTAGATTTGTGGGCTCTCGGGTTACCCTGCTGCTGATGCATGTCATTCCTGCCTTCTCTGCATCTGCCATCCCATCTTTCCGTTTGCAGCATGGCATGGCCCTCTCATGACTAAATTAATCTTCTCTGCCCTTCCATGCTTATTCAGGCTTTATGCTTTTACAAAGCATGGGAATTAAATGAAGCCGGATGTTTGATGTGCATACAGGAACCAACAACCAACTTATAGTAATAACCTCCTCACAAAGCTTGTATCCTCTTGTGGAGGCTGTAAACCAAGGCTTCCGGAAAATCCATCTTATTGAAGAGTGCTTTTAGTTGCCCCACAGACGTTTCCACTGAAACAGGTTACGAGCCACCATAAAATCCATCCCCAGCCTTGTTTCATGGATGGAAAGCATGCGGTGCGTACATCATAACTGATCAGCCTGAATCTGGCGTCTGCAAACCGAAAACTCCATAACCAGCTTCATTTTGTGTGGGTGGCCATCAAACATTTATGCAGGATTTTATTTTTCACTCAGAGACATTTATGATTCTGTTGTAAAGATAAAACATCTACCTACTGAATGTCATGCACCCAAAAAATATTAAACCGGCAACTTAAAATAGTTTACGAGCTGAAATGGGATAATTTGTTGCTTAACATTTTTGCTCTAAAAAAGGTCAAAAGCCTCTGAAAACTGTTTTCTAATGAGGGAATTGGCGGGGGCCTACATCCGGTCATTGAAGTTTCTTTCCACCATACGGTTTGGAGTGCAGAACCTGCACAGAACATGCTCCTAATGTGTTGTAACACATGTGGAGAACCAGCAATAACAGCTACTCTTCACAATAAACTTTAGCTTAGATCTCAGATGGTGCAATTATGTGTAATTGCTTTCATTTTATTAGTGCTTTTAAACTTATGTTTCTTGAATTGACTGAGATTGTGCTTTTTTTCTGAGAGAACTGTAAGAGTTGATGATAAACCTTACCATTCATGTTTGTTTTTCCTTGTTTACTTATTTGTATAACTGAAAAACATCTGCATATTTTAAAATATTAATGTTTTTGGAAATGTTTTGTTTTTTTGGGAGATAACCTTTTTTTTTTTTAGAAGTATACTGGTTTTCTATCATCAAGATGTTGTCCAAAAGTCTTTCATCAGTTCTGTAGCCTTTAATGAACTTCACTACGTCTACATGTACGTCAGCCAGGTCAGTGGATCCTGTGGTGGTTTATTGATTTGAAACAACACAGTTGCTCATACATGTATGATCCCTTCACAGATTTACATTCATGCTACCGGGACATGGAACCTGTGATGGTGTAATCAGAGGTTGCTAATGATACGGTCACAAATACAACTGCCACCACATGATGGGGAGGGATCGGCAGAATCTTCAGGATTTGCTGCCACTGCCTGATTTTTTGAGAATTATTGGCGTGGTCATGAATGGAGAAGCCAGCAGTCAGTCAGGCGGGGATGAGTATGAGATTGAGCGACAGCTGGGTGGTGGCAGGGGGATTGCAGGATGACAGTAGTTCTGGACGATTTGTAAATGTGTCCTTAACAGCGGTCAGACACATCAGGTGCCACCAGCCCCCACCTGGGGATGTATAAACTGTCTACTGTATTTACTCTCTAAGCAACAAAGCGCTGCAAAAACAGCCTCAACAACAACATCTTTTTCACCCTTCTTGTCCGCATTGCTCTTCTTCTATGATTATTTAAGAAAACACAATGTTCTGTCTTCTTCATATTCTTCTCAGCATCAACCGCATTTTGTCAATACGCAGGAGTCGCTCTGGTGCTATCATTGCCATGATGAGTTTTGTGCAGCATCAATGCCTTCTCCCCATTTGGACCCATAGAGGCCAGGATCGCCAGATTGACGTTTGGTCTTTGCTTGTCCCCCGGTCCATGTCCACAGCCATCATTGAGTACCAGCGCAACAATCAGAGAATGGCAGTGGGATGGCAGCATGGGGGTGGCTGGAGGGTGGCAGTCTGAAATTGGTTGATCATCAGACGCCTTTGATTTTACGAAAAAACTTGCATTTAGGTTGCCACGTTTTGGTATTTGTGACCTATGTGTTAGCTTCACACTCTTCACACATCTGCGTCCTGGTTCAACCCAATACCCTTTCAGAAAAAGGGATCCTATATGAGAGGTTCCTTCAAAAAGAACTTTTCTGTGTTCCACAATATCTAAAGTAAAGGAGTTTCTGTACTTCCTTCATCTTCTCCGTTAAGTGAAGACCAAACAATCTTCTCCTGATGCAAATATGATCCAAGACATTAAAAGCAATTGATCAACTACAAGAAGCGTTAGAGATGCACTACCAATGTGTGAAAAGCTTTCATGCTATAAATTTACATTTTGATATCCAGCATGATTCATGGACGAACTTGGCAGATTTTCCACCTGCAGTTAAAGTGAACTCATTTTTTTGACAAAACTAAATACAGTCAAAAAGGATTGGCTGGGTCATACGTTGCCACAGCATTAAATCAACTTTCCAGTTGTGTTAAGTGTTGTGGTCTGGTTTGCTCTTTTTAAGTGGGCAGAGTCATGTGCAGGTCATTCTGTTTTAAGTGAGTTTGGTTTGTTATTTGTATGCCTGTTTGTTCCTTCCATCATGTGAGAGTGTTTCTGTTTTTCAATCTTTACATGATCGGCACAAACACAGATTTTAAATGAAGCAAAATTGGGACCGTGAATGAGCAAAAGATCTGACTTATAAAGGACTCTGTTAAAGGCAACAAAAAGGGCATTTATATCAGATTTAGCCCTTGATGGAAACAAAGACTACTTCTGTGGCTGACCGTATAAAAAATTACTCAAAATAGATCCATATTTCTTTTTCTTCCTATAACAATGTTTTCTCTGTTTCTTGCAGTTGTATTTTCCAGCTGCCCTGTTGGGCTGCGACTTTCTTTTTTAGTAAACCAATAAAACACCCCTTTTTAAGATTCAGAATCATTGCTTGTAGGTGTTTAAGAACTGAAAATATCCCTATGAGAGACTTTGTCTGCAACCTTTAGAGCTACTGTCAACTTTTCGGAGGGCCGGGGAGAAATACATTTACATTTACAAAATCTCAGAAAACATTAACTGCATCCCTGACTTTGTGCAGCTGAAGATTTGGTCTAATAAGTAAATTTAGCTAAATAAATGAATGTGGTAAAACCACTAAAAGTAACTGGAGGTAGAACTGCTCACAGGTGAATTCACTGATTGCTATACCTTTTAGGTGGAAGATTAATTTTCATTACCCATATGCACATTCAGTAAGGATTGCTGACTGTACAGTTGGAGCTGTAGACCTTCACTTCTCAAAGCAGTTATGACAAGATAATGACAAAAAATAACTACCAGCTGGAATGAGAACCTGTCCAGATTTGAAGCCTGTCATCTGACCTTTATTTTTGTGTTTATTCCATTCATTCATTCAACCGTGAATACATCCATCCATGTACTCGTCTCTGCTCCCGCTCCAACGATGTGGACCCTACCTTAGGCTCGTCTCGCACCCCCAGCCGTCCCCCCCACTCATCTGGATGAAGCCCATCCGCTGGACTTTGTAAACATGTGGTTGTAGATATAGATAAGCTAATTCTTCTCTAAGAGTTCTGCTACATCACCTGTCCATTCTGGGGTGAGAATCCCTTCTTCATGTGGGAACCCCTGAGGTTTCTATTTTTTTTTTCCTTACCATGAAGGAGGGTCTAAGGGCAGGGATGCCCAGTTTAGTCTGTTTAGTTTAGTTTAGCCATTATCTATTGAATTCTATGACTTTTTTTTATGATTCATGTTTACTACACAATTACCATTGAGAGGACTATTCTTTTAAATATGGGGCTAAATAAACAAATTGAATTGAATCTATCAATCCATTCTTCCATCCACCCACCCATCCATCTTCAAGCAGTGATACATCCATTTCTCCATCCATGCATCAGTGAATCAATCGATGTGTGCATTATTCCAGTGGTCCCCAACCTTTTTGTCACCGTGGACCGGTACAACGCAGGGCACGTTTACCGCGGACCGGGGGGGGGGGGGGGGGTTGAGGTGCATCGCAAGACAGACTTAACGTGGGCCGGGGGGTATTTTCTCTTTAGTTATGATAATAACAATAATAATTATAATTTTCCCCTTGTCAAAGCAACTTTCTAAAGAAGTTTGTTTTTTGCTCATTTTGGTTGTTTGGGTTTAATTTTAGTGGGGTTTATCACCTGATGTTTGGTGTCGCGACTTTGACGTGCGTTAAGTGTGACAGATGTAAGAAAGTGAATCCGGTCACTTTTCAAAATAAAACGTTTTTGTCGAAAAAAAAAACAATAAAATGGAAATTATGTTTTCTTTCTGTGCGTCCCGGTGCAAAAATTTCCCGCGGCCTGGAACCGCTCCGCGGCCAGGTGCCAAGTGTCCCGCGGCCCGGTACCGGTCCGCGGCCCGGTGGTTGGGGACCACTGCATTATTCTATTCATCCATCATAACTTCATGCACCCCATCCATCCATTCACCCATCCATCTATCAAACCATGAAAACATGCATCCATCCATCTAACCATTGTTAATTTTGTCTGATAAAAACTGGGAACCGGATATTGATAAATCATGTAATAAAATCGTTATAGTATAACGGGGTGGGATTATATAAGTTCGCTTCCTTCCACTCCCTTTCAAGCAATATTTATTGATATGTCTAATTATCCTAAGTTTGATTAGTTACTGTATGAATGTATAACTGAAGATTATATTGCTTTTGTGTATTGTTTCTACTTGATTGCTTGAAATAAACAATTTCAAATTAAAAAAAAAAAAACATGCATTCATGTATCCATCCAACCATGACTACCTGCATCCATCCATCTTACCATGATCAATTCATATGTCATCCATCAATCTATCAATTCAGCTATCATTTTATAAATCCATACATCTAGCAATAATAAATTCATTCATTCATCCATCTGAATCTACCTATCCATCTATCCAACATTCAGTGAATCCATCGATGTGTGCATCAATCTATCCATCCATCTATCATTTCATAAATCCATGCATCCCATCCATTCATTCACCCATCCATCTATCCAACTATTAATACATCCATGCGTCTAACTATCCAACCATGAATACATGCATCCAACCATTTAACCATGGATCTATTCATCTGTCCGTCCATTAATACACGTAGCTTTTCACAATTCCATGGCTCCATCCATTATTCATCCAAACCATCATCCATACATCCTTTTATCATCCATCCATCATCCCTCCATTCATCCATCCATCTATGTACCCATTCGTCAATTCATGAATTCATCCATACATCTATCTATCTGTCATTTACCCATCCATTTACCATTAATACATGCATCTATTGATCTAACCATGTATCCATTCATCTATCCACCCATCTATTCATCCATTTCTTCACCCTATTACCTGTACTTTTTTGTTTAGGGTCCAAGTCAGTCTAAGACAGGATTACTGACAATCCACTTCTAGAAGAGACTCACTTTTCTGGACTTACTTTTGAAACTGCTGTTGTATTATTTTAAAGCTGTGATGCCTAGTCTGCCGTAAATATTGGGACAGTCTGTTGTGTTAACATCGTTTATTCACAATCAGCGGACATGAAAGTATTTTTAGAGGAGGTTTCTTGTAACTCACGATTTTACCAAACTTAAATGTGGACCTTTTGGCTATCAAGTATGGAGGATGTCAGAGAGGAGCATGGAATGAGAACCTCTGGACTGTATCAGCAAGGAAATCATTTCTGTAAGCAGATGTTTCAGGCTAGAACTCGTACAGATGGATATTTGTGTAAGCAGTAGTCTAAATGATTTGCAAAGAACTCAACTGTGAGCGCTTACAGAATAGTATGCAGTATTTCTGTAATTGACACTAGACAAAGCCTGTGTAAAATGTTTCATAAAAAATGGTTTGTTTGCTGCACAACAGCTGCTCCGGAGCTCAAACCCCAGAGGGATTTGTCACCATGTGCTCATTTTATGGTGTTTGAAAGACACAATACACAGTCTGGAAAATATTTATCTGAACAGTCACAGGACTGCACTTGTGCCTCAAACAGATGGAGAACAACTTTAGAGCCACTTTTACTCGCTGAAATTATTAAATTCCATGAGAATTTTTTGGGTCTTTCTCAGGGTGGCTGCAAGTCAAAGTTGTAAATAACAACATGATAGAATAAACTTCTCTGTTGCCGCAGCTTCAATTTCTCTCCCCTTTTGTTCTTACAGAGATCAGAAATGGCAACCTGAAAAGCATCCTCGGCCTCTTCTTCATTCTATCACGCTACAAGCAGCAGCAGCAGCAACAGCAGCAGTACTACCAGTCTCTGGTGGAGCTTAGCCAGCAGACCAGCAGCAGTGCACCATCCACCAGCAGCTCCAAAACGCACGACATGCAGTCCAGGTATGTGAGACCTTCAGGAGCTCGCTCCGCAGCAGACACTGAAGAATGTGGTTACTGGCTTTGGGTGGACTGCAGAGCCAGTCTCTGATGTATTTATGTGGACAATTATTTTTTTAAGATCCATGCCTGGAGTAAAGGATAATGGTTCTAAATTTTGGCCCTGGAGGTCAGACTTTCAGAGTTGTGATGGTTTAGTTTAGCTGCTTGGAGAATGTCTCTGAATATAATACTTTGTGTTGGTGCTTTTGTCTGTTGGAGACAAATGGGACAACTATATCACAAATTTAAGTTTTAGATCACAACATGCAAATAAAATTATTCCATTTTACATTTATCATAAAAAATGTTCTTTTTGAGTTATTTTGGCAACTTTATGTGTTGCTAGCTTGTTCTTTGTATTAAAAAGGATATTACTTCCGCTATTCCTCTGCCTTAGCTCTCCTTTTTGTTTCTTTTTTTCTGCTCTGCCTCAGAGAGTGACAACTCACTATGAAAATTAATGACTAATTGAACAAAATTATATATATATATATATAAATATATATATATATATAATATATATATAAATATAAATATATATATATATACATGTATAGTATATAATATATATATTATTGTGGTATTTTACGAAGTATAGCATTTATTTTTAGAGTTGACCTCCTGATGACCTGTGATCCAACCAGACAGAAAAGGTCTTGTAGGAACATTAAAGGAATGTTTGACATTTTACACATGATCAGCATTCTTAGTGTGAGTATGTGTGCGTGTACTTGTGCATGTGTGTGGATGTGCTTGTTTGTGTGAGAGAGATCGGTAGAGTGGAGGAGTAAAGAAGCAGTGGTGGTTTATATTTATTTGTGTGTCAGGGTCGTTGGAGGAGCAGCTGTCTTCATGCTCACACCCCCACTTCCACCTGTGCAACAGGTGCACAGAGCTCTCACACATACACAACAGACAGTAAAGGGCAGCATCTTCATCTTACAACAAGATGATGAGTTCAGAGACTTACAGCTCAAGCGTCCCTACAGAGTCCACAGAAAAAACAACAACTTACAGTTAAAACAGAAAGAAAACAAATTAGATTGATTATTTCAAGTCCCACTCCAACCGTCTTCTGATCTATTTTTCAAGCGTTCCCACAGGTTTTTTAATTATGATAATGCCGTTTTAAGCTAAGATCTAAAAACTTGTGTTGTTTTCTGGGACATGGTTTCTGCAGAGCAACAGGAGTTCATTAGAAATTCACCTCTGAGTTGTGGGCGGGACTGTTGGGACAGAGTAAGCTTAACCGAATTTCCCATCATCTCTTTACACTCTCTCCCAATATTTGATTTGATTTGATTTGATTTGAAATGGTTTATTTCAAGCAATTAAGTAGAAATAATATATAATATATATAATATAGCTTACAGCCCCTCACAACCAAAACTTAACATTACTGGTGCAACAAAAATGACGAGCTATATTAGAGCTAACCAGTCGTACAGTTTAGATCAAGATTCCAGCTCAGATGGGGGAAAACAAAGATGTCATAGAGCTATTTGTCTGCAGGTGGATGCATCAGAATGGAGAGCCGAATGCTCAGAATGTTTCTGAGTATTTCTTTTATTCAGATTTTGAATCAGGAGCAGATGAAGAAAATGCTGTTCGTAAAAGATCATATTAGTGACATGGAGTTGGAGGTGGATAATGTATCTATTTAATAATTCTGTAAATCTTACTGCAGCTTGGCTCTTTAAACTCCTTCCTATGATAGGTTCTTCATAAGGTCCATTCCCTTTGGCAGGTTTTGTTTTTACCATTGTTTGTTTCCTCTGATGATCAGCATCAGTGGGAGTGAAAGCTGAACAGAAATTTGCTCAAATACCTGGTGCTCTTGGTAACGTGGCTCTCAGTTCACATGCAGATGACTGCATGACAATTTTCCCCTGCAGATCTGCATCACATTTAGAGACATCTGTACATGTGGTGTATGGAGAGCTTTCTATAGACAGCACCTGCTGGTGTGACCGCTGTCTCTGGGGTCAGGGATGAGAAGTGTGTCAAAGGGGAACTCCCTATTGGACAGTGAGTGACAGCCCAGAGCCACGAGAGGCTTTCAGTGCTCTAGAAAGCAGGGAGGGGTCCCGGACTGGTAAGGCACTGCAATCCCTCCTGTGATAATTCATCATGTCCCAGGGCAAGCAAGTTGACCCTCTGTTATGGCACTCTTCACGCCTGCCTACGCCTGCATCTCGCAACAGGAAGAGCTGTGTGCCATATGGGAGAGACAGCAGCCGAGCCAAGTCGGACGTGTCTCATAGGTACAGTCGTAGTCGCTTGATGTGTTTTACAGAGCTTGCTACTTTGGAAATGACTTGGTGAATCCAGCCGGAGAGTTTTGTGTTGCTGCCATCATGAACTGGTAAATAACACAGATTGTCTTGTTGCAACAACCCGTTATTGTCTTCATGACGTGCTTACGTGTTGATTATATTATTGTCATGACGTGCTTACAATGAGTTAGTTAGTTAGTTGTTAAAGACAACAGAAAGGACTGTTTGTAAAGCAGTTTTTAGACTTTTCACCATTTTTAGTTTGTTTAATCCAGAATCCAATACTTCTGTAACACATTAAAAAATAAACAAATTTAATAAACAGATATAGGTTTTCCTCGATTTTTTCTTTTATTCACCGACTTTTATCATTTAACACTAAACATTGCAACTATGTGAAGTAGCTTGATCAGTCAAGCAAAAATATGCAATTATCGACTAGAAAGAACAGTTAACTATCAGTTAGTAAATATAGGTGTTAATTAGTCATGTGAGAAAGTTTGGTGACTTTAACTTTTAGATCTTCAGAACTATCGAACATTTTGGAAACAAAGGGTTATTTTACCAACCGTTTGATTCATAGTATAATAATTTATGGTTGACCATAGAATTCATAAGTGATATGGGCTCATTTTGAACAATCCAATTCACTAACAAATAGATCCAGGAAATGTTTAGCTTTAAAATAAACCTACCATGTCTCAATCCAAATGCTATTTTCTAATATCCATTATCGATTTATCTCAATGTGACCAATGTTTAATAGTTTAGGGCGATACGATTAAGAACTTGCGTCAGACAGAGGAATCTGGTTGGATTACATGAATAAAAATGTATTAAACTGTTGCTGTATTTTGCTGTTTTATACAGTAAAAAAAATGTTGTGATGTGTTCATGACATGCAGACTTCTAGTAGAGTATTTTTCTGTAATAAAGAGCTTGAAATACATAGTGTAATAAGCATAGAAAAAATATACCTGATTGAGATATGACATTTGATTCCGATCAAGTCTTTTACTATGTGATCAGGCCCAATTTTAGGTCATGTGATTGGCTCAGGACATTCCTAGTTTTAAATCAATGTTAAGCAACAATTGCAAGAGTCAAGGCTGACCATATTTCATTCAATGATTGTAAAGTTATTGTTGTTCTGGAATCCTTACAGCACTAGGGTGTGTGAGTGTGTTCGATTCATTCAACAAAGGTCACATGATGCTTATTAGCTGCTGTCATCAAGCTGACCCAAGAACCAGAGTCTCTCTGGATCTGAAAACCATCAGATCCCAGATCCCCTAAATTCTTCACATTTCAAAGAACAGAAACGGTCATGACATGTTTAGGTTTTTTTCTTTACTCGGGGTGGAGTAACACGTCAAAAAAAAAAAGAAAAAAACGGAAGGTGGAAATGCCAGCAGTACTGTGTGCGGTCAGAAAATAAATGGAGTGAGTGTCCTCTGATCTTCAGGAAGAATAGATGAATGTGGAGTTCACTCCTCTTTTCTGTAGCGTAGTGCGTGGGGCACACAATTGCATCTCATACCCTGTTGGCTTTTGAAAAACCTCTTTGGCTTTCACTGTTTTGTTTAAACATTTCTTTGATTCTTCCCCAATATCGAACAACTAAAGATATTTGAAGAGAATGGTTTTACTAAGTCCAGATCACTGAAAGCTAACTTAAACACAGCTTCAATACCTGTGTAGGTTCGTATTCACCAAATGAGATCCTCTAGCAGATGTCTGGGAGCTTATGAATCCTGAGAGGTAAACTTGTTGTTTGTAGAGCTTCTCACCTCAGGAGCTGATCTGGGCTTTGCAGAACCTCATCTCCACAGAATGCTCTACCTGCACTTCTGGGTGAAAACTGAGGCTTTCCAACGTCAGCCAACATGCGGAAGTCTGCTATGGTTCTTCCTGTTGGAAACGTCTCTCAGGCCTAATAAAGTAACTCTTCTCATACTTCAAAAGTCCTGGTCATGTTTCCATTATCTGATTTGTTTTGAAGAATAAATGCACATAATGGAAGAAATGCTAAACTTCCTGTTACTTTAAAACAACACAGATCACTTCCTCATAAACATAATGACACCAGCTGTTATAGTGTTAACCCTTTAACAACCAAGCTTTACCTCCAGCGTTTACATTCTAAGAAATTACCGTAACTCTTTAGCTGTTAAAGCAATCAATTTAATTTCAATATTTTCTGAAACTAAGAAAATTACCTTTGCACTGATGTGCAACACTTTACTAACATAAAGTGGGTGTGTTGTTGCCAGGACAGCTCCATTGGTAAAGGGCTAAAGACAGAAATAAAATTTCTGTGAAAACATGTTTCTGTGGTTGTCTGTTTGTCCTCTGGAAGGGAAAACATGACACCTGCCTCCAAAAACCTGACCCTCTGAGTCTCTAAACTGAATTAGCAGCCTTGTATTTAATTGGATTTGTGTCGATTTTGGGGAGAAATGTTTTGATCTGATTTCTCATCAGCAGATGACTGCTGTTAGTAAAACAAAAAGGACATAGACTTATGATGTTTACATAATGTGATTTCTATAGAAATCAGAAAAGGATCTGATTCATAATGAGCATGTAAATAGGTTAAAGCTCCTGTACCTGGAGGTTGTGACTGCTTATCCCTATCTGAGCGAGAAGTTAGCCTAGCCTACATATTTAATTAATAACAATGTAAAAGGGCAAAGAGTGGAAGAAAGTTATGTTTGAGTTGTTAATTAATTAAATCAAACTTATTTAGAAATACATCACTAAACGTCTCTAAAGTCTCTAAATCCCTTCCATTGTGTGTCGCAGAGCCTGTTAACATAACAGTGTGATGGAAAGATCATTAAAAACGTGAGTCTGCATATTTATTATTTTGCTATACTTATTTGGTATATGAAAATGAAAATTCAGTAAGTAAATGTGCCAATCAATGGGCTTCCTCCAACTGGCAAAAATGTAGAAATAAGTAAATAGATACGTAAATAAATGAATGAATGAATGAATGAATGAGTCAATCAATCAATCAATCAATCAATCAATCAATCAATCAATCAATCAATCAATCAATCAATCAATCAATCAATCAATCAATCAATCAATCGATCAAGTCAGTCAGTCAGTCATTTATTATAAATAAATGTATTATTAGTTTATTATTATTATGTATTATTATTTCCAGTTTTGTTTGAATTTTGTTGTAAAACTGCACAAAAACTTCACCATGAGCAACAATCTACCTGTTTTCCATACTTTTGGTGACTTATTCCTTTTTTATTGCTTATCATTAATTCGTTTAACATTTTGCTGAGAAACCTCTCTATGCCTCTGACGTTTTGGTGTATTTTTGTTTGTTGTGACACCACTTCCACTAACATAGAAAGAAGAAAATGCAGAACAAACTAACTGAGCAAACAGACTGGTTTGCTTTGTTTCCAGTGGTTATTTCCCAGAGTATCCGGACTTTGCCATTGAAAGGTACTAGTGAGAAGATTGGCTGTGGATCTGCGTCATTAATTCATCAACATGGACAGTTAGTCCATCTTTGCATTTTTAGTCAGCAACGTCAAACCGTCTGCCCACAAACGGACAACAGAGAGCATTTTGTTCCCAGAGTTCCCTGCTTCCTCTGTCGCCAGTCGACTTCTGCATGTGTTGAGGCAGGGAGGCTCTTTCACATTCACCCCAGCCTGCTCTTCATCCTCCTGGGGGAATAGCTTAGCTCTTTATGGCTGTTCATCTGTTCAGTGGAGACCAAAGAGGTAAAGTCTGGTGGAAAAACTAGGTTTGTAGTGAAAGAAGGTCCAGATGTGTTTGAGTGGATTTGCCATCAACAGATTGATTCTGTCTGTTGGGGAGTTTGAAGTCTATTCTGTTAAATTTAACTATGTTTTTTTTTTTTTTTTTTTAGGCGATGTTACTCTTTAGATTGTGAAAAGCTTAATTTGAGAAGTCCTCTGTTTCCTGCGGAAACTTTCTAAGTTTTCTATTGCATCTTGCTCTTAGGTTGTCATTTCTAACAGTTCAGTTGACAGTACATATGACTGAGATGCATTTTGAAAGGTTTTTGTGCTTTGTCTTTCCTTTTTGTAAAGTTGTTTCATTGATCTGATGTTTGCGCATATAAAAGGCTTCAGTTGTTTGTGCGTCTCATCTCTTCCCTCTTTGCTAGTCCGTCAATTCTTAGACCAGAGTTATTATCAATACATTATTGTTTAGGATGGTATTTGGATCCTTTCATCTCTTCTTACTTTTTGAAGTCATTTCTCTTTGATTTGTTAGAGCGCATTTCCTCACATTTGACCAAAAGCAAAGAGGCAAAGAAAAACAACAAACAACAAGGCAGGATTTTTAGTGAATGACCAAAAAGCCTCATGCAGGTCAACAATATTTCAAACATCTTCTGTTTGAAAATTTTTTGTTTCGTTTTTGTGTAACAGACATTAAAGAAACTTTCAGGACTTAGGCTGTACAACTCAAAAAGAAAAGTGAGAGCAACGTTTGCTTTAATATTGTAACTTTGTTTATTTTTTAATTTAACACATTTTCCAGACTTTATGACTACCTTTTATTTTCACAGTTTACTGCTGTGAATTCATTTCCCCTCTTATGTTGTGTTGAGTTTTTCCCCCCACAATTTCACTCAGGGGTTGAAATACAGAAATATTGCAGAGCTGTTGTTTCTGAAGTTTCCGCTTTGACAAAATTAATGCCTTGTTTCCGGGTAATATGTGTTAAACTCTTTGCAAACTTCATTCACAAATCCTATACTTCCAATTTTGGTCAAACCAGATTTTCGGCACTTAAATTTCTTGTTCCATTTTTCACAAAGGCACTTTTGTTCCGATCCTCAAATCATCAGCAAAAATATCTTTGTAAATCTTATTGATGAAAGGTACAAAAGATTTGAACCAATTACTGAGTCCTGTGGAAGTCACATGTGATTTACAAGTTATCCTTTATTTTCTACAATATCAACAGTTTTATTGTATTGTTTTTTATGTTGCTGGTCCGCAGAATCAAAAACCTTTTTTAGATGCTTGACACGATCACCTGAATTATATTTTCTTAAAGAATTTATTTGATTTTGGTTCACCCAGAGAACCCTAAATTAGACATGGGAAAGAATCAAATCCAATAAACACATTTTAATTTAAATTTAAAAAGTCTTAAATCTTTTATTTTTTTTAATTTTTTTAAATATGAAACCTTTACTAAAAATAAGTAATGTCATCAATCAATACAAAAATAAAAAATAAACGTAAAATTGTTTCAATATGTGTAAATTAAATGTTAAGCTAACATGATTCAACTTAATAAAATAAATTGGAAAACTGGAAAATATTCTAAAATACAAATGTAATTGCTTCAAAGTGAAATAAACTAAGCTGAATGTTCAATAATATTTATAAAATCTTTGAATATTGTACCAAGAAATACATCAATTACCATGTTGTAACCTTCATGGTCAGACCAAAGATCTTTTATCTTATTTGTATCCAAGGGTTCTGTTTTTATTTGCACCCAATTTACTTACTGGTTGCAAATGAAGCAGATCAGTCCAGAAGTGTATGGCTTAAAGCTGTGTCACACAGCTCATACGAGCATTTTGCAAGCATGACTATTTTGTTCTGTCGTGATGTATTTGTGCAATACGTAATTTATAAGTGTCTCTTGCATTCGTCATTCGCTGCTGTGGGCAGATGTCCGCTGTTGAAACCTTTTGGTCAGTTGACAATTACGCAGTTTACACGTATTTTACGTAGTTTATACACAATTAGTACGTAATTCTTATGCAATTGTGCATGATTTTTGCGAGATGCATACACAAATTTGTGGTTTTTCAAGACCGTTATGTTTAACTTACTTTTCACGCATTTACCACAGATTTATAACTTTTATGTCATGTACACAGCACACATATCACATTAAAATCGTGTCATTGATGCACATATCCCTCTTGAATTGCAAGCAAACAGCACAATTTTCACTCACGGTTCACGTATGTTGATTTACGTGTTCTTTGCTTGGTTTCATCATACTTCCGTGGTTCAAATGTGGTTCATTTGTGATACATCTTAGAACATTTGAAGTAAAGACTACATTTCTCCCTTTTTCCATGTATATTCACGTATGATCAATTTTCATCTGTGTAATATGCACAAAATGTACATAGTGACTGTGTGATATGGCCTTTACAGCATCTTTGTTTGGTTTTGGGATCCAGATTTACTGTGAACACACATAAAAGTTTCATATTGAAGACTCAGATGAAACTTTTTAAGTTTGTTCTTAGCTTGACCAAAATCTCCTTAGTCTGTGAGAGAGAGCTGTAGGTCAGTATTGTTTTTAGTTTCTGAGTAAAGCATTTGACACACTAACTTTTTACAGGATGTGGTTAGTGATGTTTGTTGAAAACTGCAGATACACAAACTGGTTCCTGTTATAGACATAGATAAAGAGGAACAGCCAGGCTTACAAGGATGAATAACTGTGAATGGCACTGTACTAGGCATTTCCTCACCTCTGTCTGTCCTCATACAGTTTTCTTGGTATCTTAAGTTAGCTTGGTTTAAATATTAGCATAGGCCACTGTTGAATTCTGAAAGGCTTATTCATACGCTGGCTCCACGACTGTAAGCCATCAGGAGAAAAGTCTGCATCTGTTCAACTGCAGAGGTTTTCGCATTTCACTCCTTTACCTTTGTTTTCCTTTGCTTTTTGCTCCACTTTCACTCATATTATGACATATAAATCGATGTGACCGTCAGTCCCAGAACCTACATGTATGTTAACGTGTGTTTGTCATCTGCTCTGTTTGCAGTCTCACAGCAAGATATGCAAGTCCTCCAGGCCACAGTGGGATAGGATCACCACAGAAGAAGAACACCAGGTACATTCATCTAATAATTCTTGTGAATATGTTTTACTTGCTGGGACTTTTTGTATTTTTTCCTATTTTATTTTTTTTTTAATCTTTCAGTTTTGAGGAATGTTTTAAAGAAATTAACATGTTTTCTCCTAAAGGTTTGACCACTGGAGTGGCTCACAGGTCCTGATGGAGATGATGTAGACGTTTTTCAGTGAACCTTCAAGCGGCTCATAAATGTGTGGAATGTGAGGTTTAAAATTGCCTTTCCAAATGGCATTTTGTCATGTTCAGGTTGCTGGTGCCACACTCCTATGAGAAAATGACCTTGAACTTCACTGAGAAGGAGGGAAGTCTGCAGTCTGTCTAGTTTAGTTTAGCAATTAGTTATATATTTTATGACTGTTTCTATGTTTTTGTACAATTATAGGTCTAAAGCCAGTTGAGACAACTGTGTAGTGATATTGGGCTATTGCTGCTATTGATGCAGTGCTATTGATGCTGTTGTATGGTGCACCGTACAGCATAACAAGACTGTGTACGAGTACAGCAGTGGACTGAGGAGTATGTTGCATAGATGGAAGTAGGCTGAGCCGGTGATGTTGTTTATGTGAGAAATGAGGGAGAGACTACTGTCGAGAAAGACACTCCAAACGCTTGAGGGGAGGGAGAGATGGTGGAGCCGTTGATGGAAAGAGAGAAAATGATTGGTCTTGCTCAGGGTGGATTTGGTGCCCATCAGAAGAAGTTTTATTGCCATTCAGTTTTAAAAAGTTTGACTTCATTGATGCAGTCCACTAGCGTTAATGGAGGCAGTGTGGAGTTGGGTTGGATGGAGAGATAGAGCTGAATGTCGTCCGCATAGCAATCGAAATGGATGCAGTGTTTTGGGAAAATATGACCAAGCGGTAGAAGGTAGATGATGAAGAGGAGTGGACTGAGGACAGAACCCTGAGGAACACCAGTTGTGATAGGGACAGAATAAGAAGTGAAAGATTTCAGTTGAATAAACTGAGTATGGTCAGACAGGTAGGAATGAAACCAGGGGAGGACGGTGCCAGAGATGCCAACGGAAGAGAATCTGTTCAGGAGGATGGAATGAGAAATGGTGTCAAAAGTTGAACTAAGATCAAGCAAAAGGAGGATGGATAATAAACCATAGTCAGCAGAGAGGAGAAGGTCATTATTTATTTTTAGAAGAGCGGTTTCAGTACTATGACGGGGACGGAAGCCAGATTGGAAAAGTTCATACAGATTATTGGAGGACAGATGAGCATGAAGTTGAGCAGATACTATTTTCTCAAAAATTTTTTAAATGAATGAAAGGTTGGAAATGGGACGTAATTGTTGAGGTCTGTGGGATCTTAACCTAACTTTTTTTTAGTATGCGAGCGACAGCAGCAGTTTTCAGAAGAACAATTCCAAAGGTGAGGGAAGCATGAATTATGTTGGTGATGAGAGGACAAAGAGAGGTAGCTGTGGCTTTAACAAGAATAGTGGGTAGTGGTTCAAGCTGGCAGGTGGAAGGTTTGTATTTTGTAATTAATGTAGAGATTTGACTAAATGTGGGTAAGGTAAATGAAGAAAACGAGGTGTCAGATGTAAGAGGATGGAGGATAGAAATGGAGCAGATTATGGAATAAGCTGTTGATGGATAAGGTGGATTTTTGTGGTGAAAAATGAAGCCGAGGCGTTGCAGAAATCAGTTGAATAGCGATGGGATGGAAGGGAGTCAGGAGGTTTGGTGATGTTAGAGATAAGAGAGAACAAAATGAACAAGCCTTCAATTTTTATAAGAATTTCCATGAGGGAGTTTGTGTCTCAAAAGGAAGAAATACAAAACCAGCAAGTTCAAACAACAAAATACGGAATCTGCAGTTGGAAAGCTAGTTGGCTTGAGGAAACCAACAATGTATGTCCACCATGCAGATGTATAAATTAACATAAGAAATGTCTATAACATTACCGGTATGTTGAATGATCTGGTATTCTGCACCATAATGTGGTGCAGTTGTGGCATCAGTGGAAAACATCAGTGGGAGCAGGGTGGATTTCTCTGGTTGATGCAGACCAGATGTGGTCTGCACAGGTGACACCAGGATGATCTGCCACATCAGCAGTAACATGGACGTCCTGTCAGGATTTTGATCCACCAAACAAATTGTCCAGTTTAGAAGTGACACACTAGATTGTGTTCTCTAGACAGAGGAAGCTGTAAAATCCAGTCTCTGCCCAAAAGCATAAAAACCAGCAAACTGATGGACCTCTGCTGAGATCTGCTCATATTCACTCCTAAACCTCGGGAGGAGGCAGCACCTCTTACACCATATGATATGCCCTGCAGAACAAAAGTTTCACTTTCCCTTCAGGATTTCTGTCACAGGATCCTCTGTACCATATCAAATCATGAGCCAACTTTTTAAGCCACATGAGAGTTGGTGAGTAAAGGCCAGCACAGATTTTTATTTTACAGTTACCCTATACTTTATCAGACATCTTTGTTTGTGTAATCCATCCTTTTGCTTTTCTGTGTGCTTTGATGTGAATTGGAGGGTGTGATGATATGGATTGACGTTAAGGTTCAATGTTCCTGAAACTTTAGCAGCATTTTGGAATCATTTTCTTAGTTTGCTGAGCTTAGTAGGCTTCTCCTTCTCCTGGCAGTTTGCAAAAGATGTATGTCCTAAAAAGACACAGGTTTTAGATTTTGGCTAAAAACAGCATAATCATCATTGAAACACCTCTGGGAATACTTTGACAGTAGATCAGAAGATGACCGGAGTGGGAATAGATAATTTTTGAGTTTATGCAAGAACTGTGGGCTGTTTTTGCAACTTTACAGCCTCTTTTTTACCTCGCAAGCTGCAGGCAGATCCATTGATTCTGCAAAAACACCAGTGTCCACAAGCTGCCTTACATGCCCTCTCAGCTCTCTTTTACTGATGCATGATCTGCCCTGCCCTCTGAAGATGAAATAGTCTTGCTACTGTTTTCCCTCTATGTCTCTCCTACTTCCTATTATTTATTTCCACTTTCTTTTGTGTGGGCTTTCAGTAAAATGCTCAGATTCTCCTTTTTTCTTTGTTCTTCAATTAAATAATCCTTTCTTCCTGACAAAGCTACCAGCTCTAGAGCAAAGCATGGCAGGACGTCGATCTCTGAGTATTTGATTGAATTCATCCATCTGGTTGCAAAGACGCTCTATAGTTTTGCGTCTTTGATCTGCTTGTCAGTCATTGCTGGAAAACACAACAGATGTGGGCAAAAGAACCACAGCAGTAAATCTGGCAGGACTGAATCAGCACATTTGTGCTGCTCCTGTAAACGATACGAGATTCAGACTTTTTTCAGTCAAAACTTTGGCTGTGAGGCTTCAGCTTATTGATGCCTTTTTGTTTATTTTATTTCTGTGCTTTTGCTCTGAAGTACAGTTCACTTTTGCTCAGCTCAGCACAGGATCTGACACAGTCTGCAGGTTTCTGCTACGTTCCATGCTTAATTGCTGCTCTATTTTTCTAAAGCAAATATTGAAGCAAGCTGCTTTTTCCTCCAAGTAAATGCCATTGACTTGCAAATAGCAGAGCTGAATATTTATGGAGGGCTGTCTATTACTGCTATTTTCCCTTCAGAGATGCAGCAGATGCAATTTTTCCCCCCTCATGTCAGAGAGAAGGATGCCATAGCTTTTTAAATAAGAGGCTGTCCTGCTGAACGAAGGAGTAAATGGGGAACACGTTTTTTTTTTAACTATATTCTGATGAATCTTCAAAGACAGGCAAGGAATGGCATTTCTTCTGTCAGCACTGCAGTTACCAAATTGATGGAAACAAGAGTTTGGCTTGTTGACAGAAGGATTTGAGCGATGAGGAACATTCATCTCTTTGCTGCGTCCACATGAATGTCCCATTTTATGGTTCCGTCCTGCAGCCGTCCTGGACTGAAGGACTAGATTGTCTTCATAATTCTTCTTTCTTTCTGCACCTTTGAGTGAAAAATTCACTCCCACCACACACTCAAAACATTTGCACACACCTAATACTTGGGCAAAATAAAATTTGGACAGAGTGAACGACTCCGCCACCCAATAGGTGGCAGCAGGAGAAACCATCAAAACTTTCTTGGGGTTCAAAGAATATTTCAAAATCCATTAATGAAAGTGAAACACTCATGTGATCCAAAGGAAGTTTTGAAATTATTATGGAATGCCTACAGGACCTACAGCTTGGCAGCCATTTTGTGGCACAGTGTAAAATTTGGCGACTTTCACATTTTCCCACAATGTAGTGAAAAAAAAACTTTTGTTCGAGCAACTTTCACGACTGAAGAACGGTAGTTTGGCCTCTCTGGCTGAGTGGAGTGCTCCTACCCTAAGTGGAGGAATTCAAATATCTTGAGGTCTTTGTTCACAAGTGGAGGAAGATCGAAGCATGAGATTGACAGGCGAATTGAAGCGGCGTCCACCATTATGCGGTTGCTGATCCGTCCTGTTCTGGTGAAGAGAATGCTCAGCCAGAAAGCAAAGCTCCTGATTTACCGGTCATCCAAAGAACGAATAAAACCACACAACATACGAATAAAAACGGCTGAAATGAGCTTCCTCCATAGGGTGGCTGGGCGCTCTCTTAAAGATAGAGGGGAGGAGCTCAGTCACGGGGAGAGATCCGAGTCGAGCTATTGCTCCACCACATCCAGAGGAGCCAGTTAAGGTGGCTCGGGCATCTGGTTTGGATGCCTCCTGGACGTCTTCCTGGGGAGGTGCTCCGGGCGTCTCCCACTGGGCGGAGGCTCCGGGGAAGACCCAGGACACGCTGGAGAGACTACGTCTCTCGGCTGGCCTGAGAGTGTCTGGAGACCCCCCAGAGGAGCTGGAGGAAGTGGACAGGGAGAGGGAAGTCTGGGCAACTTTGCTTAGACTTTGCCACCGTGACCCGATCCTGGATGAAGATGGATGAATGGATCTTCACAAAATTTCACACACATACTGCCAGCTTAAGTCAACAACCACCACTTAAGTTTTGTTGACCTTTGACCTCGGAAAGAGGCTGCAATCTTGAATTTAAAAAAATCACCTTTAGGCACACCTACAAATTTAAACTTCTTAAAAACATGTTCCTTGAACATCTTTTGGGAAGCTATTTGGGGAGAAATGTGGTTTAGGAAGGATAGAGTTTTAACAGTGTAGCGTGGCAAGCTTTAAAAGTGGCGTTCCCCTGTTACTCACATATACTTTGCTTGAACATTGTGAAAATGTAGTTCATGAACCGTTGGCTCAAGTTGAACAAAATGATATGGCATATAAACATATTAGGGCTGTGGACGTGACCATCAAAAAACTTCTGTTGCCAAGGAAATAAAAAAATATACTTTTGCACATTCTTCTAAAAATGACATAGACCTTTTGGTCACCCCCAGGCGACCAAAACATAAAATGGTTGCTATGGAGTTAAACCCAACAGAAAGGCAGCCGTATTGAAAAAAGTTTGTAGTTTTATTTTATGAGTTTGTTACGTACAGCTCTGACCAGCATGGCAGGGGTAGAAAGGGAAAGTGAGCACCTGCTCAGCCAGAAAGGGCAGGTCAAAGAGGGGCAGCAAGGGCCGTTAGCACTTTCCTTTTTTAAATAATTTATGTTTTAAAGATGATTCATATTTGTATCCATATCACACTATTTTTGACACTTCAAAATGAAAATATGTCTTCACTGTCCAGCATGAATCCCTGTCCTGCCACAACCTTCTTTATGTTGAAGCCTTTTGACCCCCACAGCTGTTTTATTTGTCCCTTTTTGCTCTTTGTGACATTTTTTCTAATCAGAGACATCTAAAAACTGTTATAAAACCACATGTTTTGTTCATTTACACTGAGCGACTGGTTTGATCCCTTGCCCCGCCGCCTATCTATCACATACATACCCCCCAAAACCCTCACAGCAAAGGCCATAAATAGAACTCTTGGCTTCTGCTGCAGGCGGAGCCGGAGTTGCTCTCTGCTGTTTACTTGGTTTTCACCTTGTTTGTTTGCATTATTACCTTAAACCCCTATATGTCGAAGTTTCTGCTTCGTCACATGATTTCATATTTAAGTTCTGGTTGTGTTGAGCTTTGTAGGTTGTAAACCTGCTTTATGTTTTTATTTTGTAAAGTTTTCTGTTTAATTCTGCTTTTGTCTGCGTTCATCTTGACTTTTTGTGATTTCCTCATACCAGGTCATACCTGCACTCTGAAGGTTATACCTGCTCTCCGTTCAGTCACTGCCCTCCTCTCGTTGATACTCCTCCAGGTTTCTTTGAGACTGAATCTTGTCATTACATCATCTCTTCCTGTTTCCTTTATTTGTTTGTCTTTTATTTCTAGTTTCCGTAAACTGCTTTTGTTATTTTTCGGCCTGCATCTCTGCATTAGCTTTAATTATTTTAGTAAGAGAGACGGTCTGTACAGAAATTCTACACCTGGAGTCATTTTAAACATTTTGGGGACTTTACTGTGAAAAATGCACCTTTCAAAGTTTTAGACTGACCCTGTAAGCAGAACATGAAGGAAGTATTTAAGACCCAGAAAAGGAAAAGAATCCTCACATCTCTTCTTCAGCCTTGGTGTTGATCAAAATTATTAATTCATGATTGTTTTGATGCTTTTCTCGTCATTCCTTTTTTCTCAGACCTGTTGTGAGTGTTATGCAGTATCAGATTTAACAGTGGATTCACTTTCATGCCTGAAAACCAAACAAAATCTAATATTTAAACAAACCTGGTTGTAAAATTTCGTGTGAAGTAAAAAAATACTATATTAATATTATAGATGTCTCCCCTAATGTTTACCAGAGGATTCAACACATCACCTTTATAGATAAGACAGATGACTCCAAAGATTCAAAGCTAAAGCTTGTGTTTTCTGTGAACTTTCAACATGATATGCAGATTCTGGAAACTTTTGCTCTAAATCTAACCAAAATGAAAATTACCGTACCTTCATGCAAAAAACAAACAAAAAAACAAACAAATTGGACTATTTAGAAACAGTCCATATTTTTTCTCCTAAGAACTGGACCAAACCCAAGTGTGCTTTTTCTGATAATGTCTCTCTAGAATTCTTCTTTATGAAGAATGTATTTAATCTCCATATTTTTTTGATAATGCAGTAATGTAGAGGTGATAAGTAAAACTTTTCTACCAAAACAAGAGTAAATTAAGCCTGAAATGTAATTTTTAGCAAATAAATGAAACATTTAATGTGAAGCAACAAACCAATATTTTTCAGTTGGTGATTTTACTAATTTTAAGTAAAGAAAACATGACTGTGATCATTAAATGGCTTATATCTGTCATTTTGCTTGCAGAGTTTCCAGACTCTGCACAGTAATTCAAAGTGGTGCTTAAACTGAGAACAGCTGGGATTATTCTCTGACTCAGCATCTCTTGACACATGTGAAGCTGCAGTCTTTACTCTAAAAACATGGCTGCATTTCTGCTGAATGAGCCAGCAGCCATGGATTCTCTTCAATGTTTCAAACCTCAAGTAAGCTCTGCTACTGATGAGGAAAACTCTTAGTCCCCCCCACTGTCCCCTTTAACCACTGACTTTAGATAAAAGTTCTACATTTAGACCTTCAAATGAGGCAGCGGTGCAGAGGTAGTTCGGTAGGTCGGGCAACCTCTGGTGGGAAGATTGCAGGTTTGGTTCTCACCCTGCACACCCGTCGAAGTGTTCTTGGGCAAGGCTCTATAACCAAAGGCAACCTCAAATCTATCAGCCTGTCATGCGGAGCTCTGGAGTTGCACGTAAACGATGTTTAGATAAGAATAAACTTTGGATGGATGGATATTAGTTTCTCTGTCTAAACAAAAGAAAGACTGAGCATATTGCTCTTGGCCTGTAATGCTGCTCCTTCCTTTGGTGTGACTTTTGCCAGGAGTTGGAAGTTTGACACAAAGCTTCGCTTTATGCTACAGTTAATTCCTTCAGAGGGAACACCATTCGTCCTTATATTAGTCCTAAGCGTTGGAGTATGGGTTTCATTGGATCCTGTGCTTAGATTCCCTCCGTGCTCCTCACTTAAGCTCAATGCCACACTCTCGTCTCAGATTCTGGGTGTACCAACTTCTCCTAAATGGATCAGCCAACGCTCTAAATGCACACCAACAGCTCTCCTCTGATGCTGTAATTGGGGCATCTCTTTACCATGACCAGCAGCTTCTGCCCCATCTCTCAAACCAGCAGCACCAAGAGACCCTGCTATGGGTCGTCACACATTCCCTTCGCTGCCTTCCAGTACCTTTGAGAGAAATTACTGGATTTGTCATTGGATTTGTAATTCAGTCAATGCCACTGTAGCCGCTTTTTTAACCTTAGAAGGCACTCCTGCAAACGGAGCTCCGCTTTCTGCTGGACAGCATCTGTTGGAGGTCTGAAGAGTGAGCTGATTGTTTTTAGGCCTGAAACTCTGGATCTTGCTGCCCTTTAAGTGCAACAACTGATATAAATGTTCATTTAAATGTTATGTGGTTTTACTGTTTTGACATTGTATTACTATCAGCCTCTCTTTGATCCAACTTTGATCTATTGCATTGAAAAAAATAATGAACCTTTATTTCTTCCTGAACCTCATCTTGACCTCTGCATGTTCTTGTCCTTCCTTTTCAGGTTGCCTGGACCCTCCCGAGTACCTGCTGCAGGCAGCGGGGCCTCCAGGAGCCCAGGTTCCTCCAACCTGAACCGCCGGAGCCAGAGTTTCAACAGCATTGATAAGAGCAAGCCTCTGCAGTATGCCAGTGGAAACGACAGGGGTAAGATTTGCCGCTGCATCATCATTGAGGTTTCATGGCTTTCATTCTTCATCTCCACCACTTGGTGGCAGCATTCTCACAACTTGCAGAGAGACCCCCTCTGCCTTCACCAGTCCAAACTTGTCAGCTGAATCACGCTCAGTTGTTCACACTAACAGGGCTAAAAATTGATGGCATTAGCAAGAGGTGTTTTGGAAGGTGACTGGATAGTTGAGAATGAGCGAGGTGAGAGGCTTTTGAGTTTAAAGGAAAGGCCTGCATGGGTCACCATTAGCATGTTTATTGAACATCTTTGCAGATCTTTGCTTCAGCTAAAAGATTTAAAGTACAAATGAACCTTAAACCATAAAAGGCTCCTGAGGATGCGAGATACTGTGAATGGGATTAAACAAGCATCCTGGAGGTTTAAGTGCTTTTATATCAAACTGATTATTACAGGAAATTGATGTGATAATGAGGATAGAGCAGAGAGACGTTCTATTGAGTCGTCATATTAATCATTAACTAACTTTTCTGTTTTTCTCTGTAGTTATTCAAGTTATAAACTGACCAATCAGATGTCTAAATAAAAGTAGGTGGTGCCCGCTGGCCCCCCACATCCAATGTTTGAAACGTTTGACAGATTTTGTGTAGCTCACTTTCAGTGGACAACAAGCTCACTCCTGATTGACTCAGACTGACTTAGAAATTAACTGCTTATTAAAGTCATCTGGCTCCAACATGGTGTTGTCTGTATCGAAAAAAAATGGGAACTGAATTGATGTAATTTGGTTGGAGCCGGAAGTAAACTATGGGTGATGTCACACTTGCTCGGTCCAGTCCTCTGGTACAGTCAATGATTATGAGTTACCTCTCTAAAATTAGGATTTAGTTTCTCATTAATTTGTCGTTTTTTATTATAATTAGCTCTCTGAATGTTAATCTGCAGTGTTTCTTCTTATATCCAGAAAGACTTAAAGGAACAGAAGTTAATTAAATTCATGTATTTCTAAAAACAATCAGGCAAAATCAGATAGAAACTACAATACTCTGTTAACTAATAATCAAGCTGCTGGATTCTTGTCTTCTGTTGCAGTTTAAGATGAACTTAGAAATTGAATTAAAATCTGTTTTTATAAACTCCCTGAACAACGCTTCCATCAAGACTTTGGGCTTGTGTGTTTTCGTGTGTGCTTCTGCAGTGGTCGGGCAGCATTTTGTTTTGACGAGAATTAAAGGAGTCTGTTGCTTTGGCAACATCAATTCAGAGTGCAGCCTGAAATGTGGTGGCTCTGCAAAGTGGCCTCCAGGGCTGGGATGGAGCGTCTCTAAAGGCGGGGTTAATTGACTGGACACACACAGACACACACACCTGCATTCAGAAACACTGCAGAGGACCCCTGGATTATCTCTGATATATGTTTGAGGACGATCAGAGGACACCAACACATCAGGTTCAGCTGTGATACATTAAACAGCTCTTTCTGCTTTTTATTATTCACACAAAGCTCCAACAGTTTCTAATAAACTGTCAGTTTTTTGCATTTTCTTTTATTCCTGCTTTTTTGCAGGGATGCAGACTAACAAACCCATCAATCACGTAAATTAAAATACAATGCAGAGATTCTCTGGAATTAAATTAAAACTTCTCTTGCAAAGTCTTGAGCTCACAAGTACAGCTGGATTCAACATTTTTGGTCATTATTTACAACAAAATCTTTACAACAGAATGCCCCAGTTGTCAACATTTTTCATGGTTTTCCAGAAGAAGAGAAGCCAGATAGGTGCAGTGTCTCCACCACACATTGGTGTAAAGCCAACCTTCTATATCTCCAGGTTAGACACAGAGTCAGTGGACTGATGGGACTCATCAGTAAAGTTTTGTGTTGACTGACAGAGAGAATCCTGGTTTTTGCATCATATACAGGCTTGTAATTCCCTTGTTTTTGCTACCAAATTTTGATTTAAAACTGATTTGATTTATAACTGAATTTTACAATCATGCAGACAGAGAACAACAGCAAATGTGTTATTTCAGCGGAGGAGATGCTGAATGAAAACATTACTGGTCAAATTTTAAAAGAGATTTTAAATAAATCTTTGCAAAAACACCAAAATCTCTTTCATACTTTCAGTTTTTTTTTATACTTAGGTATACACAACTGTTGCATATAAAATATTTTTTCTTTTTCCCCTCCTCCAGAGGCAGTGAGGGCTATTCCGGTTCCCAGTGGGATGAATGGGAATGGTGGGATAGTTTCCACCAGCCAGAGTGGGCAGCAGCTGGCCTCTGCTATTCCCTCACCCACAACTGGAAAGTCTTGGCGCAGCAAGTCCATGAACCTCAAGCACAGTGCAACTTCGTCTATGCTGGCCAGCCCCACACACTCATCTTCCACCACACCGTCCCCCCAGGCCCTGGAAGGCCCTCAGTCACATGGAGGCGATGGGTCAAAAGCTGGATCGGGAGTTGCACCCCCACATAGATCAATGCTGGAGAAGTTTCGCCTGATTCACCCTCGGTCTGCTTCAAGGGCATCTCCATCCATGGCAGAAATGGCTCTTCAGGAGGAGGATGACCTGTCAGAGTACGGCGAGGACGGCCCCGCAGCGGCGGTGTCAGCGTGCAGCAGCGTTGGCAGCACCGCTGCAGCCAAACAAATGTCTGCAAAAACGTCTGCATCTGCCCTTTCTGCCCCAAGCAAAAGCCTGTCCACCACCGCTTCATACCCAAAGGCTTCTGGAGGTGGCAGTAGATCCAACACCCAAGGCAAGGAAGACAAAGGCAAGTCTACAAAATCCTCAAAGGAGAGTCCATCAAAGGAGGAGTCCACCACAGACTCCTCCAAGAAGACCTCAAAAATATCCAGCCTCATTCCCAAAGGAGGGAGATCCTCATCGGGGAAGAAAGATGGCGGCAGCTCCGCTTCCAGTTGCATCCCAAAACCAGGACTGAAAGCTCCTTCCACGACAACAGCAAAGCCTCAGAGCCAGACTCAGGCCGCCTTAACCAGCTGTGGAAATGTGCGAGGGGGTGATGCAGACAGAGCCAAGCTGGGCAAAGGAAGCCAGGGGGGCAGTTTCTACATACAGCGCTCCACTGCGGGCCAGGAGGGCAAACGGACCTTCATGACCTCCTCCACCAGCACCTCAGCCTTGGCTGGATCCAGTGGGATGCTGGTGGGAGGAGGAGGAGGTGGAGCACTCGGAGCAGTTCAGCTTCCTCAGCAGCAGCAGCACAACCACCCCAACACGGCTACTGTGGCCCCCTTCATGTACAGGTGAGTTTTCGGGCTTTAAACTCACTGATGTGTCAAAGCAGCACCTGCACACACTCAGGCTGCCACACACCAAATGACATCACAAAGCTCTCCCACTGATCAGGAGGTGCTCCCCACTGAGATCCTCTCCGTTGCCCCCACTTCTTTTCACAGCCATTACAGAACAAATTAGCATCCTCTGCCAGCTGCTTGCCAAAGCCTCTGATTTGACAGTGAGGGGTTGATCTGTGGGATTTCAGGCGCTGGCAGAGTTCACTGCTCCGCCTCTTTTCATTCAGACTGCATCAAAACCAGCAGCTGCTCTGCACTTCCTGGACTCTGCGCTGCTGACATCTTTCATCACAATGAGAAAAACATCCCTAGAAATTAACTTTTCTATGCAGCTTTTCTTAGACTTCTTTTACTGCAGCACACAGGGCTTTCCGACAAAAAAAAAAAAACACAAGTGAGAGCAGCAGCATTTAAAATGTTGCTTTAGAATGTTAGTATGTATCACCTGCGAAGATTTTATTAAATTCCGGGCCTCTTTTTGCATCATTATTATTTTAATTTTTATCATTTTTTTGCTATTAGGTAAATGTTCTTAGCACCAGAGGTTTTAATTGATTGATGTCTTATGATCAGTAAAGATCAAATGTGAGACAATGGACTGACACTCAGTTTATCGTACCAAAGAGAGTTGATTTTAGGATTCTTTGTGTCAATACAACTATAAAATATTCTTTGCAAACTAAAAAAAAACAAAGTGAAAAAAGGTTTCGGGGCTCCAAAAGATGAAAAGCAATGGTTTTCAGGGGGAGGAGTCAGGAAAAATGTTCTAAACTGGATTACCACAATCATACTTATGAAGTTAAATTTTGATATTTTTGCTACTTGTTTAACACTTTGAGATGACATCGGTTGGTGTTTTAAAAATCAAAACATGATCTGAATTGATATTTATTGACTGTATTCAGCAGTTTGTATGAGCTACTGTTTTCAACGTGGCTGCCTCTTTGAAAACAAAGTCAGAATCCCTGCTTTTATTTAAAAAAACAAACATTTTAAACGCTGTGGAGGCTGACCTAAATGTTTACATAACCAGATTTTTGCAATTATTTTTAATTTAATGTTCTAAATACCATGCAACAATTTTTCATTTGTCATCAAGTAGAAAACTAAGTAGCTGCCAACAAAAGCTAGCCAGTTTACTTGAAACCTTTGCCTTTTGGTAAAAAGAAAAAGGGGAATGAAGCCATCTTTTTGTCTAGGTATTTTGGATGACATCACTGCCACACAAATCCACATCTTCATCTCCAAGAAGATCCTTGTTGGAGATTAATATCTGATGAAGATCCTTAAAATGTTTACCTTTAAACAAAGAAGAGGCAGCAATGCACACACACATATACATTTACTGTGGGTCAGGGTTTTTATATAGAATAGGTTTTCATAAAATCTGTGTGTGTGCAACCATTAAAGGCTTTTTTTAAATCAAATTTTGAATGACAGGAGCTTGTGTGGGTTTTCCCCGCTTTTTTGGTTCATTGGTGATTCTAGATTATACCTAGGTGTGACTGTGAGTGTGTGATCCTGCAACTGACCCAACAGTTGCTGGGACTGGCTCCAGCAACCCAGAGACCCCAAAAATTGAGAAGCTGAACCAGCTTGGTCTAATAGTATTGGCCAAGCAGTCCAAAACGTTGGCGAGCTCCTTCCTGAATGTTAGCAATTTGATCCGACTACATAAAAGTCGCCAACATGACTGCTGGCCAAGGTTTATAGTAGAAAGATCTGTTCATCCCACAGATGAACAAAGCTGTAAAACTGTTTGCCTCCTATATTTCTGTCTGCATTTGTAACTGCTCTGTGTTGTTTGGCCTTTATGCCTGCAGGACGTTTTCAGAGAATGACTGCACCACGGTGGCCCCTGCCGACCCCTGCCTCAGCCCCACCAAGGGGGAGCTGGTCTACAGCAAGACAGCCAAACAGTGCCTGGAGGAGCTATCAGGTACATGAACGGCAAACTCAGCTTTCTCCATGTGGGTGTGCGATCCTAGCATTAGCATTTATTCTGTGTGATATTGGTTATATAAGACCCTAGCTCCCATATTCTCACTGGTACCTATATTTACTTAATGCTGACCTCAAAGCTTTGCTGTTCAGTCCCACACGGTTTAGAAATTACTCCGAGAAAGGTTTTTTTTTTTTTTTTGGCGTAGATTTTCTGATGTGGGGGGCCTAACCATGTAAAAACTCAACCTTACTTCTAATATTATTTCTATAAATTATGAGTATGATTTATTTTCACCGATGTTTCAGTTTGTAGTCCAGAGGCCCCAAAAAGTTCAAACTTGGAGATGTTGGACATTTCTGGGTAAAACTTTTTCATCAAGCTGACGGATGTTTTTGTTTATAGAAAGTTGATCATATTTTTACAGCACATGCACACATAAATGCTTTTGTGCTTGATTGGGGGGGCTCCTGCTCTGTGCAGATTTCATGTTGAGAAGGGAAAAGGTCATCGATGACAGCTGGACGTGGAGCACATCTGTGGCTCTGGGTTTGCGCCCCGGAGGCTTGCATCGTCTGCTGCGACCCCTCTGCTTTGTCACTACGAGTCTCTGTGACATGCTTTCAGCAGAACCTTCATCACCGCTGATTATTTTTAGTCTTAGTGGAGGTTTTGTGGATAGAGTTTGTTCAACATTACTCTGCCACTGCAAACAAATCTGAGCCACAGATTACAGCCAGAGTCTGCAGATCTGTCTGTAGTTTTAGGATGTGTTTTATGAAGGGACTTAAGACTGTTATAGGCTGCTTTGTCTGACGCATTAATACATAATCTTGCTGCTACACGCAAAGATCTGTTGGATTTCTTAGCAGTTACTACTAAATGTTGTTTAAAGTCTTTGTTTGTTTTTTTTTTAATTAGACCCTGAAAAGCTCTGGGGTTTAAGTTCTGCAGCCAAGTTCAGATTCACAATGAAACATTTTCCAAACAAACCACTGTAGATCAAATCTACAGTGCTGACACACACTTTGGAACAAAAAACAATTCAGTTCTTTTTAGTCAATCTACTAAGTGCCAATTTGTATTGCACATTTAATTCGAATGAAGGTTCTATACTCAAGAACATCCAATCAACTGTTTGATAACATTTGATTTAGTCCAGAACCTTCCAATAAGGCCAGGATGTTTTACTTGTATTAACACAGACCATATCAAGCTGCGTTTCTATTACGCATGTGGGGAAAACTTTATCAAAATTGTTTCACAATGACACAGTCTCCATTAAATCCCATTTATGTAAATAAACACAAACCAACTCACGCAATAAGTCATTCAAAACATGGTGAAAGATGTTAAAAATACTTTATTTTTCAGCAGATCCATTCAAATTTCTGCCATAGCACTAGCGCTCATCATCATCTATCAAAGGAGACGTTGGCATCTTATTCAGACTATGGAGCGGCAAGCTCCTTACAAATGGGAGGGGCTAGTGGTTTTCCACTTAGTATACAAAGAAGTTATTTATTCTATATTTTTCTTGTAGTTCCTGGGGTGTTATGAATCTTTAATCAATAATTAAATTCACTAGTAATGTTACGCCCCCTGCTTGCCAAGCTGGGAAGTGTAACATGTTTTTGTTGATAAGGATGTCTGTACTTAAACTATTTTGGGAAAAGGTGGTTGGTGATTGTACAGAGGAGCTGTGGATCCAACAATTCCACATGAGACGCTCAACTTTTGATAACCTGCGTGATGCTGTGGGACCTCTGGTGGCGCCCACTGTGCAGCGCCTAAGGCAGCCGGTTCCTACCAAGAAGTGCATCGCCATCCGGTTGTTGGTCACGTGACCCATTTAATCTCAAAAGTGTTTCCATTGCAGTTTTGTTAAATATGACCATTTTGATATGCCTAAAAAGCCACCTCCTCCAAGTAAAAAAACATTTTTCAATAAATGTGATTTTTTTCAAAATTCTCGTCTTTCCATTAGGCAAATTTATTATCGCAAATCCAATTTTGCACAATTTCCTAGTCAATAGAAACGCCGTTTATGTGGCCTAAAGATGAAAGTGAAGGGTTTTCAGTGTAATCTCTTTACTCAGTTATGCCTCGGTCACTACTGCTACAGGTGGATACAAGCTCTCTGCGGGTGAAAACAAGCAAACCTGTACGGAGGATACAGTTGATCTGCAGGAAATTTTAAGGTCGTAGACCGCTCATTGAACCCTAAGGTGAAAATATTCATTCACTTCACTCACTTCATTCACTCATTCACTGACATGGTTTGACTAACAGATCTTATAGTCAACACTTATCCAACATATAAGGGTAAGTAAGGCTACGTTCACACTGCAGGCTGAAACGACCCAATTCCGATCTTTTTGCCCCTATCCGGCCCAATTCCAATCTTTTCATGACAGTCTGAATGACACAGATCCGATCTTTTCTAATGCGACCCAGGCCACTTGGGTTTGCCGGCCTGATTCCGATACGTATCCGATCTTTTCAATTGCGACCGCCGTCTGACCGGCCAGGCGACTTGATTCCGAACCGTACGTCATCGACACGCAACAAACGTCATCATTTCGCGTTAAAGTAGGCGGGAACGAGAACATAAACAACAACCATGGTGGATGATGCTGCTGAGATCAGTCAGTGGAAGAGAAGCGAGGTCCCGATTGGAGTAATATTTGGGGTGATCGCTCTATTCAGGCCAAACTCCAGGGCTCTTATCGCAACTGGGCGGTTTTTGAAAAAAATTCCAGCTAAATTGCCGAGCGTGGTGTTGAACCTTTCCCGCGATGAATTTTTTTTCTTTCTCCCCTTTCCGACCGTGGTCAGAAGCGCGGGGAACCCGAGGCGATCCTCCTCCTCCCCCCTGTTCTGATCCTTAGATTCTCCAAGATTCTCCAGAACGGCTTAATAAGGAGTCCATAGCATTTATTCTGGGGGAAACCTTCTTTTATTACCGTCCTCCTTCCTCCGTAACACAGATCATGAATGTGCGCCCACACTGCCCCCCCCCATCCCTATTCTCCATCGCGGCATGCGCTTGTACACACACACACACACGCGGGCGCACGGCCCCAACACATACACATTCCTATTCCACAACAATGGGTACAGACGATCCCGACTTCATTGCCTTCTTAAAATGAGTAGATTGTAATTGTGCTGCTCCTTCGTGAAAATAAATTATAATATTACAAAAGGAGCTCTGCTGTTGACAACACTGTTGTTGACATCCATTGTTAAGTTGGCTCCACGAACAACGAGTGACGTCGTTCACCGTTGAGTACTCTTCTGCGCATGCGGGTCTCGTTTGGGTCGTGTCACGGTCACACTGGAGACCACAAAAGTTCGGATTTACTTGGAAATGTGAATGGTCTTGCAAAAAAATCGAGCATTAAGCCCTGCAGTGTGAACGTAGCCTAAGAGTGAAGTAGTTGAGAAGCAGGCAAGTCGTAAGGATATTTTATTTTCAACCTCCTCAAACCCTGCAGGCTTTGCAGAGAGCCGATTGGTGCTGTTCATAAGTGTTCACTCTATGCGTGCAGCCTGACTGTTAGAAATAAAGAAATTAAACAATCAAAGTGTAGTTTGTGTGGACATCCTGCAGGCGTCTTACAGGCACTTATGTATCACATGCACATCCAATGCAGCCAGTATGGACTCGATGGGGGCACCTTACTAACTACTGAGTGCGACATAAGGAGACTGTACCTTTAAGCCGTACGTCATAAGTGCGTGTAAAAAATACTTCACAATTCACTTACCACATGCACAACAATGGTGCTCCCTAAGGTTGCCATACGACCCTCAAGTAAACTGGAAGACACACCTGTGTGCTCCAGTGACCAAGCAACCCTTAAAACCCACATCACCTGTGTGTGTGCAAGTGACATGAGCTTCAGTGAAGGGCAACAGTGGAGTGAAAAACTGGCAGATGAAGAATAAAAGGGGCGTTTGGGTCTGAGGGGAAGGAAAGAAACAAACACAGAAGTGCTGGATCTTCTGATGTAAGACAGAAGGGACAGGAGGGCTGACTGCAGCTGTTGAAGAACAAAGCAAGAAATACAGAATTAATGAACATCTGTTAGAAAAAGAAATGTAATCCACTAATAACTGCAGCGACAAGAAACAGAAAAAGCCTCAGCTGCTTGAACAACTTTTTACCAGATCAGAGGCAGAGTTGCATAGAGCGGTTTTATCTATTTATGCCAGATTTAGCAATCATTTGAGCAGCAAACAAGACCAAACGTCTCTAAAGTCAAGAGGTTCACCCTTAATCAAATGCAAAGTGGAACTGAACAGAGTCCAGCATGCACAAACAACAGCTGGTGATTACAGGTCTGAGGGATGTCGGCTCGGCCCGAACATTCTTGACGTTTTGCTTTGGTTGTGGTTTTTCTGAAACTTGTCATTTTGAGGATAAAGTTAGGATGGGATGGCTGACCGCTGCTTTTGTTTGGGGTCCAGATAAAAGCACTTGTTTTTTGTTGTCACGTCCTTCTTCCTCTTCTGTAAAATAGCACAAATGAGTCCATTTCAGGGAAAATACCACAAACGCCACATGAAAGTGCTTGCCTTTTCAAGCATTCTGGCTGCTTGTTTTCTTTTTGCGACAGTTTTTTTTTCTGGGGTGATTTTATTCCAGCAACTTCTTTTAGCAGGATGGCGGATGTGTGCAGCACAGGTGTGACTAATACAGAGGGGGCTAATACCGTTTGCATTGATTGATAGGCATGCCATTGATCCACGATAAGCTCTGGGCACAGCTCCTCATCCCGCCTTTAATTAACAGCGGGCAGACGGACGGCGTGCTGCAGCAGAGCTCAGGTGCAAACACCTCCCAGCCTCAGAGGCAGAGGGATGGTGTGAGGGACTTAACAAGAAAGCTGCTATGAAGGATGACAAGGATTAAAAGAAAGAAGAAGATAAGCACTTAGGAGGCTGAGCAAGCGGGTGGAGAGAAAGTGCAGGCTGCGCACTGGAATGTGCAGCCAGACGGCGAGCTACGTGAGCCTGCTCGCCGCCTTCAACACCCATTCATTCTGCACTGTGAGGACAGGGAGGAGGTGTCAGAGGGGAGGCAGCTGAAGTGTGGCAGTGAGCTGGTAATTTCAGCAAAGACAGAAGGTGGAGGGAACAAGATAAGAGTGGATGAAAAGACTGAAAAGAGAATAAGTGAGGGGGGGGCACAGGAGATGTTGCAGCGCGTTCATCCACGCCCCTGACAGCATGTGGACGGAGAGCGCGATGGAAGCAGTGAGTGTTTGTGTCTGCTTTGCTGCCTGACCACCAGCATGGTTCAGCTCCAGGATGAATTTGACGGCTGAATGGGGGCTTTCCTCCCCACGCTTTGCCCCAGACCTTGCTTTCCCTCTAGCCTTGGAGCCTGCAGACACCTGGACCTCAATCGGGGAGGTGTGGGTCGTCAAGACCCACCTCTTTGCTGGCTCAGTTCTACGGTTCCTCCCTCCTTCCATCTGCTCTCTGTGGGGGAGCAGGGAGCCTCTCAGGTGGATCCTCACACTGTTCCTGCATGAGGAAAAGGTGAACAGAGATGAAGAGGGGAGCAGAATTCTCGGTGTATCAGGGGGGCAGTCCAGCTCAGCGGCCTCCCCAGCCTCTCCCTGACAACCTCAACCTGCGGATCAAACAGCGCTCCCTTACTAACCTGACCCTCCTGAGCGAAGGCGAGCAGTGCGTCTACTCCCTTGAGCTCAGCGAGGCTCCAACTCGTCTCTCCCAACCTCACAACTGGACTCTGCAATCAACCGCCTCCCATCGAGCAGGAGGCAGCCTACAAGCAAGCCCCAGGAAGGAGGTGGGCACCAGGAGGGAGGAGGCACGCGGGACCCGAGCCCGATCCCTGTCTCTGTCTCTCACTAAGGTCCTTTCACAGTCGGAGCACTCCCTCATCCCGGTCCCTTGGAGATGCACGGCAGCTGGCGGGCGGCAACAGCGAGGATCTTGCAGCAGCCATCTGAGGACCGACCCCCAGCAGAAGTTCAGGGAGGGGTCAGGGGTAGATGAGGAGAGCAGAAGTGGGGGGGTCGGCAAAGAATCTGCTGCTTCAGGAAGGGGTGAGAATCAGGGAGGCAGGGAGAAGGACAGTGGGTACTGGGCAGAGGAGGAGGTGTCAGGGGGAGGTCCTCGTGAGGGAACCGCTCAGCTGGATAAGGAGGTGATCCTCACCATGCTGGGCGACCTTGAGCAGGTGCTTCACACCCAACCTCACCCACGTAAGTCTGCCGCACGTGCCGAACAGGAATGTTTTGACATACATGCAGGATAATTTTCACAACAGCACCTCAAATCGGGAATCAGGGCTCAAAGAAGCAAACTCTGGGAATGTCAATGTTCTAATCCTCACATAAACATGGTTCTCTGAGCGCATTACTACACTTTAATAGCTTTCCCACCCACCATAGTTTGGAAAACATCAGCCACACTTACATTCAGTCAGTCCATTTCATCAGCAGCATTTAGAAAATCTGCAGGCGTGCAACTCAGTTGAGATTAAGTAGTAAAACAACTAACATCTTCCTCACTGCCTGCAACTTACCGGCTATTCTGATCTATACATAATTATTACAGAGTTAAGGCACTTTGTAGTTCGCTCATTTTCACCAGGAATAATTTTGTGTTCGTCATATTGGTGAAGTTTGGGTGAGAAGTGGTTCTTGTCTTTTTAGTACCTCTTTTTTCAAAGGGGAAGGAATGAAATCGTAAATGGTAAATGTCGCATTTTTATATATCTTCCAGAAGACCTAAACGTCTCTACAGTCACAGACCCATTCACACACACATTCATACACTGATGGTGTATCCACCTCCTTAAACTGGCAGCAACCTATAACCACCATAGAGTAAAGTGGGGTTCAGAGTTTGCCTAAGAACACTTAGACACATGGGCCGGCAAGGTGGAAACCAAACCTGCGGTCCTCAGATCGGAGATTGACCGCTCTACCTCTGCACCATGGCCGCCCCTCTGAGCACCGAAGGACCTCAAGGAAAACACAGCTGATAACGGTTTTATAGAACAGCTTAATACTCCAAAATAAAGTTTCACAGTTAAAGCAAAACTTTCATTTTCAAACCTTAAATATGAAAAGTCATTCAGGTGTCACTAAGTAAAATGTCCCGCTTCATCAGATTTTTTTGTACCATAGTCACTGAAAGATTCGTTTTTTTGGATTGAGCCCACAGTGAGGTTATAATCGGTCCAAATGCATTCCTTATTAACATTTTGCACCAGAGGTTACACTGACTTTTAAATAATTAAATGGCTTCTGGATGAGCAGCTTTGCATCCACTGCTGCTGTTTTAGAAAGGACTTTGCTACCTTTTTACAGAAAAAAAGGACCTTCATGAACCCAAAAAAAATGTAGCACTATGGTAATAAGCAGCACGATAGACACACTTGAGGTTTCTCCTGTGAATGGCAGGAACAGTTACTTGTCTGAGCACTTTACTCCTTTACCGACTGGACGATTTGTTGACAATGGTCAGCCACCTTCCTGCCATATTTGGAGGTACGGCGGTGTCAGGAATGTTCCCTCTGTCTTTTCATGTGTCTGTGCGCACACACAAGCTCCCTGAGCGCACTGACAACTGCTGCTTTTGAGAGGTGCTCACATAAAATGGGTGTGGACAACTCATGATATTTGCACCTGATATAAGAAGGATGAGCTTGTTTGGGCGTTTATGTGAACGAGTAAAACTCGTTGGGGTTCTCAGCCGAGAGTCCATTTCTGTTGTTCATTGTCAATGATCCGTTCAGTTCGTTTGTTAATGCCACATCTCTAATAAATTTGAGTTTGGAACTTTGCTTTTGTTGTGAATAGTATAGTTGTGTTTGTTAGTGGCATGTCATTTTATTTATTTTATTTTGTGTATTGCACAAATGTTCTTGTGCGCTGAGAATGGACAAGGCAGTGCGCTATTGCGCAAGCACACAGGGAATGTTGCCCCGGGCAAACAGGCGGCTGGGGCCCAGTGGCACTTGGTATGGTCGGCCGCCGTCCGGAGACCTTTACACATCGCTCAATCAGAGCTGCTGCCAGCCAGTGATCCAGGCGTGACCGCCCAGCTGTCACCCGATTTTGTAAATAACACACGCTCTTTGACATACGTAACCGTTTACGCGATCCCCGTGAGTCAGGTGCAATTCTGGTGCAGAAGAAGTGGCTTTGCACCGTAAAAAATAGTGCATCAGAATCAGCTGGTTTTACATTGACCGCATAAGCACTTCACTACTGCGTTGTGTTGCATATCAGCACAGAGCTGTTTTTCTCCGAGTCAGAAGCTGCTGAAATGATGTTAAATGCTTAAGTGGTTGAAGAGCTGCAGTAGTCGAGGGAATGTAAACACTGGATCTTAGCCTTGGCATTAAACTGAGTTCACAGGGAACGCGATTTGCGCATCAAATTCATGTCAGCTCCCTCTATTTGGAGGCCTGGTGAATTCGCTGCTTAATGCTTATGCAAAATGTGTTCATAGATTTGAAGCCTCAGATGTGTGAGGGAGGAGTTATTGTCAAATGTTTAGAGCCTTACATGAAGCAGTGTCTCATTAGAATGTATGGAAGACACAGATGATGTTTAGAGATCAGGTTTATTTGTTTCAGAGAGCTCTTCAAAAACATGCGTCTCCATGTCTGGGTTCTTGAGATCATTCAGATATTCTCCTGGTAGAGTGAGCTTCACCATCTACTGCAGGGACTGCATCTGAATGATGCTTTCAGCAGTAATTCTGTCCCTCTGTGACCCAGTTTGACCACTTGCTGTCCCGTGTTAGCCCAAGGAGGAAAAAAATGGAAATAAGCTTCAAATTTGAGGATCTTTGAGGATCTTTTTATTATTATCTCAATAGGAATAAGAAAAATATCATACAGTTATCATAAAGTTCCATCCGCTGATCAGGTCATTGAACACGTCACAGGCCAAAGCTGAGACCCTGATTGGTTGACGTGATGGGATGGCCATGCAGCACAAATCACTCAAATCATTGCAGGCTGAAAAAAAACCTACATTCTTTCCAAAAGCAATACAGTGTGATGAGGTAACATGACAGAGTGAAGCTTTTATTGTGGCTAAGAAGCTGTAATTACATGACGGTCTGCACTGCAGCTCTGCTTTCTCACACGCATTTTATAAACACGTATTTTACCGCTCATCACCACAACGTTGGCCCTTTTTTAGAGCTTTGTAAACATCACTCTGATCCATCAGGTCACTGAACTAAAATCTATTGCTGTGAGGTTCTGCAGAACCATAGCATTTTGGCTGATGCTCTGGCATTAGCCACTGTGTAGCTGCAGTGCTTCACTCGTTCTTGTCTGAGCCCGCAACAAATCACCACAATCCACCATTTTATATGATATTGGCAGCAACATGGCACAGAGTTTTGGTTTGGTACTCATCCTAGGTAAAAACTATGTAGTGCATGTCTCATAACAGCAGAACAAGCTGCTTCTTGCTGAGATGTTGTTGTTTTGTGCATTGTAGAGCTGCTCAAAGAGGCTCAGTGCTGTGCTGCCAAACAGCGGTCAGAAGTTTAAGTGGAAAACATAAATAATTAAATAAATATCTTCCTGACAGGATTATAAATTGATAAAATATCGCAGAATGAACTATCGCAATATATTGCTGAATCAATTATTTCCAACACCCCTATCGGTTTCTGTTTGTTTTTTAAGTTTCAAAATGTATTTACAAAAGGATGTTCTTTACTAGGAAAAAACATGTCCAGAGTTAAACTAGCGTCTTGCAGTAGATTTATTATGTGTTGCATTGTTTTATCTGACAGCCTTCCTGTTGACTCATGTTTCCCTTCAACCTGTCAGCTGGAAAAGCTTGTTATGCCTCCTTGCTCTAATTTTGAACTTCTGACTCATTTGCAAACACAAACATAAAAAGTTTTTAATTATTATGCTGTCATAACTAAATTGTTTTTTTTTATTTAACGCAAAAGCCTTTTTAGTTTCTTATTATATATTTCTTTTTGTTATATAATATAGTTTGCCTTATATAAAAGTCCTGTTTGAGCACTAAAACTCTGAAGACTCTTTTTTGTTCTTTTGCATGTTTTCTTTTTTTATTATTTCAGCTGAATGCACTAAGTAGAGTTAGAAGTCTTCAGAACATTCCTTCATGTAAGATTTTCTATGAGGGATGTAACGATGAACTGATTAATCAATGAATTGATTTATGAAATAAATTGATTTATGAATTAAATTTGTTATGTCTAATTTTGTAAAAAAAAAAAAAAAAATGTTCGTAGCAGCAATTTGTTGTTGCTGATCCAGTTCATATTCGTTCATTTTAAATGATCCGATTCACTGACCTAAAATGGATCTATGACATTTCTATTCAAAACTTTAACCAGTGATCCACCTCAGAGATAAATACCTGCAGTACTGAACAGTGCAGGTGAGGTTTTCCAGATTCCTTGAATGTCTTCAAATTAATCAAGTGTAAATTAAATATGTGTACAAACAAACAAGTAAACAAGAATGAATGGCAACCCATTTACATTTCAGTTTCCTAATGTTCTGCCCACTGTTGTTTTTCCACATCCAAAGAATCCAAAGGGAACATAATTAGAACATCCTAGCACACTGCATGGTTTCATAAACTCAAAGTTTTTCCAAGTGTTGGACTGAAATGATGGACTGATCAGTTTTTGCTGCATCATGTGTTGCTGTGATGCACTTGGTTATTTTCCCCTTATAGTAAAATAAAACTTTCATACGGATCGATCTGGTTTGGATCGTAGTAATAGAAATCGATTCATCAATTAAGTTGATGAATCATTACAACCCTATTCTTTAGTAGTTAAGGGGGTTGGGGAGAATTTAGACACAACCTCAGCCTGCTAGCATACACCCAAACACGAAGTGCCCAGCTGGCAACGAAGACAAACTAAAAAAAAAGAACAAGAAAGCTGTTAGAAAAAAACCCAGGGAGAGTGAGTGATCCAGGATTTATGAAGGACAATGTTATACAGAAATAAAAAATAATGTTCTTTTCTTTTTCTTTTTAATATATAATGTTTACTGTGTTACGCTTTAGTCTAATAGGAAACTACAATGAATAGGGACATCTAGTGGGCAACAAAGGTTAAAGCAACCTCTCAGCTGAAGATTGCTGTTGGCAATGAAAAGCCCATAAAGAGAATGGGCAATTAAAATCTCTTTGTTCAATTATTTGTTGTTTTTTTTGCCAGAATGCAAAAAGTAAGTTGTCATTTTGGTTTGAGAAGCGTCACTTTTAAATTTACCTTAAACTTGCATTGAAAAAAAAAACAAATGCTGCCAAGAGTATTAAATTTAATTGCCTCTGTTGAGAATCATGACTGGGGCTTAAATCCAAAGAAAAGTTTCTGCATGAGCAAAAAGGTGAAGAGGATTTAACACGGTCCTTATCCACCAGTAGTGCTGAGTCGGTAAATTTATTATAACAGTTCAGAATGAATATTAATAATTTTTAATCCTGAAAATAAAATGTGTGCATTTTTTATTTCCCATGCGAAGGATCTGGAGGCTGTCTACTGCAAAGATGAGATTATAATTGGACACACGTGCTTCTGGCTTCCCTTCAATGTTGCATGAAATGTCCAAACATGATCGAGACCCCGGGTTCAGACTTCCTCCTGTCACTTTTTAATAGAATTTTAAATTGGATCTTTCCCAGCAGATACCTGTTAGGATCAGTGTTCAATAGGAATGAAGAGAACACAAAAAAGACAAAGGTTTTCTGAAGAAGCAGCTGTACTGCAGATGTTCCAAGAATCCGGTTGTCATTATGATCATCAGCTGGAAGTCCTTTTTGAACAGACTTATCATTCTGGGTTTTTGCACTCTTGATGTGCTCACTCCTGACAGGAATCGGCACTGTGAGCACAAGCTGAGCTCCTTTCCTTCAAATTTGACCCTAAGAACGGTTTTATCTAGAAGAATGTTGTAGTTTTTGCTGTCAATGTTACTCATGGCAGTGCTGTATGTTTAAGGTTCTGCGCTGAACATTATTTAAATATCTAAAACATTTCTGGAAACCTGACGTTGTTGTCAGGTTAACTGTAAGACCTCCACAACACTGTTGGGCCAAGAATCTAAAAATAAACCAAAGGTTCAGTTTGTGTTTGTGAACCATAGATTTTATCCTGACATGCAAGCAGCTTTTGCAGCAACAGCACATGGAAAAAACCTGCATCCTCCCAGAGCGCACGTCAAAGCAGGAGCTCTGCTGTCAAAACACGGCAATGAAATCTTTTTTATTTGTGGAAAAAAGCACAAACTTTAAGCCTTTAAGCTGTGAATCTGCTTATTTAAGTAACATAAACTGCAAAACTTATAAAAAAAAAACTAAAATTTAAGGTAAGAAGATTGTGTGGTTATCTGAAAAGAAGCCTTTCTCCTAATAAACAAGTAAAATCTTATTTTCTATAGTCTTTGTATAAAAAGTGTAACTTTGTAAAAGTATTTTTTTTTTGCAAATTCAGCAACTGTGATAGTATATCATAACAAGCCTCACAGAAAAGGGGGAAAAAAACAGAGTTAATTTAAGTGCAAACATCCAACTTTTTCAATAGAATCAGTTCAGACAGGTTCAAATTTGGGATTTTCAGGACTTTAGTGACGTAATTGTAATGTTTTTTGAATCTGAACTCACTTTATCTCAAACTATTGTCTGTTCAGTCCATCAATTGGTGGGATTTTCCCTTCAGTTTCATTGTTTTCCAGTTGAAGTCAGTACATCAGTTTTTTTATTCTTCATCTCTTGGATTGAGTCGACAGTTATCATGCCAAATTCACTTTCTGTTCAGAGTTTTCTGCTTTTATTATTTTAGGTTTACAAATACAATTTTAAATTCAGTGGCTTATTATTTTCCCTTGTAACAGATACATCAAAGCAGTCCAATACCATGACACCGCCACCAGCATTTATACTGCTTCTAAGACTCTAATGGGCTCAAATTAGCATCAGCTTAAAATAAATTAAATGTTAGATTGTTAGTTAAAAAAAAAATTTAAAAATTGAAACAATTCTAAATGTAAAGAACTCATTAAAGGAATATTCAAAATTTGACAAAATTTGAAAAAAAAAAAGTTTAACCTTGAAAGAAATTTGAAAATATATTTGTAAATTTAAAACATAAGTTATAAAATATGTATAAACTTAAAACTGTTGCCAAATGAAAAATAATGTTTATTTGTAGCAGCTGCTGTTTTGTATTTTCATCAACTTTTGTTTTTTCTGATTCTTTTATGCTTTAATTCATTTCAGTTGTACTAAACTTTGGGAGACCACTATCACTGCTGTATGCAACATCAGAGGAGAGATTCAGGCGGCGCCAACAGCGACGCTCTTATAGAATGAGAAATGACATCACCATAAACTCTATCACCTGATGTCAATCATGTCCAGGTACCAATCGGCTCTAAGACCCGTCCCCACGTCAATTTAGGATCAACACTGAAATTTAAATTGAGGACTGAAAGCAAACAGTGAGAGAAAAAAAAATCAAAAAAAGAAAACAGGAGCTGTTATAAAAAAGACATTTTCTTTCATTTTGTAACGGTTTTAGGTTTATAGGTTTTTTTTAAATTAACTTTTTTTTTATTTCAATATTTCTTGCAAGTTTACAAAGTGTCCTTTCAGGCTAAAACTGTTTTCAATTTTTTTTATTTTTTTCATTTACACTCTGTTTTTTTTTTTAATCACTTCAAGCTGATCCTGATTTGATTACATACAACTGCTCCAAGTCGAACTACAATAAAACAGACGTGGGCTCATTTCGCAGCATCAGTTCATTTATTGAGTGACTGTAATATCTTGATCTTAAGCAGTAACACCACTCATAGTCCCACTCTTTTCTACCTGTTTCTGATACCCTCTATTCTTCCAACTCCTTCTGCAACCGTGATATTTGTTTCCCCCTCTGAGGCGTCTCCACAGGAGAATCAGAGGTGGAACAGGAGCACTCGTGCACTGTAAAAGGGGGAGATGGAACGGTGTAACATCTTCTGCAGAGACACGTGAAGCAGATCTGACATAAACAGTTACTTGTTCGAAGATTATTGACGGTTATGGACCTGATGTTCTGGTTGATTGCTTTTCCTGCTAAATGCAACTATTACAGGGAAAAACAGGGTTTGAACCGCAGACATTTAGTCTTGCAGGTTTTACAGTTAACACATCTCTTGTTAGGACGAGGCTATTATGCCTGATGTAAATGTTATATTTTCTTCGTTGACACCAACAGTTGTAGGTGAGATGTCCAAACACTTCTTTGAATTTATGTTTTGTTTTCCATGTCACAGATATTGTTGTAGAGACCTGTTCATGCTTCCAACACTCAGCAGTCTTGTGGGAGTTCATTGCTGTAAAACAGTAGCTTCCATTTGTTGTGTTTGTTCTAAACATGGACCTGTTGAACCACAGCTTAAAGACCCACTCCGATGAAAATTGTGTTTTTAACATCTACTTGTGGCATTTTTCTGATGATGGAGGTCATACATAAAGAAAATTAAGATTAACATTTGCACATCTGAGTATTTTTTAACAAAATCATTGTGAATCAGGAGCAGATGAAAAAACTGTTTTAAATAGGTCATATTTGTGATGAAGAAAATATGCTAGGCATGTCACAAGCTCCCTGCTCTGTGCAGCGCTAATGATAGGCTGGGGATGTGAGGGGCCTGCCTAAAAGAGTGTAAACGGATGGGTGATGGGAAGTAGGGGCGGGCTTACTCTGTGCCAACACAACTCACAGGTGAAATTCTGATTAAATGCAGAAACTATGTTTTAGAACAGTGTTTTTCAACCAGTGTGCTGCGGAAAAAGATTGACATGAGCTCCCGGAGAGACTGTACATCAATACATAATATAGAGTTTCTTTTTTTTGTTGTTGTTTTTTTTGTTTCTGTTATGGGTATTTTGTCAAGTAAAAAGTGTACCTTGGTTAAAAAAAAAAGATTGAAAAACACTGTTCTAGAAAATGACATTTTTGGGGGGCTAAAAACGTCATAATCAGCATTATAAAACCACTGGGAATGCTTTGAAAATAGATCAAAAGATGATGGGAGTGGGACTTTAACTTATGGTGCATCATCTCTTCTATGAAGACGGTTATTAGTCTTTAAGTCGAGTGCAGAGTGACTGATGTCCGATGTTCTGTCCTTTGCCACATGTTCATTACTGTTTCTGTGGCAACCTGCCTGCAGATGCAGCGAGCTGGACAAGGTAACAGAGAGGCTTAAATGGATGAGACAAGCCATTACTGTGTTGTGGCATCATCAGCACGTCCAACACAAACCAAAGTCTCTGCTGCTTCTAGGGAGTTTATTGACAGAAATCAAATGATGGACCATGTAGACCAGCATTTTCAGATCATTACATTACAGTCACAAATCTTTTTTGTGGTGTTTATTGTCAGCATGTCAATGATCTCACTGATGTCCATAATTGCAAGTCAAAGCATTCGTGCAGCCAGATTTACTGGATGGCCTTCAGTAGTCACTATTCCTCTAATGAGTCGTTCCTGACAGCCAATGAAATGCTTTATGTCACAAGTCCTCTTCACCTTCTATATTGTGTTTGCGAGTGTGTAGTTCATTGACTGTATATAGAACTGGGGAGAGTGGCCCCTCCTCCCTAGCGTTTCATACAGGAAGCACCTGCTGGTTCCAAGAAACCAAAATCCCATAGGGTTATGTAGAGAAATAAACAGCTGTCATTCTATTGGTCAGAGTAATCACTTTTCCTCTGATACCTGTTTTAACATTTTCTTGATAAGATAACATTATTTTTTTCATTGTGTTTTATCTTTGTTGCAAATTATTCAAGTCACAAACTGACCAATCAGATGTCTCAGTAAAGGCTTGTGGTGCCCACTGGGCCACACCTCGAACGGTTGATTTACAGATTCTCCCGAGCCGCTTTCAGTGGAAAGACGGTATGGACTTTGAACAAGTTTCATCCCTGACTGGTGACTGTAGTTGTCAAAGAAAGGTTGACTCAGACCGACTAGGACCAATCCCTCCAAATATTGGCGCCCGTATCTCGGAAAAATTGTGATTGAATTGGCTTAATTTCGCTGGAGTAAGGCATTTTCTATGGTGATGTCACAGGTGATCTGTCCACTTGTTTATAAAGTCAATGGTTTAGCCTTTGTCAGAGGGCTGAGAGGTGTGCATTGTTAACCAATCGAAATGTTTGTTTTCAGGAGAAGATGCTGAGACGAGACGCATGAGGACAGTGAAGAACATCGCTGACCTCCGACAAAACCTGGAAGAAACCATGTCCAATCTGCGGGGGACGCAGATCAGCCACAGGTAGGCATGCGTGTCACTCTCTTCACTGAGGGTTGGGACACTTACCCAAAGCGAGAAAATTAGTTTTTGAAGTTTTTGAAGCATAGCTACATCTGTATTTTCAAAGTTTTAGACAAATCTGTCTTAAAATTAAAGGCTTTGGTTTGTGAAAGTTGTGTGAAATATTTCAAATGTAGTTTCATGCAGTTTAGCAGAATCATCTCCTGCATAAAAGTAATGTTGGAAAAATTGTTGGCATACCCCCCCCCCCCCCCCACACACACACACACACACACACATTTTTTGGATTTGGTTGAAGGCCGCCAACACTTTCCTTTCCAGCTGGTACTTTAGGAAATGTTCAGGATCTGATCAACAGCCAAACCTTAAAAGGCTGTCTCATCTGTGAACCAAAGGAACCAGGAAGAGCCCAACGACAGCCACAGAAAAGGCTGTGGCTCAGGCACGAGCATGGGTGAGCCGCTGTCAGCTTCCTGGGCAGCGGTTCACCACTCTTATCTCTCCCCCTAGTCTATTATTTTCTGCGTTGTGGCCCATTTGCAGGGGAGGATGGTGGCTAGGCTGCTGACAGCCATGACAGATGGCGTTCTCTGTGTGGGTATTTGAGTGTGTGTTTGTGCTTTCCTTCTTCTTCCCTTGGAGGAGTCGGAGCCATGCGGGATCGATTCAGCTCCTTTCTGGTGCCACATTTACATGAGAAGTGTGAAGCATTTAAATACTTGAAGGACGCTGGTCCTCATGCATCGCTTTTACAGAAATATTCCTATTGAAGTCACTGAACCTGTGCACTGACACGATGGGAGGTGTGACTCAGTGGGTTTACGTCCATGCAGCAAAACAAAAGAGCAAGAAAACAAAGGAAACCATCAGGCGCTCCAGGTTAATTCCTTTGTCCTGAGGCCACTGCAGCCATATTCACGCAGCCTGAGAGTCACATACAGATAAATAACACACACCCCCACTTCCCCACTGCTACCTTTTGTTTTTATTTTGTAAAGGCAAAATAGCTGAAAGGCACTGATGTTGCTTCAAACAAGAAGCATTGCAAATTGGCAGAATTTCCCAGAACCTTCCAAGAAATGATAATCTGGACCTCTTTTCCAGCAGTCCGCCCCAGTTCTCTGTTTTTGGAGAACTGTTTTGCTCGGTAATGTTTGTGAATAAAGAAAACAGGAAGAATAAAACAGACTGGTGATATTTTGACCAACGCATAAACAAAACAGACACGGAACATGTCTATGACATGAACAAACTGTGGCTTTACTTCTGATGTCAGCTCATCTTATAGTTTTCATGAGCAGATAAGGATAGTGCCCAGTCTGTTTAGAGTTCCTTGCTTTTGTAGTTCTTATACATTTTAGGACAAAAAACACCCGTATTTCTTTTCTTTTTTAACTAAATGCAACACGCTTTCATAGGACAGATTCCGTTCCCTTTGGGGTTTTTTACTTTATAAAAACGTAATTAATTGTTTAAATTAAAATTTAAACAAAGGAATTGGAGATTACTTTTTCTCCTCAAATGTTCTCATGAATTCAATGTTAAATTGGGGATTGTTAAGTTATAGATATTTTGGTCACAAATAATTAAATACTTTTTTTATTCCTTTCCCATTTTTCAATGCATCGGCTTTTCAGTTTCTCTTTTTTTTTTCTTTGCCTGATGTTTATTGGTGTAAATGCTTGTTGAGGGCGCCATGTTTGCTTCTCTAACCGTATGGTTGCCTTCCACAAAATTTCATCTGAAAGCGACACATTAATGGAATCCAGTGGAGCATTTCTGTAAACCTGCTGAAAACTCCATTTGAAATCTATGATTTTGATTGATTAGTATTTGTCAGATGCTTTGAAGACCGTTTGTAGAGTAAAAGGATTGACTTAAGGTAGTTTGAAAATACCAACGTTTTTTATTTTAACTCCCAAAACGACTTGCAACATTTGCTCATTTAAAATTTGTTTTTCTAATGTTTTGTTGAATTCTGTTTCCTGGTCCTTATTGCAAAGAGTCTCATTAAAATTGTAGTCACTGCAGTGTTTCTGCTTATTCTGGTCTGCAATAATAACTGATCTAAAGCTGCTGTTATGCATCTGCAGAGGTGCCACCCATCAAATGTGTTAAGCTTAGAGAAAACATTTAAACTTAGAAACACTTTTTTAAAGTAATAGAGTTCTGAAAGTTTCCATGTAAAGCTGAGGCATAAAAAACTCAAACTGCACACGGATTCAAAAAATATGTTTAGTTAGCAGAGATGTATTTACATTGACTTGGTTCACTGGACCAATAATCTCTGGTGTCACCCACAGGACTCCGCAAAGAGAAAACAAGGCCGCCCACGTAAAGAACATGCTAAAAATGATCTTTTTGATTGATTCATATTCAACCAAATTCAATTTTTCAAACCAGCAATATGTAGAATTTCAATGGCGTTTTTGAAAATGCATGTATTAATTTAAAATGACAGTGAAACAGGACCTACTGTTTACTTTCTGAACTGACCTGGCTTCTGTTGATTGAATCAAACAAGACTTTATAGTGTTAACAATCCCTGAATTGGCCATAATCAAACAGTTTTTTTTAGCAATCCCAATAAAGCATTATGTCTTTGTCACAACTGTCCTTACGGGTGGATATGGACTGTCTGTTGGAAAATAATGAACAAACCTGTAGGGGCACACAGTTGGCCCATGTGAAATATCAAGGTGGTGACTCTACTTGGTGTGCTCATAAAGCGAAAATGTTCATGCACATTTTCTTCTGGGGCAGCAGATCGTAGTAAACACATAAGGATTCAAAACTTCAAAAACATAAGGGTGACATTACGGTCATAAATGCCAAAATGCCACCGTCCTGCGACCTAAATGTCAACCTGGGCACATTTGGGGTGGTCACAGTGACAGGAATGTGGCAGGAAGGCAGCAATACGATAATGAACTGATGGAAGGTTCTCCAATGTACCCACATTAATCTGATGATTGGGCGATTGCAGACTGCCACCATCCCGCCGTTCCCCTGCCCCCATGCTGCCGTCCCACTGCCACCGTCTGATTGTTAGAAATTGCACATCTCCTGCACTCACGACCACACCAATGATTTTCAAAAAAATCAGGCGGAAGCAGCTAATCTTGAAGATTCTACTGACGCCTCCCCATCGAGCGGTGGCAGTTGTATATGTGGCTGTAGCATAAGTAAGTGTGAAGTAGGCACGTCATACAGATTTTTCATTTTTTCCCTTAAGATGCAGCCACTCCTCTCCCTGACCCTCCATGGTCCACGACAACCCAAAAGCCCTCATCACCTGTACAGGTCAACAACCTGGTGCTGTGGGATTGAACCAGTATGGGTCAACAGTGCTTCCCTGATATACCTTATATCAAGAGGTTGTGTCTGAACTCTTGACCCAGTTTACAGAACCAGCTCTGCCCTAAGACAACCTGTTTTTTTACCAAGCTCTTTCATCAGAGCATCTCCATCCTCATCCTCAGCATGAATGTCTTTGGGCCTCGCCGGTTTGCTTGTGTTGATCAATAAACCTCATTTAATTTCCCACCTCTGTTTATTTGGTCCTCAGAAAGAACAATGGTATTGATTGACTCTGTGAATGAAGGAAAATCAGCTGGACTGTGATCCACAGGGATGCACCTGCTGCACCAAACATCCCTTCTCCTGCCTGTCCTGCAGGGATGCAGCGTGACACTTTCAACTAAGAATCATCACGGTTTTGGGATTGCTTGATGGGATTGTATATTATGTGTTTACACCGGGAGAGCAGAGGGGAGGAGGCTAGCAATATGACTGACTGCTCCTGAAATGGAATAGTAGTTGGTTCAATTGGAAGGTGTGTATGACACTCAGCAGGAAATGCACACAAAGCATCACCTCAATGCAGTAAACGTCAAACCCTGAAGTGCTGAAATCATGAGGATGATAATGATGGGTCAAAGCTATTCCATCTATGAGAGAAGGGACATGATTCGTCTTGAAGGGAGTAACAGAACCAGACTGAAAAGGAGATGAGTTTTCTGTTGACTGTTAGAAACAGAAGTTGCAGATAAATTACAGATGAACTGGCTTCATAGCCCACATTTCAGAATTCAGTCATGCAGAGCTCTGTTTGGTCCTCATCTGGTCCTCCACTGCTCCTAGCATTGCACATGACATCGGCTGGGTGTTTTGGACACTCACCACAGAAAATACATTTTTGCGCTCATCTGTGAATTGAATTGACCTGCCAGAGAAGACTGTGTGTTAAACTCAGAGCTCATTAGCAGCAACAGTAACAGTGTATTTATATCCAGCATTGCTCAGCAATAAGCAGCTCCCTGCTGTCAGCATGGATTTCTCTCCCGCTGAGCTCTTGGCAAAGCACTAAATAGTCTCCATCAGGATTTATTTTTGCTTGTAGTTCTGCCTTTTAACTGATAATGAGGGAAGCAAAGATTTGCAACAAGCAGCTCATGACTGAGCTGAAGAGTGGGGTTTTAATATGGACATAAGTGAACTTTTAGGGTCCCCTCTTGGAAATCCATTCTGTGTGTTAGCGTGTGGCGGGTGTAGTTAGGGCTTAATCTTTGTCTGTTTACAGATGGTTACCGTTTTTACTCTGTGGACGTTTCAGTAAAGATGATGTCACAACTCATAAAGGTTTATAATTTTAATAAAAAACAATCAGTATAGCAATCCATATTTCCTGTTTTCTCTGTTTAATGCTACAGTCACAAATACAACAGCCCCCGTGCAATGGGAAGGCATTGGCAGAATCTTCCAGATTAGGGTGAAAATTGTTGTCATGGTCACAAAGGGAGACAGCGTCAGTCATTCACTGCGTGACCTCCAAATGTGCCCGGGCGACCACTGACCAATGTCAAAAACAGAGCGTGGTTCTTATTTGGACATAAGTAAAGTTTTATAATCCCCTCTTGGAATCCCATTCCCTGTGTTAGCGTGTGGTGGGTGTACGCGGAACTTCGCCCGATCGCTGTAAACTTTGAACTTTTTCTCTGCGTATTTTAAAATGCCACCATGCACCCACCAGGCAATTTAGCTGAAAAACCGGCATTTAGCAGAGTTCGTAATCATGAAAAATCGTAAAAAGTTTTGGGGCTGTCGCTGGGCAACACGGACTTTCAACTCCCTCCAAAGATATTCTATGGGGTTGAGATCTGGAGACTGGCTAGGCCACTCCAAGACCATGAATTGGTTCATATGAAGCCACTCCTTTGTTACTCGGGTAGTGTGTTCGGGATAGTTGTCATGCTGGAAGACCCAGCCACGTTTCATCTTCAAGGCCCTTGCTGATGGAAGAAGGTTTTTCACTCAAATTCTGAGGATACAAGGCCACATTCATTCTGTCCTTTACACAGATCAGTTGTCCTGGTCCCTTTGCTGAAAAAAAATGCATTTCTAATAAAGAAACAAAAAGGAAATCTAAACTTTTTGTTACACTTAGATACCGGCCAAAATGCTGGGAAATGTAGCTTTAATGATGAGTGGCCTTTCAAAGAGAGGTGTCAACTGTGGCTATTGAAGGACCCTGAAAACAAAGCAAGATATTAAGTTTAAAACATGATAGATCTCTCTTAAAAACACAGATTATTCATTTAAATTATACATTCTAACCGTTAATCCTTGAAATGATGTGTTTTATTTAGGGGTGTCAAATTATTGCAATTAATTAGCTTCAGACGGTTCATGACTGATACTGCACCCCTCGAAGAGCATTATCCTGTTCATACCATGGTCATTTACAAAAAATTTGAGGATTAAATCAATTATCAGAACTTTAGTCCTGTTATATTGTTAAGTTTAAATCGTTTTTCACAACACAAAAAGCTGACTATTTAAAACGCCGTCATGGTAACAGCCACAGTGCCTGCAGCAACCTCGCTGTGCTCTCACTGTATCCTCTGTGAGGAAAGTCATCATCATGAGTTAAACAAAGCATTATTCCAGAAGGAAAGTTCTCTTCTTATTGCTTTTGTACAAATGATGAAGAGAAAGTTTCAAATTGTTCTAAATGATTCCTCTGCCGCTTTACCTTCTCATGTTTCATTTCCTTTTTCGATTCTCTTCTCTCTTTCTCTTATGCTCCTCAGTCTTCAAAATTATCACTCAATCAAATCGACAGGTGAAATAAAATCACGTCTATCACATGTCTTTTCTACTGTCTTGTGATAAATTACGGACTAATATAAAGCAACATGTGAATTATGAAATTAATGAGAAATTTGTGCTCAACATTTTTTAGGATTTCTCAGAAAAGTGCTCTTATTGTTTTTTTGACGTGTTAAATTAAATTTGATTTTTTATTTATTTTTAAATTCCTTTTCCTTTTCTGCTTTAACACTGCTTATTCTGTCACTTAATTAAAATGATAATGAAAATGGTATTTGACATTTCATTTTCAAAAGGTTCTCTGGTAAATGTGTAGCAAAACTCATTTAGAAATGTCTAATTTGACTATTAAAATGGATTAACAGAAATGCTTTTTAATTTTCCAAATCTAACTGCATCAAATGACTCAAAATGAAAATGAAAAATCAATACTTCAAGATGTTTTTTCATTTTCTACTTAAGAACCGCTTATTCTGTGTCATAATTCAAATGAAAATGCAAAGAGGGGATTGCATTTTTATTTTCACATCCTCCCTGCCAATAGTGTCGCATAATTCAATTCGACTTAGCATTTCCAGAGGAGAGGTGACGTCAGTGCTATCTCTGTGTGTCCGGCTGCTAAGAGAGATTGCTAGGAGCAGTGCGGCCAAGCTTGTAGCCTTGTGTTAGCGGCAGAGGAGAGGACTTTGTGATGGTTGTACACTCCTGATGAGCTTCTCGGGACAATGAAAAAGCATCTTGAAGTATTGATTTTTCATTTTAATTTTGAGTCATTGTTACATTTTGAAAATGAAAAAGCATTTCTGGTTTTGACTTTTATTTTTTATTATGCTACAGACTCGGTTCCATAAAATCCTTCTTGGAGATGAATGGGAGAAGTTTGAAGTGTGTTATAGTAATAGAAGTTTTTTAGTTGTGTTTTGATCTTTTACTGTTCCACAATGTCACAAATTTGAATAAAACTACCTCAAAATGAGGCTTTTTACCGCAATTATTTGGTTAAAAATAATTGCGATCAAAAACAGATTTTTTTGGATGAAATATTTACAGGTCACGATTAACTAATCACACAAAAAATGAATGGCATTAATCAGCATTAGTTTTATTCTAAAATGGAAAATCAGATTGTGTGACAGCTTTCCCTGTGTGTCATTGTCATCATTATGTTTTTTTTATACTTCTGCAGAAATCCAACTATTATTTTCATTTTTTTTTCTATTCATTTTCTATACCGTTTATTCTCTTTCGGGGTCACGGGGCTGCCGGAACCTATCCTGGCCGCTTGTGGGCGAAGGCAGGGGATGGCCTGAACAGGACGCCAGTCTGTCGCAGGGTAGAATGTCCTCAATCTCACACCCATTCACTCTCACACTCACACCTATGGACAATTTAGAATTGTCAATTAACCTATGAAGCATGTTTTTGGATGGTGGGAGGAAGCCTGAGACCCCGGAGAGAACCTACGCATACACGGGGAGAACATGCAAACTCCTCACAGAAAGGTCCCCCATTGATGTTGTGTTTTTCATGTCCCCCAGCCGGGACTTGAGCCGGGGGCCTTCTTGCTGTGGCAAGAGCGCTAACCACTGCGCCACCGTGCAGCTGCAACAATTATTCTAAAAACAAATTTCTTCAAAAGATTGGCAGAAATGGGAATTATTAGCATAAATGTTTTAGTTGTTAGACTTAAAGTTGTGTATTTTTAAACAAAATTTGAGAACCTGACATATGTTTACGTGTGTTTTAAGACAGTCATGTTGTACTTTCTGTATAACGGTACTTACCATAGGAACAACAACAAAAAAACATGTATTATTTTACATTATTTCAAATTAACATGAGGAATAATGAATGCACCTTAAAATAACACAGATAATTTATTTGTAATCTTTTCCCTCTGAAATAATATTATAGTGATCTAAAAACAATTTAATTGAAAAAAAGAATGCAACGAATAAAACAAGGTTGTATGAGAAGGTACATTTTTTTAATATGAAAACAACCAATGCTGAGTGTTTATTTTAATGTTCAGTAAAAATTCGGAAAAAATATTTGTTGGCTCATTTTGGTGCCATAAATCCACCACAATACGTAGTTCTCAAAACAGTTTGTTTAGGATCTTTTGTGCTGAAGATGGAGCTTATTTTCCCGTCATCTTGGGGCCTGATTTGTGTGTGAATGTGTGCTTGAGTGAATGTGTATATTAGCTGGTGACATTTCTGTTTTTGTTGAGTCATATTTAGTGCAGGGCCGAGCCTTTTTTCAGCCCTTTGTTTGCAAACCCTCTCTGGTGTCTAATGTCTTGACTTTTCAGGGTTTTGTGTAACAATCTTTGTTTTTCAAACACAAATCAAATTCATTCCACCAAAAGCATCTGCAAATCCAAAATTTCAGTCATCTGCTGCTCACAGGTTCGCTTCAAATGGATTTCTGTCTGGATCCCAGCATCTGTGGGTGTGTGCAGTCAGGCCTCAGACTGTGATTATGGTCTTCTCATGTGGGGAGCAGCTTTTCCCGGTTTTCTCTCTGCACACACAGCTGTTCACACTTCTGCCTGCTGTTTGTCAGGGATGCTTGAGCTGGCTCTACTTTGTCACCGAATGAAGGCCAAGGAGACATTTCGAGGCCTGTCTGTTGCCCATGTTCAGCTTTAAACCCAACTTCAGTTCAGGTTTTCAACCCACAACTCCTGAAAAAAAGCATTGACTCACTGATGATTACAGTAAGAGAACACTAAAGAATGCCTGACAACAGAGGATAAAAAACATTCTAATACTTTTTAAATCATTGCAGCAGTCTAGATTTGTTTTAGCTTTAATCTGCTGAATGAAGTGCACTTTATTTCCAGCAGAGAGAGCTCTGGCAGGGAAACGCTTAACTTTTTAGTCCCCTGGATTGAGAAGAAAAGGTTCACGTCCACGTAGACATGCTCTATTTCCAACTTTTTTGTTGTTTGAAGATGTTGAATCCAAAGTGAAAAGCCATTGAATTTGCTGTAAATATTTTAAATGCAGAAAATCATCAGTCAGTTTTTTATTCTACTTTATATGTTTGAAACAGCCAATTCAATTAAAAATTTACATTTTCTTAGATATTATTTTTATTTAGTGTTTTTGTACTTTCTATTCACATCTCAAAAGAAAATGCAGATTGCAGTTCCTGAATTTAAGTGAAGAAAAACATCCAGACAGATCAGTTGTCTTTTCACAGTTATATGCCAACAAAAGCAAAGTTCAATTCATTTTCTTCATTTTCATATGTGAGGTCATCCCAAGGAGCTACAAGAAAAAAGGAAAACAAGCAAAATAGTTTTATCACAAACATTTTAAAAGACCAAAATATCTTAATATACAGTACAGACTAAAAGTTTGGACACACCTTCTCATTCAAATGACTGGGAAGGTGCTACTGTGACAGAAATGGTTACTGCTATGATAACCATTTCTGTCGTTTTCTCCTGTTTTCACAGCACTTTAGAAACAACCTTTGACACAACAGTAACCACTGAGGTCAACGGACGGAATCTACCGGCCCTTACCACACGCTCTTCCCCCATGTCCTGGCGTCTTGGCCCGTCCCAAGCCCCACGTCTCCAAGCAGGCGACGCGCCATCAACGCCGAGCAGCTATTCCTCCCCAAGGGCCAGCACTGGGGGCTCTAGCACCAATGCAGGGCGCTACAGCAGCCCCTCAGACCCCTCCAGGTTTGTACGCAACAACTCCAGAACTCTTTTCATGACCCATGTACTCACTTATGCCTTGGTTCCACTGAGTGGTCCAGTCTAAGTCCACTCCGGTTTTATGAGTGTTTCCTTTACAAAATGGACCCATCAAACCAGACCCAATTGTACCATTTTTGTGCCACCATTGGTTGCAAGTTTATTAAAAATGGACCGACAAGGGTGGAGCTACTGTTCAAACCATTTGATTGGCTGAAGGTCAGGACAAGCTCTAAAAAAGAGTCAGTATTAGTAGTAACATTTTTATTTGGACAAATGAAAACCAGTTTAGAATAACAAAATAAGACAAAAACAAGACAAAAATTATATAAAACAAGAAAATTATATAAAACAAGAAAAAAATTATATAAAACAAGACAAAACAAAATTATATAAAAAACACAAGTCCAAAAGGGAGTGAGAAGAAGAAAAATCTTATAAACTTTCACCCCCTTTACCTTAAGTCCTTACTTTCCCAACTAAACCCAGTACACCCACCATCAAAGTCCAGTGCCCTACCCAAGTGTATATTGGGTTACATTTGCACATGTAATTCTCATTTCCAAAAAAACACGCAAATGAATAACAAAACGTATTCTCAAAGTATGCAGATTTACAAATGCTGATGTTCTGTATTTTTTGTATTTGTACATATTTATCAATTATCATATTTCTGTATTTATACTTAAATTCTTTTATGTTTGGACATTGTTTCAAGCATTTACTGGTTCCGTTCCACAACTTCACTCCACAAATTGAAACACAAAATCTTTTTTTATTTGTACGTGCTTTATGTACGAGAAATGTATTATTTTCCCTAAAATTGTATTTTTCATCTCTTTTAATAAATAACCTTTGGATATTCGTCGGTAATAAATTGTTTTCGGCCTTAAATATTATTTAAGCAGTACAATACTCTACTAGATTGTAAAATTTGAGTTATTTTTGATTGTATGAATAATTTATTTGTGCCGTGACAGGCCAACTTTGAGTGGAAACGCTCATCTGAATTGACCATTCTAAACCGTTACAAGACTGAACCAGACGAGACCACTCAGTGTAAACGAGGCTTAACTCAACCATTGGTAGAGGCATTGGTTTTCATACCTACCGACTCTCAGTCGAGAGGGAGCTTGCTCAAGAATTTTCTTTGGCTCTAAGCTAGCTTCTCTATTTAAAATGTTCACTCGGGATATATATATATATATATATATATATATATATATATATATATATATATATATATATATATATATATATATATATATATATATATATATATATATACACAGCAGGGAAAATAAGTATTGAACATGTCAACATTTCTCTCAAAAAACATATTTCTAATCGAGCTATTGACACGAAATTTTCACCAGATGTCGGCATCAACCCAAGTAATGCACGTATAGAAAGAAATCCAAACATTTATGTCCATAAATGAAGTTATGTGTAATAAAGTGAAATGGCACAGGGAATAAGTATTGAACACGCTTACTGAAATTTATTTAATACTTAGTGGATAAACCTTTGTTGGTGATTACAGCCTCAAGACGCCTCCTGTATGGAGAAACCAGTGGAATACATTGCTCAGGTGTGATTTTGGCCCATTCATCCACACAAACTGCCTTCAAATCTTCGAGGTTCGGGGGTCTCTTCTATGAACCCGCATCTTAAGTTCTTTCCAAAGATTTTCAATTGGATTCAAGTCTGGTGATTGACTGGGCCATTCTAGCAGCTCTATTTTCTTTTTCTTCAACCAGTTGAGTGTTACCTTGGCTGTGTGCTTGGGATGGTTGTCTTGCTGAAAGATCCACCCTCTTTTCATCTTCAGTAGCCTGGCAGATGACAGCAGATTCTGATCAAGAATGTCTCCATACTTTTCTCCAGTCATTATTCCTTCAATGATATGAAGTCTACCAGTACCACATGCTCAAAAACAGCCCCACGCCATGATGCTCCCACCTCCAAACTTGACTGTTGGTATGGTGTTTTGGGGGTGATGTGCGGTGCCATTTTTCCTCCAAACATGTTGTGTCTTATGACATCCGAAGAGTTCAATTTTGGTCTCATCTGACCAGAGTATCTTCTCCCAGAATGTCATGGGTTTATCCAAATGTTGTGTCGCAAACTCCAAACGAGCTTCAACATGCTTCTTCTTCAAAAATGGAGTCTTGCGTGGTGTGCGTGCATGGAGGCCATGGCGGTTGAGTACATTACTTATTGTTTTCTTTGAAACAACGGTACCTGCTGATTCCAGGTCTTTCTGAAGCTCTCCACGAGTGGTCCTGGGCTGTTGGAGAACCCTTGTGATGATTGTTCTGACTCCTCTGTCTCAAATCTTGCGAGGAGCACCTGGCCGTGGCTGGTTTATGGTAATGCCGTGTTCTTCCCACTTCCAGAAGATGATGGCCCCAATGGTACTCACTGGAACTTTCAGAAGTTTAGAAATGCGCCTGTAACCAATGCCTTCAGTGTGTTTTGGAACAATAAGGTTGCGTAGGTCTTTGGACAGCTCTTTGCTTTTACCCATCATGCAATGCTTCTTGTCGAACACCTTGCTGGTGAGAAACCTTTTTAAAAGGCATCAATCAGGACTATACCAGCTGATATTACTTTGCACTAATAGGGGGCAGGTTAACCTTCTGAATACTGACAAACTCCAGCTGCTTTCTTGGCTTGCCAGACCTTTTTACCCCTCCTTTTCTTCATGTGTTCAATACTTATTCCCTGTGCCATTTCACTTTATTACACATAACTTCATTTATGGACATAAATGTTTGGATTTCTTTCTATGTGTGCATTACTTGGGTTGATGCCAACATCTGGTGAAAATTTCGTGTCAGTAGCTCGATTAGAAATATGTTTTTTGAGAGAAATGTTGACATGTTCAATACTTATTTTCCCCGCTGTATAAATATAAATATATATATATATATATATATATATGCTATATATATATATATATATATATATATATATATATATATATATATATATATATATGCTATATATATATATATATATATATATATATATATATATATATATATATATATATATATATATATATATATATATATATATATATCTTATCCTTCAACTATAATTCTGCTGAGTTTCTAACTTGCAAACTTCATCATAAAAAGCCACTTTTTTTCTTTCTGCATTTTAACTGTGAAGGCCATGTTTGACATGTGACACATTTTTATTCCTTTCATTCTGATTTTTGTCTGAAATTCATGGTCATTCAGCCATTCATACAGTCACCAAGGTCTCACTTGTCTTGTCAAACAAACAGCGTGCTGACATTGACCAAGGCCCTCTCACATTTTTCCAGATTCAAATTTGAGAACTTAGAGAAGTTGTAAACACTTGGACATATCTGTGCTTGCAGAAGAATAGTTTTCATGACACCTACACTGTGCAAGAAGCTGACCTTCAATCAGATAATAATAAAAGCCTAGAACGACAGGGAAAGGGTTGAAAAACTGTCAGTTTGCTTCTATTAACACTTAAAATGTGTTTAAACATGCACTGAGTAAAATATAACACACATGTTGGTGTTTTTAACATGTCCTTGTGTTTTTTTGTATAGATGATGGAAAACATAAATGAATAAAATTAGGAATAAAACTCCATTTCTGAGTATTTTTTTAAAGTCGTTGTAAGTCAGGAGCAAATGCAGTAGGAAAACGATCACATTTGTGATGTAGACAATACACTTTGCAGCCTATGAGCTCCCTGCTCCACGCTGCAACGAGAAGTGGAGGGTGAGTTGGTGGGGTTGCTCCACACCAACAACACCCCAACAACTCTGGGATCTTCCTAATCACGGCTGCCTTCACAGGCACCTCACCGAGGGCGGTCTCCATATGTACTCCAGGAATGCAGTTCGAGCCTCAGATGTGGCGTTGCCCCGGGAAACAAGAGGAAACAAAGAGATGGCGGGCGACATAGACAGGTGAGGGTGGAGTCTGTTCACATGGCTGCTCTTCTTCACGCCTATTCTCTTTTTCACTGAAATGTTTTTTTGTGTACAACCTTTTTTTATTTCCAGCAGATTGTGATCCAGCAGTCCTGCGTTTTAGTACAAAACTAGAGAAAATTGAGAAACATAGCCTTATTCCTGGCATGTACAAATAAAACTCACCTTCTGAGGCATTTCTGAGCAGAGGCCCTTTCTGTTTGCTCAGTGTGTGATTTTCTCAGCATTTTTACACCTGTAAAAAATCTGTCCTGTGGGACAAGGATGTGGTTTGCGCCCTTCAGCTGGGTTTCAGGACAGCAACAGACGAATGAGGTTAGAGAACATAACTGCATTTTCAAAGCTGTCAGAATGGAAGTGGGGAAAAGCTGAGAGCCACAAATCCAATCATGAGGTGGCATTTTAGAGAATCACAACATTTTAGGCAGCATTTAGGCAGAGGTGTGGCAGGCTGAGACTTTACATTGCTTGCGGTGCTGCTGGTGAAATCCTCCTTCCCCTTTGTCAGTCAGACCAGTCAGCCAAGGGCCAATCAGTCAAATCTTTGATCAGCCAAGTGTGGAAATATGTCGGACACTTCCACAGACCCGGACACGCTTCCAGCTCCCCCTGTCAGTTTCAGAGGGATCTCCTGTCAGATTTGACGTTCAGACAGAAAAAGGGAGGAATCAGAATGAACTCAGTGAACTCTTTTCTCATGTCCCTGTCTCAGCTCTGCCCTGCGTTTGCTGGTGTCTTCTTTGCTTCAACTGAAGTCAGACTTAGCAAATATTGGTCTGCCCTTCCTCATTTGACACCTCAAAGCAATAGACGGGATTTTTGTCTTCCAGAAGGGTATAGAAATGTCCGTCCTTCTTCCAGCCTCACTGCAACAGCTGACTGCCACAGGATGAGCCATCAGCTTTCGCTGACAAACAACAAAGCTCAGAGGAAAAGTTTATTTCTGACACCAGATTCCCCCCTGAGCTCAGCCCTCTTCATCCCTGACTTGCTGTAAAATAAGTCCACATGCTCTTTTTTATGAAAGGATGGTTTGTTGACACCATCTTTTCCTAAACTACCGGAAAGAAACATTCGATTTTTTAAATGTCTGGCTGGGCTAAATCCCCACCATCCCCCTGCTCCGTTATCTGCAGGCTCAAAATAATATTTCCAAATGTGTTCGGTGAAATTCTTACTTTATCTCATTGAAGAGCAAAGATTTGATTCATCACTAAAGGTTTCTAATGCAGCCTGTGACTGCTGCTCAGCTCACTTTAAACTCCTACCTGGGCTTTCTTCTTCTCCTCACAGATAGGTTCATGTGATGAAATTATCTTGATTTTTAAGAATTCTAAGATAAAATGTTTGTTAGTTTCCTATCATTAATTAATCCTCTGTTTTCAGGTTTATGGAGGTAAAGAAAGGTATTCAAATATTTATTTGTTGCTTTGGCATTGGGGTTTCAGCAGAAACCCGTTGAATTCAGCTTCAATTTCTTTTTAGATTTATCTTTACGAACAATTAGACTAAAGATTTTACAGAGTGGGTGGGTGTTGGTTTACTTTGTGTGTCCAAATAAAAGACTTCTTCTGTAACTGCAGCTCTCTGAGCAGAGCAAGATAAAAACACGGATTTTGTCGGAGTCTGATGTTGGAACTGAAGCTGTGGAGGAGAAAAACATTTTGTGCAATTTTCCTGTCAATCATCACGTTTGTGCAGCAAATAATGATTCCAATTGTCAACTTAATTCATTTTAAGCACTTTTATGACTTTCATTCTCACTTTAAATAGGTTTTTATCGCCTTCTGTTTTCATCTAAACGTATTCTTCATAAAGGGTGATCATCACGGGACATGGCTAACAGGCAAAACGCTGCTCTGAGTTTATTTCAGTCACATCTGATCCACATTTATCTGCTAATTCACCGCCTTATCTCATTAAACTGATCTTATCAGTTGTTCTGCAATTTCATCAACTAATCCAGTAAAATTATCTTCTCTGTTTTCACAGATTTTATTTTCTCTTTTGCTGAACTTTTTAAAAAAATGATTTGCATGTAAATAAAAATGGTGCTAATGTTTTAAATTGCCTGAGTCTGTCTGGGGGTTGTAGTGGGTAGGGTTATGGGGGGTGGCTGTGGGTGCGTGGCGATCTCTGGGTTGCTCGGGTCGCGTGCCGGGGCTGGCTTGCGGACACGGGGCACCGGACGGGTGGTGGGCAGCTCTTGGGTTCTGGGGCCCTGGCTTCGTCCTTGGCCCTTGTCTCGGCGTCCGGCGCCCAGCGGACCCCGTGGCTGCTGCCTGGTACGGCTAAGCGCTCCTGTCCTGTGGCCTGGGGGCCGGACACCGGGTTCGCTTATGCCTCTGGGCGCTGGGGGGGCCCCTGTAGGGGGCCTTCTCCGCGCCTAGCTGGTTGGGTGGGCGGTCCCCGTCTCCCCCCCTCCCGGGCTGCCTGGGTCCGGGTGCTGGGGGGGCCCCTGGCCTTGGGGGGTCTCTCCTCCCCTCTCCTGGTCTGGCTGCTCTGGTTGGGTAGGATCTGGTTCCCCACAACACAAGGTTCACTTCGGCAGCATGCATGTATCACCACCCCCACGTGCACGTGCACACTGCCACACTGCTCCCTCTCTGCTTCATCCCTCCTCCTAACCTACAGTGTATTGATGGACAGATATTTTCCACTCATCTTCGTGTCAGATTTTTACTCATGATGGAATATTTGTCTTTCCAGCAGATCTGGTATAATTGTTACAGCTCAAAAGAATAACTTATCCAAATCAGTGCCTGTATCCCCCCCCTTTTTTCACCTCTCTTCCTTTTACTCTCTTCCACCCCCCCCCCCCACCCCCACCCCCACCCCACATACACACACACATTTTTTTCCCCTCTTCCTCCCCACACACACTAAATGTAACAAATAAAGAAATAAATAATACATCAAAGAGGGGTTAATTCAGATCTACACTCTGGCTTCTAAAGTTCTATAACCTCTTTTTGTGATAGTAAAAACTGTCCAACACAAAAGGCCTGCAGCTCTAATCTGTTTGCTAAGTTGTTGGACAGAACAAGTGAAAAAAAAAATAAAATAAAAATTTGCCTGAGTCTGTAGGTTTCTGCACAAACAAGAGGCTGCAGGTTTGTCCCTGCAGACCCTCAGTTTGCAGCCTCAGAGCTCAGCTCTGCAGCACTTTGGCAGCCGCAGACGGAGCTCCTGGGTTGGGTCTGCAGACAAAAACTCCCATTAGACTCATTAGGCTTCCTGCTTTTCTGTGTCCATGACGACTCTCTGGTAGCTGTTCATGAATACTCAACATGAAACGAACGCAACCCCTCTGGATTTTTGGTTTAAAATGTCATAAGAGGACACTTTTTTAATTTTATTTATTTATTTATCAGATCTGAAAACTTTCTCCCTTAGTGGGACGTATTTGTCCTTTAAAATGTTGTGAATTGAGAAAGTTGGAAACTGATGTGTTAGAACGTTTTCCAAAATACTGTTTGAATACTTTAGGTGGGTTTTACATTGTGCCAGGCTGACCACACGCTGCCGCAGAACATCAGAGCAGGCGCTCACATTTTCAGAACAATGGCCAGCTCCGCTTTGGCTAAAAGCCCTCCTCTCTAAAAATATCCTGCTGTCATGCAACATGGATGAGAGTTCGCTTGTGGCTCCAGTGTTAGGAAAAGACACCAGAGGAGAAGGTTTTGACGCTGACAGCTCCCCTTTCTCGGCTGAGACATGAATAAGTAACAGGGCTTTGCTTTTAACGTTGAGGAGTCCCGAGTGTGCGATGCCATATCTGCCTCTGTTGGCTGGACTGCAGCTAAATTTTTCTGTCCGTTTGAAGCTATGGGGGATTGAAGACAAGTTTGAGTCTGTCAGTGCTTGACTAGAGGAAGCGTGTTTACGTGCGTGTCCCCCTGTGGTTGTGAGTGTGTGTGTCCCACAATGGAGTGGTGTCAGTTGTGCAGTAGCTGCTCGGCTCGTCTGCTGTAGGCTTCACAAGCATTTGAAGAAGGTTTTCACTTCTGGTGAAAAAGCCAGTCGCTGTATAAGTTTCTCTGTCATTCATCTGTGCTAGTGGTGCTTTTTTTAAAGTATTATCTGGTTCTGCACCTGAAACTGCAGCACCCTGTCTCCACTTTTTGAAGTTCGCTGTCACTGATTCCTCAAATCTACTTCGATTTGACGATCTGAAAAAGTCCAGTTCAGACTGAAAATCTGTCCAAATGCATTTTCTGATAATATTTATTACCATTGACTTTATATGAGAACTGGTCTGAGTGACTCCTCTAACCTGGTGTTCCAAACAGGAAGTAGCTCCAAGAAGCCAAAATCCTATAGATTTCTATACAGAAATAACAGCTGTTACTCAGTCATTCTATTGATCAGAATACCTTTTATTAAAATCTTTTCTAACATTAACATCTAAGATATTTTTTTTCTTCATCACAAGTTACTTAAGTTAGAAACTGACCAATCAGATATCTCAATAAAAGTAGGTGGTATAACGTCCAACGTTCAAAATATTTGGCACATTTTGTGTAGCAGTGGGGGTATGGCCTTCCAACAAGCTCACTCCTGATTGTTGAGAGTGGTTGTAATAGATGCATTGACTCACACCAACTCGGGCCAATGGCTGCTTACTGAAGATGTTTGGCTCCAACATGAAGGCATCCAGATCGTGAAGAAATGGTGACAGAATTGACTTAATTTGGTTGGAACTGGAAGTAAACTATATGGGTGACGTCACACTTGCTCTGCCCAGTTCTCAGTGATTATTATTACCCGAACTTTGGAGGAGGCTACAGACAAAACATGAAAAGTGTTAATGATTCAAATGATGATATGATAGGGGCTCCAGAGGGGCTGGACTCTTCCGATCTAGAGATTCCTGTGGTGAGAGGAGGGGGGCTGGTGCGGGTTTGCTCATTTCCCCCCAGCTCTGTTGCCACCCAGTCTCCATCACACTCTAGAGGTTTGAGAACTTCGGGAAAACACATTGTTGATTCTTGATGTTGAGGTTCACCTCAGTCCAGAATTAGAGTTTTCCTCTGGATCAGGAACAGGTCCTTTACTTTGGTTTCAGCATAGGATGAACAGCAGTAAAGAGGACCTGACCTGCTTGGAGTTGAAAGTTTTCTAGGGGCTCCATTGTTCTACTGACAGACTTTAACACCCACATGGGCAATAACAACTGGAAACTGGGATTACTGGGGATGCCTGATCAGCAGAAATGTCCTCCCTGCTCTGAAGCTAAGCGGCGTCTAAGACTGGTCACAGTTTGTCCATAACAAACACCACGTTTGAGCCTAAAGGTGCCCATCAGGACTTTCAGAAGCAGGAATTCTATGATCAGCTTTGCAGTTGCATTATCAGACCTTCCACTGTGTTTTGGACACTCGAGCAAAGCAAGGAAAGAAGGGCAGAGTTGTCAACCAATCCCCACCTGCTGATAAATCGAGTTTAAAGGTGGAGGAGAAGGTCAGACAGACTGGCAGGCCCAAACCAGAGTCTCTTGAGAGAACCCCACAGTGGAGCCTGGCCTGGCAGAACTGAAGGAAGTATCTGTGGGGAAGGTCTGGGCAGTCTGCTTAGAGTGCTGCCCCACAACCTAGATAAAGACGGATGGTTAGATGGATGGATGGGTAACAGAGGGTGTGAAAACCAAGAATCCTCAATAAAGTTTGCAATTTCTTGCAGCAAGCTCGAATGAAGGTGACATTCCAGATTCAGAGAAGAGTTGGAGTTTTTTTTTGTAAACTAACCTGCTGTGGAGACGCTCATCAGGTCTCATCATGATGAACCCTCAGTGGACAAAACTGAAGGGAAGAGTCTGGGTGAGGTTATAGAGCCACATGTGATAGACACATCCCACATGGTCAAGTCATAAAGCATGACCTCTGAGTCTTCAATACACTCTGGAGGTTTGAGGACTTCAGGAAAACAAACAGTCAATTCTTGATGTTTCTAACTGTTGGAAGAATCTGTTTCTCTGTGGGTTTGATTCTGCATTGTCACCTCAATACTGATGGGGTGTTCATGATGGGAAACAGTGATGCCATCACAGTGATGCCATCACTGTGACTGGCTTTAAGATGACTCAGCGGTGACATAATGGACTAACGTGGAACAATAATGGATTTTCTGTAGGTTTAGAAATGAGAAAAGTTAACACGAATGATGCAGCCAGCTTGTTTTCCTCCATCGTTTTTCGTAACCCTTTCGGGATCATGGGGTTCTATTCTATTATTCTATTATTATTTAATTAAACGCCATATTCTTCTAATTAAAAGTTAATTCTGAACAAGAAAGTTTGCATTATAGAAGATTATAGTGAAGATTGTTCAAATTGTTCTGCAAAGATCATCAAAAGAACCTTAAGGAAACCCTTTGTCCTATAGTCAGTGAAAGCATTGCTGTATTGTGAACCCCTGCACTCACACATGCCCACATTGACCCACATGCTAATCCTACGTATGCATGTGGCACACCAACCACATCAGTGTGTCCCATACGATCGGTGGGCGTGGTCACAGAGGACATTAATTTGTGCAGGGATCTGTGCTGCTCTACTGCGCTGCAAAGACTAAATGACAAAAAAAATCCTAAACAAAGAAAGAAAGTCTTCAAGGTGAAAAACTAACAAGACTTTCTAAATAAAACAAAATGTACAGACACTTTTGGATAAACTCATGAGGTTTTACAAATGGACAAAGCTCTGAAACTCAGCTGCAAATTCAATAGAAAATTAAAGAATAATGAAAGAACCTTTACATTCAAGCCAGGCCAACTTATGTATCATTTTATTAATCACATATATAAAAAGTTAAAATGTATCATTCCTTTTTTGCAGTTGATATTGGATCTACAGTGACACCTTCCCATTTCTAAACTATTAATCACTTTTTGCCAGACGCAGTTTTCAATTTTTGTATGATTCTCTATGTCTCGTGTGTGAATAGATCATGGAAAAATGACAAAGTAAAGTTAGTTCCACATAGGTGAGGTTGTGCTGAATAAAATGATCTCAGGTAGCAAGCTAGTCTTTCAAATGAAGAATATAGAGGTACATTCAAAATAAAACAAAAAACGAGGTTTGAACCCAAGAATCTAAAGGGCTAAACAAACAAATTTCAGTTCCCAAACTACAAAACGGTTGGGGTCATTTATTATCTTAAACACAAACTTGATTTTTTTAAAATGTTTTTTGCATGGCACTCAATAGTTTTATCGTCATTTGTACTGTATTTTTTATGAGTGAAGAGAGCGGTATCATCCAGATACAAAATTACTGGTACATCAAAATCACACATTAATGTTTTTTTTATTAAGTTGTATCCATGAGAAATAGAGAGGATCGTTGCTCAGAAACAGTATATCTGACAAAATAAAGAAAGATGTTGTTAATCACTCGGGAGAAGCTTGCTTGCATTAAAATTCATTATTTTCAAGTGTTTTGTGCTGCAGGATTTCTTTAATTCAATTCAATTCAATTTTATTTGTATAACCCAAATTCACAACAACAGTCGTCTCGATGGGCTTCGTATAGGTAATTGAAAAAGTGAAACATAAAATCAAAAGGTTCATGAATACATAGAATTCAATAGGAAAATACTAAAATAAACTAACAAACTAAGCTAAACTGGCATCCCTGCTATTAGACCCCCCTTTAATCAAATCCCAAACAAAACTACAAATGTTTGACAGAATCATCCAGATTTTCTCATGGTTTAAGGAAGTTTGTGCCTTCTGCTTTGCCATAAATGAAGTTTTGTTCAAGTGGCTTTTGAGTAAAAATATCCTCTTAGGTTTCTGTATTCAAATTATTTTGAATCACTTGGAGCACTTGGAAAAAGTTTGTAGTCAGCACAGCTGCTACAGTCAACAGGCCACAATCCTCCCGCTCTGCTCCTTCCTAATGCATCCACCTGCAGACAAATAGATCCATGAACGTCCTTGTTTACCTCGTCTGAGCTGGAATATGGATCCAAACTGTACAACTGGATAGCTCTGATATTGTTCATTGTTTTTGTTACACCGATAATGTTAGGTTTAGGGTAAAATAATAGAAATAAATATATGATTATTAACTTAAGCTGGTTTAGCTCGTGCTGGTTTGCGGTGCCTTCTCTCCGTGAAACCCAGGTTCAAATCCGAGCTGCTCCCTGTTTCCTTCTCTACCTGTGCCAGTCCCCAGCTCGGTTGCCTTGAGAAGGTTGCGTCAGGAAGGGCATCCGGCGTAAAACATTGCCAAGTTTACCATGCGACTTGTTTGCTGTGGCAACCCCTGATGGGAAAAGCCGAAAGTGAAACAACAACATATGATTATTAACTAAGTCAAGTAGTATTTGATTTATTGTTTGAAAATCAGGCAGAAATGCAAACTTATATAATCCAATCCCTACTGAGTTCTTTCATTTTCTATTTTTGCATAGTTGTTATAATCTGGTTCTGATCCGATCAAGTACAGATTATTGCTTTTACAATAGATCAAAATATGATGGGAGTGGGACTTTAAACAAATGGCTTCTCCTGATCAGTCAGTCAGCGATGTGGTAGAACAGCTGATGTCCCATTTGGGTTCTTCTCCCTCTGCTTGGTGGGCTGGCTCCTACTTGCTGTTTACCTCAGACTCCAAACAAGCCTTATGTTTAGCCTTTGCTGCAAACGTTGACAAAAAGTCTCTTGTCATTTGTGACTGCAATGCAGCAGGAAGCTTTCTCATCCTTACCAACCCAGTCAGTCACTGACGTTCTGACGTCTGTCACTGCTTGGCAACCGACTCAATTCCAGCTCCAAGGTCACTCCACTCCCTTTGTTAATTGAGTTGAATGAAATCTTTTTTTTCTTTGCAAGCATTTACACATTTCAAATAGTGGTAATTTGCTTTCTTTTATATTGCAGCACAGTTAACTTGCACCTAAATGATGCATGAGTTGACTTTAGCTAACTGCAGCAGCAGGTTTCTGCTTCCACAACGAGCTCTGATCTTTGTTTTTCACTCTTTTCTGCATGGTCATCCTTTTAATTAACCCCGTGCTGCCTGCTGCTGACGACATATGTGTTGAGTCTCAGCGGGCTGCCAGGCCCATCCTGGTCTGAGGGGGAGGGAGCGAGAGGGGAAGGGAGGGGGATCGGTGGTGGCAGGAGGTAGCAGTTAAAGCTGAGGAAGTCCTTTCTTCCTTTCTTTTCCGCTTCCTCGCTGAGCTGCAGCTCCAGCTTTCTTTTATATATTTAGAGGTGCAAAGAGCCAGGTGAATGAGCGACACCTTCATCAGAGGACAGAAGAAGGGAGGCATCCTGGGAGAGGTGAGTGTGGACTGTCAAATGCTTCTTCAGTGGGCTGCAGCTGATCCAACGTTTGGTCCCAGACCACCTTTATTTCTGGTCAATGAAGCCAGACGATACTGTTTTGGTGTGTTTGGTTTTCGCTTCTTTTGGAAACAGTGCAGGGAAACTCTTCAGTAGAGGTGTGAACACTAATGTTTTAAAGTATTTCTTATTTGTGTGAGTATTTAGTTGCATGTGCAGATGTATTGTTTTGTCTTAGGGTTATTAGTGTATCGGCTTTTCTACTGTATGTGAAGTTGTTTGACTGGGTGAAGTCATGTAGCTGATCAAATCTTGAGGAGAAGGTCAACTAGATGAAAAGATGAGAGATGGATTTAGCTTTCCTCTCAGTTTAGTTGCATAAATACAGTTTTATCCCATAATTCCACTTTACTTTCCATGATTTTGCACTAAATGGTTCATCTATTCATCAACATTTTATCTGTGATGTTATGTTTGGTTCCGTCCGGCATTCAGTATTTTCTTCTCCTGCCTTTTGCAGGACTCAGTGCACTCAATATTGCATGACATCATGTTTGCATGGCTGAGTAGAGTCACAGCCGTGCATTTAAAATGTGCATGTAGGTGGTAAAAATCAAGATGTTGCAAATGATTCCAATAAAATATGCAATGGAATCAATACCATCCTTTGATAAGCTGTGATTTTTATTGAATACAGCTTCATTTGCAACAAGCTCTTCACACTCAAATTACAGTAGAGTTTCCTTTCAGATGTTTTTTTGGGGGATTTCTAAATCAGGATCCAGGGGATTCAAAAACAAGTTGGTATATCCTACAATTCTGTTTATGAAGGAGCAAGTGCAGATATTCACCTTTATACTGAATAACTGAACATCTTTTTTTGTTTAATCAGTGAAATCTTCTTTGATATTTAGCATTTAGGCTCCCAGAAGAATCTGCCATTGATATTTAGCTTAAGCCTGAAAGGTGCCAGTTTAAACAGTCAGAGCATCAAACACAATAAAAAACAATGCCACAGAAATAAAAAATAAAAAAATAGACAGGTTAAATTGATTGTTTCTGTGGTCATGTGTCAAAAGAAAAAATAACTATTTTTTCACTGACTGTAAAAGATGTGGATCTGATGAAGATACGTTATTTCCTGATCTGGTCAGCGTGGAGGCCACTGCAATCATGTTGACCAGATGTGACTTCAACACAAAGGCTCTCAAGAAATTTGGGAGAACAGATGACACAAACAAACCTGACATCTGTTGGATTTAGTTGTAATCATTTATTTAGGAGACAAATTCACAAACTGGAGCTGTCTCAAAAAGGAATGCAAGAAAGTCATGAAAAGTAAAATTTAGGATTGCTGTAGTTCATATTGGTCAAGTAAATTATTAATATCAAATAAAAGTGACATTCAAAGTATTTTTTAAAGGCCAAACAGCATCTGGAACAAGTCCCCAATCGTTATTTGATGAACTGCACTTGGATCCTGTTTGTTACCTTTACGGACATGCTTCAATGTGGAAGTTGAGTGGTTGTTTCCTGGTTTGTCCACATTTTTTAGCAGAAGCATCTATGTGGTTGCTATAGATGCAGCACTTTGTTTTTGCTATTAACCCAATGGTTTTCAGTTGAAATGTTTGCTGATGTATGGCTCACTTCAGTGGCTCCATCTGAACCTCTCTGCTTGTAGTTCCTCATGCTTAATTGAAGAAGTTACGACACAAAATATGTTCTGTCTGCCGCTGCAGTGGGGTTATTGGGTTTGCTTGTACCATTTTTGCACACTGCTCTCTCATAAGAGATGTGGTGGTGCGCATGTAAGAGCCTGCACTTCTGAGATGATGAGCTTGGGTTTGCCAACAATCTAGGCAGAATCAAGCAGTCAGTAATGAAGTAGTCACTGTCAAGAGCGTCTGCGTGTTTTGGTGACTCTCAAAAGCAGAAAATCAACAGAATATTTTCATTGTTGTGTATCTGTCCTCATAATTATAGCCATTTAATATTGGTTGGTGCTTCAGAGGAGCAGCTGGAACTCTCTGTAGAGTCCAAATCAATACTTACCTAGTAAAATACTTTTCCATTTTCTCTTTTTTTTATATCAATTGGAAATTAAGTTATGCCCAGAATCCTCAAAAAGTCTTTTTTCTCATTTATTCATTTCACATCATCCTGTCAGTTTGTCAAGAGCCTTAGGGATCGTAGATCAACAGACAGGATTGCTGCTTGCAATAACTTCAGGGAAGTGTTGCATCTTTGGTAAAGTGTTCTATTGTTTTCTGTCTTTGGTTTCAGAAACGTATTTGTTTTTTTGCCTCTTTTTTATTTTCCTGGGAACTCCAAGTGGGATGAATAATGTTTAAGATCTAAAGGTCATATCACAGCCACTACGTACATTTTACGCAAGTTCCACGGATGGCAATTGGTCCTGTGTGAATATACATTAACTATGTAAAACACAAAGTAAAGTGCAGAATTTATAACCAACCAACAAATTTGAACAGCTCAAACCCGAATTTGCGTAAAGACCCGTCGGCCGAAACCCTCAATGGACATCTGCGCACAACGACGAACAACGGACACTAGAAACACTTGTAAATTTTGTAGATCACGCATGTATCACAAAAGACCGATATTCCCATAAAGAGACAGTCTTTACAGGAACATTTTTAAGTGCATGTCATTGGCAAATGGTTTGTCCAAGCGGAGCTTGAATCTTTAACTTGAAGCTTTGCTCCAACTCCCGTTTTTAGACTTCCTTATTACGGTGCAGAATCTAATGGTTGATTTCCTTTGTCCTATCTGCTCATGATTCATATAATTTACTTTCTTTTCTTTTGACTGTTTGATTTTGCTGAAAGTGTCAGAGTTGAGCCATGACTTTATATCCCAATGCAAAGGCAACCAGGCAGAAGGATCTGAGAATGCGACAGCACACGTCCATTTAACCTGAACTCTCATTGGTTCTGCAGAAGCAACCATCAAGCAGCAACCATCAAGCTGTCAGATTTTGCTACACTCAACACAAAAACATGACAGCAAGTGGTCAAAGGGAAGCGATGATTGAATGTTGGTAATTGTTTGAAAACCTGAGTGTGTACAAAGAAAAAAACGCCTCCACTTACACACACCACTGATGTTCTGATTTGATGTGAACGCAGTAACTGGAGAACCATGTCATTACTATGGTGACTCAATTTGTGCTAATACTCAATGATACATGGAAAACCATTTATTTTAATAAAATATAGAGACAAAAGTGTTTCTGTATCTGAAATAGTTTATGGATTAACCTACATTTAAAAAAATACTGGTTGCGATGTCAAAATAATTAAAAATGAAATTATTTTAGAATGGAAAAGTACACAAGAAACTGAAAAATAGAGTGATTAACACTTTCCCTACTTTGATTTAAACTTTTTGGGTTAAATCAAAGTGTTTTGGGTGGTATTGCAGGTACTAGGTCACTGCCTGCAGAAGTTTGGCCTGTACTGATAAATACTCCTCATTTTGAAGCTATCAGAATCGATTTTCAGCCGCACCAGTGCACAAGTGGGTTGCTAAAGTAGGTTTCCTCTAACCCTGCATTTATCTGCGGTGTCAGATTCCCTTGTGTTTTTGAGGCTATGATGTTTTCAAATGTGAATTCTCTTTTCACTTTCAGGTATTTAATTACAATAAATAGATTAATTTCTAATATTGATGTGTTTTAAATAAAACTCTCATAGATTTTGTGAAGAAACTTTTAAGAATCAATACCATAATCTCATTTAGTTCTGTCTGGAGTTCCTCCACTTTCTACCTCCTTCATCACATCCTCTACTGAACTCATTTCTTGTCGGAACAACCCATTATTCCTTCGTTTTCAGGCTGCCTCCAGGTCCCTCTATCCTTAGTGTGTAATAACACATGACTGAATTGACCTTCTAAGGAGAATTATTGAGATTCTGGAAGGGTTTCCTTTATTATTATGTTTTTTGTGGTCATAATTACTATGCCTAATAAAACGGTGTGACTTACACTTTGGGATGTTTGATCAGATAATAATTGAGTCTGCTGCATCCAAAGGAGCATGCGCAGCAGCAGATGAAGATGTGATTTGGCACATTGGCATGGAAACGCTTATTTATAAGAAGTTTCAGTTGTGCACCTGAATGTAAACTGTCACAGGGGAGCTGAAAGCTGTCAAATTCAGTGAACATATGTGCCTATAGGACAATACCACCAAAAAGATGAATTATTGTTTGAGAAGGCCATTTTCACTTAATGATAAAAAAAATGGGTTAATATAAAAAGGAACTTGTTATCTGCATTTTTCTGCTGTGACTTTGGTTGTAAAACTTTGATGGTAATGCTGCCTTAAGGAGATTTTTCCTTTAAGATATTGTTGATGTGATTCAAATTCACCCAGAGTTACTAACCGAATCATTAAAGATTCATAACTCTAAGATATTTTAGTCAATTAAAGGGAAAACGATTTTACATAATCTGGATAAATGGAAATGATCAGTCTTGCAGAGTTGAAGTATTCTTCAGATTGTTTTGTCTTTGAGGCATTAAACGTTGGATTTGCTAAAGAGAGGAGGTGATCTATATTGACAAACAGTCCTGTTTTGTCACGCTAAACCCTCATTTACAGCTGTCCTTACAGGTGGATACGTGCTGTCTGCGGGTGAAAAGTGGGCAACAATGCACGCAGGTGGATGGCTTTTTAAGATCATAGACCGCTGAGCCTGCAGACAAAATATATTCATGCATAGTTTTCCTGCGAGCATGCTGCAGGTCTAGGGAAACACGCAAGGGTGAAGTAGGTGAGCCGCAGGCTTGTTGTACAGGGTTTTCATGTACTGTTGTGTACTGTGATACAAAAAGTGCATACTCCTTGAGTGCCCCTACGTAGCCCCCCAGGTGTCAGTGGTTAAAAAAAAGAAACGGAAAATCAGATAAACCGTGACCACGGATTAATCAATTATGCTCATACTGTTGCGCAATCATGCACCCACACATTGCTTGGAGACTTCCGTCGGGAGTTTGGATTCATACTTGACTGGTGTTTGGCCAGCAATAAGTGTTCGAGGGCCTGCGACTGAGGTCACACTCTTTTATTGGCTGACGTGTAAGATGGTAATTCTTCTGGACAAATTACGGTACGACCATAGAAGAAGAAATTGTGAATTCCGTTGTAAACAAACAATGGTGCAGCATAGAGAGAGATGATCTTCTAAACGGGCTTTTATTATTGTTATGATTATAGTATTAAGTGCATGTTCGCCTATAGTTTTTTAAACCTGTGCAGTCAGTGCTTTATTCTTGGCCGAACTGACCCGGAAGAAGGGTCAGGATTAGGTTAAGTGCTAACAACATTTAGCCAAGGATAAACTTAAACTGAAATAACATCAGCCTTTATTTTGTCTGGACCCGACTGGTAACACAAATTGTTTGCCGGTTTCTCAGGACTGTTCATTCAAAAGCCGCCTCTGCCCGTCCCAGAGCCGCTTAACCATTGGTTTAATTGAGATAAGGTTATCTTGACTCCATCAGCCTGCTCACACTGAGCAGCCGGACAGACTGCGGTGCGAAGCCTCCTCCGTAACGAAGCACCCTTTCCTGCTTGCAAACACGAAGCAACGCGTCCGGCTGTTCTGCGCAACAGTACGAGCACAATTGGTTAATCCGTGGGTACGGTTTAGCAATCCTCATCCTAGCAGTTTGATTGTTAGAAATGAGGAAATTAGATATCAGAGATGTGTGGACATCCTACGGACCTCCTATGTATCGAATACACACCCTGTGCATGGAGCATTTCTGTGCGGTCACTAAGGAGCCAGTACTCACACCTCACTAATGACTAAAATAGTGTTTTTCAACCTTTTTGGAGCCAAAGTCCATTTTATCCTTGACAAAAATGCCACAGCAAACCAGCAGGAAAAAATTAAAAACAAGAGAAACTCAGTGTGTATGGATGTCCAGTCCCTCCACAATCTCACATGCATTTTTTGTAAAAATTGAGGCACAAAAATTTGATGTTGCATCTGGTTTTCCTAAACGTTGAGATAGTTTTCAAATCGTAATTGCCCAGGAAGTCCTTTTTCTCTCCAATTTATTAAAAGGCAATGTCTTGTAAACCTAAAAAAAAAAAAAACAAATAAAATTACATTCTTTCTAAACTGTAATTTATTTTAATATATATATTTTTTATATTTATGTTTGTTCAAAAGTAATTATAGTTTTTGAACGAATATATAAACACAGCCTGTTTGAGAAATTTACAAAGACCAACTATATATTCATGTTTATGAGTTCAGTTGTAAAAAGATTAAATTGTGTCATTTTAGTTAAATTTGTCTGTTGGACATTTCACCCTAATGCTAATTCTTTAGTTTTGTTATTACTTATATTTAAACTGAACTGAAATTTTGTTCAAATAAAAAAGTCCAAAGTTGAGTTTGTCCTTCAATCGAGACATTATTAGAAAGCAGTTGTTTTTTGTAGAAGATGACCAAAAACACCAGAATCTCTGACTGTGAGTCCTTTGTTCTCCAACAAAAACCTTGAAGGAGAAATAAACTGTTTTCTTGATTTAATCGAGAAGGTCTGCAAACTGTTAGAACAGATGTTTGTCGTGCTTCGTGATAGCAGGGCAGTAAAAGACATTTAACCTAATGCATCATGGGAGTTGTAGTGAAATGCAGTGGTGCTGATGTTGGACAGAGTCACGTCACTGTCATTATTTAATTCCCTTTTCACACGATCTGACATGGAAGCTACTATGGATGAACAGATGATCCGTGATCAGGAGCCCCGGTTCTGCACAAATGTGATGCAGAGTGCCCCCCACTGCCGTTCCCTCCCGCGTGTGGGCGAGCTGGCATCAAAACTTTTTCTCGCCCTCCATATGAAAGACACAGAAGATGCTGACAGATCCAGTGCATTTATGTTAAAGAGCTCCACAAAGCTGTCTGCAAACTATTCAGTGTGAAGCGACAGGGTAGCTCAGTTTAGCGGCTGGGTAGCTCGGTTGGTAAGTTAAGAGACTACCACGCAGGAAATCTGCATTCGATTCCTGGAGGGGAATGAACAATGGTGCTGGGGCAATTACCATATAAATGGCAATTAACATCACCCAGTGAGGGCCCTTGTGCAAGACCCTTAACGCTACTGCCTCCCAAGCGCGGTTCGGCTGCTGCTCACCACTCCCCCAGGGGATGGGTCAAATGCGGAGAGCAAATTTCCCATTGTGAGATAAATACAGTATAATCAAAAAAAGAAAAAAGAAACCTGCACCTTTTTTAATTAACATGGAGCTGATATTCTGGTGATGATAAATGTTTTCACATCAGTGAAAATAAGTAATTTCCCTCAACACTTCTGACCATGTCTCACGGCACACCGGTTGAAAAACACTGGACTAGATTGTGGCGTAAGGACACCGTTCAACAGCATCACTCGAACGTCATAAGTGCATAACTTGCATTATTCTTATGAATACTTCCCAATTCATGTACTACACACTCGACAATGGTATGTTCCATCCTCATGTGCCTCGAGGTGGCCATACAAACCTCAAGGGAATTGCAAGAAACACCAGCTTACCTTATAATGCAGCTGTTTCTCTCTACAAATATCACCAAAAACCACCCGTTGTTGGGTAAACGGTGCGGTACTGGTCAAACTCCCTCTCGTACGGATGCATGTGAATAAGGAATAATGTGGAAGGTTGCTTTTGTGTTGCATTCTTCTGCTCAGTCATTGCATTGTGCGTCCTCTGTCCTGCAGCTGGGATGACAGCAGCTCGGTGAGCAGCGGCCTCAGCGACACATTGGACAACATCAGCACGGATGACCTGAACACTCCTGCTTACTCCTCTGGCAGCTCCTCACACAAAAACAAGAGCAGTCAGGTAAGAGCACCGAGGGGTCCAGGATCACCCGACTCCTTACTGGGCTTTCAGAAATGTCGGTTACATCACTTTAAAAAGCAATTGCTTCTGGTAAAGCAGTCACTGAGGCATAGTGGGAACAAAACAGGGCTCCAATTAGAAATCTATTTTATTTCATGTTATCCCCCCCGAGCCTCACCTGAGTTTGGCCGTTGTCCAGCTTAGTAGACGTGTGGAAATGCTGGAAATCAAGAAGCTGATAAATAACAGAGGAACACAACCCAGCTATCATGTTTCCTGTTCTGTCTGAAAAGATGTTTTTGGGATTCCACATTGACGACATGATTTTGTTCTAGTAGAAAATAAGACATTTTGAAACAGGAGTCGGTAGAAGACTACTCTCTTCTAATACCGGCCTCCAGTGGTCTTTTGAGGAACTGCAACATTTGGTAATGATAGATTTTAGTCAAATTAGGAATGGAAGGTGAGGGCTTGGTTTCAAAAACTGTTAGACCTGTTTGTCCTGCCTTGTTAGTACAGATAATTGACTGTGTCTGACAAGTGGACCGAGGAAGTGTCTCAGTCAATGATAGAGATGCCATTTGCAGACCCAGAGTTCTGACGTTACATCAGCCCAATGCAAACACGGAGGTCATATGACTCCATGGCTCGTGCATTTCTTTATTTACAGGCTACACTGTTTACAACAAAACCTTCTGAGCTGTGTGAACTGCTGAAAACTGCATCACTAGAACATTATTTCTATGACAGATACAGTATTTCGAATACTTGTTACTGGGAAGCTAACAGTATTAGTTTGTAATTCGGTCATTTCTGTCACTGCAGTTTTGAAAGGTAAAGAATTTAAAAAACTATAACTTGTTAAGGACAGACACTCTAAACGGCGTCTAAAGCAGATCTGTGCAGAACAATGGTGTCTGAGAGACTGGCACTGTAGCAGTGGCCTGTGAGTAAGCTCTGAACCCACAGCTGAGGGATTTTACATAGTTGGCTCATATTCTCAACACGCTGGGATCTTAAGAGACTCTCGTGTTGCTAGGGAGACTGGCCATCTGTTAAGGTGGGCTGGTTATCACTATGTGTGTGTTCTCCTGCGGGGGTGGAGATTGGGGGGGGGGGGGTGCATCCCAACAGAGGAGACAGCATAGATGGCTGCTTCATACACAGACAGGGACCCTGCTGCTCTGCCTGGCAGACCTCTGTGACATTAAAACCAGAACTTCTTTAGCTTTGATGATGTGCCGTATGATTTCAGTGAATCTGTGGATTTTAGGCCCACAGCTTTTCTATTCAATGATCACTGAATGTTCTGTTCAATATCCCACAAACTCGCCTTGCAGTCTCAGAAAGGCAGCAGATCCAAACATGCCAAGCAAGATGTGAGCAGCACTTGGGCCGGCGCTGAAGACCTTAAAAAAGTGGAGGAGGAGCTGGACGCAAGCATGGATCCCGGGAGCAGCCCTTCGCGCTGGAAGCCCTCGTCATCCTCGTCTTCCTCCCAAACCCAGGGTCAGTATGAGGATACTGGCCAGAAAACAGCAGCGCTGGCACAGATGTCCCAGACGGGCTCCTGGAGGAGGGGCATGACTGCCCAGGTAGGCATCACACCCCCCAGGACCAAGGGGACTCCTGCTGGCCTGAAAACACCAGGTAAACTATCCAGGTTTTTTTTTCAACATTTTTCTTTTTTGTCCGTTTGGTAAAATACCTGTCACTTAGGGTTATTTAAAGTGTAAAATATGACAATATTTTATAGGGATATATATAATATAGGGATTCTGCTTTGTAGAACACCAGTGCAATTACCATCTGTCATTATACGCTGTGATACGATAGATAAACCCATAAAATAACCAGGATTAGTTTGGACAGAAATATTAGTTGATGTCATGCTTGGAGAGGAGTGGGTGGTCTTTTTTATGTAAGCACTCCTAAATTTTAAACCGTTTGGAAAATATCTTTCTTAATGAGCATTTGTGAACTTCTACAGGGAAAACCGACGATGCTAAGGCCTCAGAAAAAGGCAAAGCACCTTCCAAGAGTCCCGCTGCCATCCAGCGCTCTCCCTCTGATGCTGGCAGAAGCAGTGGGGATGAAGGCAAGAAACCCCCATCTGGCATCGCACGCCCGCCCACCACCAGCTCATTTGGGTACAAGAAGCTCTCCGGACCCCCTGGCACATTAATCACTCCCAGTGGGGCCACTTTAGCCAGTGGCTCGGCGACTCTGGGCAAAGTGCCCAAATCCTCCACGGCACTCTGCAAAGGCACTAGCATTGGAGGGGTGAGGAAGACCAGCCTGGACGGCTCGCAGCCTCAGGATGACGGCATCCTCCTCAGCTGCAGCGGCTCCAAAGTCACGCTGCAGTACCGCTCTCTGCCCAGGCCAGCCAAGTCCTCCAGCGGGGGGGCTGCAGGGCGCAGTGGCCACCGCTCTAGCTCAAGCAGCATTGACTCCAACGTCAGCGGCAAGTCAGCGGCGCAAGCAGGGGCCAAGCGAAGAGATGGAAAGGTCAACTCGGGCCGCTCCAGTCCTGTCACTGTCACTCAGACTGACAAAGAAAAAGTGGGCGGGCTGGAACCAGACCCAACAGCTGTACTCTCCACCTCTCCAAAGTCCAGCCCCACCTCCAGCTCTGCCTGCCAGTCCGGCCTCAGGCAGCCGGGAACCAAATATCCTGATATCGCTTCTCCCACCTTTCGCAGGTCAGACACACAAACACGCGTCCACCTCCAGCTGTCTGTCGCTCACTGTGCGTTTCTGCGTTAACCATCCCACCACATCCTTTCCAAAAAAGGTTTTTGTCTGAAAAACAAAGTCAGGACTTTTAGAAGGCATGCGTTTGTTGGTCCGCAGGGTTTCGGTGCTGTTTCTTATGACCGGAAGTTCCAAAACAACTTCATCTACCAGAGAGCACAACCAACAGTGAAACACTTCAACTGAGACGTTTCACACTTTCATGCATCAAATGAGCTCATTTAAAATGTGCCAGCAGCTACAGTTGTCACAGAGACAACAAACAGACAAAACCCCGAATACAACACAGAAAAAAGTCAGAGATCATCTACACAGACTAAACAAATCAATTCGTATGGGGCATGTTTCAAAAAACGTCTTAAAATAATAGAATAGTAATTCTTCTGATTCCACAAAGTGGGAATTCTCTTGTTACCATAGCTCTATTAAATACAGCAGATAGATCATAAATAATTATAAAAATACATTTTAAAGTTAGCAACAACAATATTTAGGGTTATGGTTATCAGAAGATCCGCATAGGGAGCAAACTGCATAGTCTTTAGTGAATAAAGAAAAAATTAAGAATAGAGAAACTGAAGAAATCTCTGTATGTGGGGGACAAGTACTTCCTGTATCAGTGTGTATCAGTAACATTATGGACTGAACCTTCTCCTGTGAGGGTAAAGTCAGAATTGACCCCAGTCTGTAGACTAAGACTTGTTCAAAAAGGATCTCCTCAAAGTGAGAAGGGGTTTAGTGATGAGATAAGTCCAAATTTTTGACTTTGTACTTTTTGTCAGGGGTGCTGTATCTGGCTGGGGGGGTCAAGCTTTAACCTTTTAATTCATCTCTGAATCCATAGAAGAAGCTGCAGCGTTGATAAAATGCCTCAAGTCAACATAAACTTCAAATGAGCGCATTTGGTGGATAACAGTGTACAAATCTCAACATAAATATAACCTATGCTCCATTAATTTTGACTTTTATGATTGTAAAAGCCTTAAATTTTACTAACATGGAGTTTAAAAAAAACATCCAGACTTTTTTAGAATTCTGGTTGCAATTTGTTCCACATCCTGTTTTCTTGATTTCTTAAGGCTTTGGTGACAGACTTTTGTTAAACATGATACTAAAGTGTTCCCTGGATGTACCTAGCTGATTGATCATCTGCATCATTTCTGCAATGGCATTAGCTAAACAGTAGATGAAATTGACTCCTTAATTCTAAACTTCTGATGGCGTTAATGGACATCAAGCTGCTGTAGTTTTGTGGTCTTCGTCATCAGTAGACTGTAGGGTTTGTCTGCTCGTCTTCAGAGAATAAATGGTCCAGCAGAGCAGAAGACTGAGCATGTGTGGAGGACAAAGCGCACAGAGCCTTGACAGTTCAGGCAAAGCTGTGGCAGCAGATGTGTTGGTGTGAAGCAGAGACCTATTCATATTTTGGAGATTGTGGTGGAGATAAAATCAGTGAGACGTTTTCAGGCGAAAGTCCTTCTTTGTCCAGTGTGGAGCTTGCAGATGCTCATCACTTTTCCTTCCTCCACCCGCCTCTCTACCTCCAGATTGTTTGGTACCAAAGCCAGCAGCAAGCCCAGCTCTCCGGGCACCCCCGACTCTGGCAAGTGCCCGTCTATTCTGGGCAGCCCCCACGGCACGCTGGCGAGGCAGGCCAGCTTGGACTCCCCCTCTTCTGGCACAGGAAGCTTGGGTAGCGCCGGCGGCCTGAGCGGGGGCAGCAGCCCGCTGTACGGCAAAACCCCAGACTTGTGCACCGACTCCCTGGCCTCCAGTCCGGCCTCAGGCCTCTCCCTGCCCTCCAACTCTCGGCCCTGGCCTGCCTGTAGCTCGTCAGCAGGCAGCAAGGACACACTGAGCTGCCAAAGCATGACCAGTCTGCACACCAGCTCTGAGTCCATTGATATGCCGCTGGGCCACCATGGGCCCAAGGTTACCCGAACCGGCAGTGTCAAGTCCACCCTGTCTGAGGGGTGAGTAAGAGGGAATACGATTGGAAACAATCGTATTCATTGTTTCATTTGAGAACAGTTTTATCCCCACCAACTACAAACAGAGGCCAGACCATAACCAGTGCTGACATGAATAAAACAGTCATTTTTAGCTTCTGCGTTCTTTTTTCTGTCATGGTTTTGACTCTACGATTAAGAGTTTAAATTCAAGACAAAAAAGTCTTCTCAGGTCATTTCAGTGCATCTGCGTCAGTGTGTCCATCGTTTCGTCCACACACTGCAACACAACACACAGCAGGAAGCAGCTTTCTATCATCAGTTCTGCTCAAAAATGAAACAATCCGCTTCACTCTTCTGTTTCCACTTGAGAAGCTAAAGCAGCATCTTTCTGTTGTCATTTTTGTTCATCTTTTGTGTCAAAGTTTGTCAAATTTGATTGGATCTTTTCCTTTGGACCTCACAAAAACCCTGTTTTGTTTCTTGTTTAATGGGCTGATCCTCTGTGTTTCAACAGCATGCCTCTCGACAGAAACACGCTTCCCAAAAAGGGACTGAGGTACAACACGTCTGCAAGCAGAACCCCTCTTTCAGCTCTGTCCTTTTGTTGTCATCAGAATAATGTGTGGGATGTGGAGCACTCTGCCTGTTTGCCATCACCCTGCAATCCACTGCAGAGAGTTCCTGTCAGGTCCCGTCAAAGGGAACAGGCTTAGAAATGGATAGATTCATGTTTTTACTCTGATACCCGTTTAGATGTTTTACAAGCAGTGGTTAAATTTCTCCAGTAACATGACCTGTTATGTGTGGGGTGAAATATTTATTTAAGGAGCAATCACAATAATAGAAACAGAAAAATATCTACAATTTCAGATTTAAAATATGAAAACATGTAAATGATAAATGTAAAGGGCGTGTCGCACGGCCACTTTTCCACGCATGTAATTTCAATCTTTCGTGATGCATGGGTGATATATGTAATTCATAAGTGTTTCTTGCGTTCATCATTTGTTGATGTTCGCAGATGTCAGTCGAGGGTTTCGGCCGATGGGTCTTTACGTGAATTCAGTTTTGAGCTGTTTAGAATTTTTTTTGATTGTGAATTATGCAGTTTATGGTATTTTACATAGTTTCAACACAATCATTACATAAATCTTATGCAATTGTGCATGATTTTTGCGAGATGTATACGCAGATTTATGGCTTTTCACAACCATTCCACATATGTCTAATGGACTTTATACCACAGATCTATAGCTTTTATATCACGTGTACAGCGCACATATCATGTTTAAATTACATAATTGACTTGCGAATTTGGCCAGATTTGGCTTTTATGTCTATTTGCGTGTTCTTTGCATGGTTTATTCATACTTTTTCTATGGTTTGAACGTGTTTCCTTCGTATACATCTGTGAAAATTTCTTGTAACGACTACAACTTTTCTCACTTTTTCCACATATATTTACGTATGACCAATTTTCATCCGTGTAATATGCTCAAAATGTACTTAGTGGTTCTGTGACATGGCCTTTATATTAGAAGAAAAATTGGAATGGTTTTTTTTTAAGCAATCGAGGCAAAAAAATATACTAAAGAAGACCAACAAAAGAAATATACATCTGTACCTAGATATATATCAAACATTTGTTGATTTGTCATGACTTAAATGGAAAATTAAAAGTGGAAGAAGTGAAAGAAGATATGTAAACATCTTCATATCCATGTAGAGCACATAGCCTTGCATCCAACTGATTGTTTGATGACAACAACTTGTCTGCAAACTCACATTAAGACCTGCAAACACTGAATAATTACAACTGCAGCTACACATAAATAATATGTAATCAACAAAAAAAAAATTATTTTAAGAAATTAGAAACTTTTATGCTCTCGCGGGCCACATAAAATGACATGGCGGGACACATTTGGCCCCCGGGCCTTGAGTTTGACACGTGATGTGGAGGATACCATTATAATGACACAATTGATGACACATTGAATCCATTAAATGTGAAGCTTGACAAAGAATGAGTTGCTTGTAAAGGAGTTGGCAGGGGCAAATCTTTATAATCCCATCCCAATTATGCTTTACTTAACTATTTTTACATATATATTTAATGAAATGTAAGCAAAAATTAATTTAAGAGGGTAAAACATTAGTGAAATCAACTTTGTAAGCCTAAATTAACAGAAATAAAAACAAAATTGGAATTAAACTATTTGATGAAATACACAATACATATTTTGCAATATCACTTTATTATGAGATATAGTTAGTATCAAACATGAAACGCTGGGAAGCTTTTTCTCACAATATTGTCAGTTGAAGATGCAAAATATTGACATGGGTGTTCAGGAAAAAATGACCCTATTTACCCACTTTCTTTATTTTGATCCACACAGGATTTAACTGAATTATAAAGAATTAATTATCAACAGATTTTGCATTCTGTCAATATAACAAGTCATTGTGTAGAAATTAATAGATTGGTGATACCATGAAGTCTAGATGATTAGCAAAACTTTTCCAGCCGAAAGTGTTTTTGACATTTCACAGAAGCAGCCATTTTAAAATGAGCAGGAAAAGCCCTTTTACTGCCCCTAGTGGAATGATGATTAACTACAGGGCAGAAAACATGGACCACGTTATATATAATGGATTTTTAAGGAAGGTTTGGATCATTGCTAATGAGTCTCAGGAATGCCTAAATCAAACATGATACGGATGGTTATCCAGGGTTAAAACAAATTGTATTAAAATGCTGTCCGTTGTTGCTGTTGAACATAATCTGGCATGAAAGTGTTGAGCATGTTGGTTAGCATGCTGCATGGAGGCATAGAGGATTAACACATGAAACAGGAATCACAAAGTGCAGAACAGCATTGGTTCATTCACCTGATGACTTTTGGCAGAATTCCTGCAGAGCTGTTGAGAGAGGCGTTCAGCGTTCCAACCATCCGCATGTTTGTTTCTAGCAGCTGAGCTTCTGCTGCACTTTTTAGTGTGAAGTGCCAGCGTACTTCTGTGGTCATCTCATTGCGCACAATTTAACTGAATTTGAGTTGTTCCTTTTTTTTCTGCATCTTCAGAGCAGCTTAGATCATTAGCTGCGTCTTGGTGTAGGAAGCAGGCCGCTCTGCATGTTGGGCATTTTTCTTTCTCAGAGCCGAAAAAGAAGCAGATATCAGTCTGTTTGGAATGCAGCAATGTCACGACCTTCATTAAGATCTGAAGCCGGCTTTTGGCGGAGGAAAGAACCCAAAGCACAGGCGGACAGCGGGCATGGGGTCAGATGTGACAAGCGTAGTAATGGGGGCCTTGGGAGGAGGAGGGGTCTGAAAATGGATGAGCAAACTCAATTATCCTCCTCCCAGGATTAAATATGGCCAATTGTGGTGTTGTTGATATGGAGGATTTCTGCTGAGATGGGCGCGCACGGGTGGGGGGTTGGTCTTTGGAATCTTATGGAAACCATGGATTACTGTTGTTGTTTCAGTTGTTGGCAGAAAATGAACAGGTGAAGAGGTTTTACCATCTGCCGTGCTTTCTACTGTACCCAGTGGTAGACGAGCGTCGAAAAATTAACCTTTGGCATTAAGGAAATGTGCATGCACGTCACCATCTGCATGAAAGTCTTGCATGCTCCTGCCTGCAGTGAATCTACTGCAAATATCTCATCCTGATGGTATGTGTGTGGCTTCAGGTACCCACCGTCTTCGCGGCAGATGTCCCACGAGGAAAGTAAGGAGTGGCTGAGGTCGCATTCCACCGGAGGTCTTCAGGACACCGGCAGCCAGTCTCCACTCTCTCCTCCAGGAGCGTCCTGCAACCCCGTTGGAAAATACCACTACTCCAACCTATGTGAGTTGATAGATATTTCCGTGTAAAAAATCAGTTTTAATGGGTATCCGTTGACAGTGTTTCTGCTCTCCACAGTGAGCCCAACCAACATGAGCCAGTACAACCTGCCACCAGCAGGGGCCAGCAGCATGAGCCGCTCCAGCAGCATCCCTGCTCAGGACTCATTCGACCTTTATGGAGATACTCACCCACTGGGGGGCAGCGCAACGTCTTTGGAGGAACGGCCACGAGCCATTAGCCGCTCTGGCTCATTCAGGGACAGCACGGATGAAGGTTCGAGAAGCTTTGAATTCTGATTCCCAGCCTAACCACATGGTGCTGCCTCTCAACTCTTAAGCAGTGGTCTTTAACTCCCAGGCCAAGAACCAGTACTGGTTCATGAGACAGTTGGTACCGAGCCACTGAGAAATAAATCCCAGCCTACATTTTTCCAGTTTAGTCATACTCAATTCTGACTGAAGTTTTATTTTAGAAAACTTCTGGATTCTCAGCCACATCCGACTCATTCTTGACGCATGTCAAGTCGCTCGGTCACATGTCAAAAATGCACTTTCTATTTTCCGAGAGCAGCTGTGTCACTACCCGATCTTTAACGGATACACGATCTTTAACGGATACATGATCTGTAATGGTTACATGATCTGTTACAGATACGCGATTTGTAACAGTAGCCTGATCTGTCCCACGCATTCACAAATCTTGCGTTACTTCCTTTTATCACCAATATTGCAACCTTTAAGCCATTTGATTTAAATTTGCTCCTGTATTACGCATATTTTTTGTGATTCATTATTAAATAATTAAAATAGAAATACCTTGTACACTGGGGAGTAAACTGATGTCAAATGAAACAGAAAAAGCATTTGCACAATACGGATCAGGTAGACCAGATTTGGTAAATTTGCAGTAAGGAATGTGCAGTCGTGATCCGTAACATTTATTTTTTCTTTAGTTTTTTCTCAACATTAAAATAAAAGTTTTCTCTATTATAAATACCTTAAGGGCCGATATCGTTATTAACATCCGAAGACGTACTCTGACCGTAAAATGCTTTAGCAAAAGTAGACGTATTTTCACACATGCGAGGACTAATTGGTAGCAGTTACAGATCATGTAGCGACATGCTGCTCCAACAACCCCCAAGCTTACAAAGGTAACAGAAAAAAAAACCAAACATATTTGGAACGTTTCTTTTGCCAGAAAAGATCCAGAGAGCAAACAGAGGAAGAGCCTTTGACTTCAAAATAAAAGCTGCATTTAACTGACAAAAGCCAGGAGCCTTTAATCCGAATATAGATTTATTGGGACAGTTGTTTCCACACACCATAATAATAATGCAGAATATTTATCAACCAGCTGTCTGTATGTTACAAGGATGCTGCTAATAAAGTTGTTCAAACAGGATATTTAGAAAATACCAGTTTTAGTGATCGTTTTTCTATTTTTTTTTTTTATTTATTCGTCACACCTTATAAGTTGGAAGAGGCTAAAGTTGGCATCTGATTTTTTAGCTTCCCCTTTGACGGTTATTTGTTAGAGGAAAATCTATGTCACATTTTAGTGGTTTCTCGGGGCGGACGTGGTGCAGCGGTAGGGCGGTCGACCCATGATCGTAAGATTGCAGGTTCGACTCCCGCCTTGCATGCCCATGAGTCGAAGTGTCCTTGGGCAAGACACTGAACCACACCTTGCCTCTGGTGGGAGGTTGGCGCCTGTGTTTGGCAGCGGAGCGGCCACCAGTGTGTAAATGTGTGTGTGCATGGGTGAATGGGTCTGTGACTGTAAAGCACTTTGTCCTTGTTGGTAGAAAAGCGCTATATCAGTATACGCCATTTACATTGAATGTAGAGAAAAAATAAATTTGAAAGGATCAGCAGATATTTAACAGAGGATGAAGATAAACGTTACCCTCAAGTTTTAAGAAAACTAGAAGTTTAAAAAAAAAATCCAACTTCAAGCCAACTTCAGCCTCGAACAGACCGGTCTGTGAAAATGCTGTCTGACGTTAAACCGGTCCATGGCCTGAGTATCCCCTGCGTTTGCTGGGATTCGCTCTGACTATAGCTCCATGAGTAGCTTATGTTCTTCCTGTTGGGAACAGTCAATAACCTCTGGCTCTGTGTCTACAGTGCACGGCTCCTCCTTGTCTCTGGTCTCCAGCACATCATCTCTGTACTCTGCGGTAAGTGGCAGAACCCAGAACCTGACTGCCTGCTCTTCTCATCTTCCGATTAAGCTGAACTCTTACTGTTACTCTATCACCAGCTCGGTCCCTTCAGCTAGAACATTCCATTCTTAAATTATGTCAATTCTTTTACGTTCGCTTTACCTTTCAGACAGCTGATAGAAACTTAGTTCCAGTCCAGGTATGTCTGCAAAAAACAACAAAAAGAAACTCTTTCTAAATGAAACTCTGCTTCTCTCCTGCAGACAGAGGAGAAAGCACACTCAGAGGTAAGGATGAGAAGCCTTTCCTACATGTGTCTGTCTGCATGCTTTTTTCAGCTCCTTCCTGCTGCTTCATGGTGCCGTTTGCCGAGTGAAGCAGCTCTGCTCAGCTTTGGGTTTCTGCTGGCTTTCAGGCCCATGTGGACTTCCTCTGATGGGCCTTTTCTGTGTCTGAATGCTGTCTCTGTTTGCATGTCAATCAAAGCTAAAGCAGTGATGATCCCTCCTCCTGGGTTTAGTCCTCAAACATTTTTGGCCAAAAATGTCTCCCGTGTGGCTTAAATGATACAAATGGAAGCAATGACCTCCTTTAACTCTATGTTGCATTGTTTATTCAGTTATACACAGGAAAACTCATCCTGTTCATTACAAAAGCTGAAGGCTAGGACTCACCAGGTGCAGTCGATGGAAAACATCCACAAAATTAATCAAATTCCTTACTAAATAAGGCAAAAAAAGCTGCCAACTAATCAAATGAACATAATAATATTGTTTAAAACATCTTACTCTAGCTCACTGTGTTGTTTCTTGTGAAAGAATTGTGTCTTTTTTTAGAAGTGACACATTTCTGTGATTTTGAGTATTTGCAGTGCATCTGTGCTTGTGTCTATTGTGTTTTTCTCACACCAGACACAAACTGGGAACTGTAATCGAGCAGACAAGAAAGCAATTTTACTTTTTAAAAGTTTAGTTATCATTTTACAAGCAAACATAAAAACATCAAACCAACAGAAGCCTGTTGAGGTCAAATCCACTCCACATCCTGCAGTGGCGTCTCTGTGTTTTTATAACAGTCTGTTTCAGAGACCATGAGGTCACATTTCCATGAAACTTCTATTTTCTTTTCCAAAAAAAAGTCTAATTTCTCACTCAAATTCTTCATTATGGAAGTTTTTTTAATAGTCGTTATTCTCAATCAACAGTTAAATTTTCTTATTGAAGATGCATTTTGGATTGAATGTGAAATCAATTACAACTCAATCTTGCATTTTTTAAAATAAAATTTTAACGAAAGACAAAGTCAGTTTTATATTATATCCTCAAGGGCTTTTAGTTCCATTTAATTAAAGAAAATGCATTTTGCGAATTACAATTTTACATTGAAAAATTAAATTTAAATTCTTTGTTTATCGTAAATTCCTTTGAATGTAAATTTCCTTTGAATTAAGGCACCAAAACCCATACTTATTTAAAATCCAAGTTTATTTTAAATTATTATTTTAATTTTGTAATTACTGTGAATTATGGGTGAAAAAATTCCATAAATCGTCGTGACTTCACCTGTTGCGTCCAAGTGTACAGTAAGCCACGAGGGTCAACAGTCAGTCTGCTCAGGAGTGATGCAGGTGTTGATTGAGACCTTTTTCTCTGCATCCATTGACTCATGAGCTGCGTTTACATGGACAAAAGTAATCGGAATGAACGCCTGATCGGAAGAAAAATGCGTCATGTAAACACGCCGTTCAGAATCCTCGATCAGACTCGTTCGGATCAAAATTTCTTTCCGATCGAGATAGGTGGGTTATGCCGATTGTTGATCCGATCACTGTGCATGTAAACGGTTAATTCCGATCCTAGGTCACTACTCACCCCGCAGGCTCCTCGCCTCTCCCTTCCCTTCTTCTCCAAGGAGGAGGGAAGGGAGAGGGCGCTCCTCTCCGGGGACCTGCCCCCCAATGTCCGAACCCTGCGCGGCCTGGGCTCGGCTTCCAGTGGACAGAGCGAACCGTGTCTCTGAGCAGAGCAGCTGGACTTACAGCTTTGTGTTTGAGGAGAAGGGAGGATGCTTTGTTACGTGTGCGCTTCATGTGTGGGAGACTGTGGCGGACTGCGATCCGTCCCACAGCTCTAGGTGAACAAGCTGCCGAACTCAGGAGAACTGTGTCTACGAGCAGAGCTCGGACCTGCAGTTCACACAGCGGCTTTGGGGCGGTGTGTGAACTTTTCAAAGCAGAAATGCCGCTCAGTCCTTAGAAACTGTTCAAACAATCACGTGGATTTGTGTTACCAGTCGTGTCCAAACAAAATAAAGGCTGATGTTATTCCCACATATTTACGTGCAGCCAAGATGAAGATTGCGGCATTTCTCACATAGATTTTATGTTCATCCAATCCTAAATGTTGTTAGCGCGTGTTAGCCTTCTCCTAACCCTTCTTCCAGCTCCGTTCCGCCACAAAAAAAGCACTGACCACACGGATTAAAAATAAAATGATGAGCGAACAGGCCCTTCATAATAACTATGACAATAATAAAAGCACGTTTAGAAGATCATATAGTATATTACTGAGCTGCCACATATATGTGTGTGGCAGGTCGGCTTGTTTACAGCTGGACTCATTTACTCTGTCGGTATTTTAGAGAGTACTGTGCATGTTCCGACCGAAAATGAGGACCTGGTACACGTTTATTATAATCAAAAAAGGTTTTCTGGGCCCGTGTACACTGTTGAATTCGAATCCGATCATTGATCCGATCATAACATTTTGCAAATGTAACCGCAGCTATGATCACACTCAAGGTTTAATTTCTGATACCTTTAACCATTCTTTTTATCTGTCCTGGATCATCTGGTCTAACAGTAAACAGCAAATACGTGTCAGAACACGGCCTTGTTAATGAGACGTGCAGCTCACGTCGCAGACAGTATGGTAAAGAAAATTTAGAGCACGCCTCCATTTGAACATTTTTAATTTAAAATAACAGCATTTATTTTAAATGTGCAAACTACTTGATAGAAAACGCAGTTCTTACAAATCTTTTTGGAAGCTGTTGGCCGTCATGCATGAGGGGATATTTGCTGATACTGTTTGACTCGAGTGTAAAACTCACCCTCTTAATCTCTTCAGCTGCTTCAGTCACTTCATGCTGTTTGATGGGAGCATGCAACATAGTGTTAATTTTGACTCTTTTCTTTTCAATCAAGGGCCAAACAGTCCAAAATTCCACGGTAATCCCCCACACTTTCTGTTCACACCTCACTCCAGAGTCTTTGTAAACAGATTACAAGCATCAGCGCAGTTTTTCTTCAGCAACCATGTGGTATTTTTAGCAGCTCTTTGAAAGGCAGGCATTTACTTGTTCTGTCTTCCCAAAACAGCAAATCCGGAAGCTGCGGCGGGAGCTGGACGCCTCTCAGGAGAAGGTGGCGACTCTGACCTCTCAGCTAGCTGCCAATGTGAGTTTGCTGCCTTTGAAAGCAGTTGAAGCTTTTCTGTTTGAAGCTGGTAGACTTGCTCTGGTTTCATCTGTTATTTTTCTTCTTACATACACAAATGTTTCTAAGAAAAGAATCTCCTAAGTTAATCAGAGGGGACTGGATATGGGAGCTGAGGAAAGAGGTGTAGACTAGCATAGGTGCAGCATTTTGAGGTTCGAAGACCTCAACCAAAGCTGTTTGGGGGAGAAGCATTCACCCCTTTGATCTCAATGTTCTATAACCGAAGAAAAAACGCAAAGGACAGTGTTGTAAAGAATAAAAAAACAAATCCACCAGCAGATGAGATGAACTTCATAAGACATGACGCTTTCTACCATCAGCAGGGCTACATAGCGGTGTAGTAGTTAGCACTCTCCCCACAAAACATAAAGCTCCTGGTTCAAATCCCAGCTGGATCATTTCTGTGTGTGAGTTTGCATGTCCTCCTAGTGCATGTGTGGGTTTTCTTTCCTCCCACACAAGACTTTCATGGATCTATTTGTCTGCAAGTAAATGCATCAGATCGGACTGGAGCAGAGAGCTTGTTGCCCACCGCTGTTGCTTCTACATCCCAACTACTTATTTTCCAAAAGCATTTTATTGTCTGCTCCTGATTCACAACAATTTCTATAAAGAAATACTCAGAAATGCAACATCAGAAATATGCTATAAGAACATGTTAAAAACACCAAGAACACCATTTTCATCAGACTGGGTCTTTAAATAGGTGTGTTAGTGAGTGTGGCCCTGCAACAGACTGGTGACCCGTTCAGGGTATACTCCACCTTTGCTTAACACGTGCCAGGATAGGGTCCAGCAATCTCGTGACCCAAAAGGGATGTGGATGGATGTTTCAGTTTGATCTGCAACTTCAAGGGCCTGTTCAAGACACAGAGTTGCCTCCATGCTAGAATTCATTTGGACCGCACCCTGTGAAGCTGTTCGGAGATCGTTTATCAGTCAGACAGCCACACCTCCACACGAGGACAATCTTGACCATGAAAGCTCACCAGCGTACGGTCGTCATGAGCATCAAAAGTATCCAGAGAGGGGAGAAAAATCTGGAGTCACAATGTAACTTTGTTTATTTGTGATGTAAAATCAGGCAGTTTCACTGTAAAGGAAATTCAAGTTTGCTTTCTCTTGTAACACGCCAGCTAGTGGCTGCCTGCTGAACCGATGTGACTGCGGAGACTTTTGTTTTTACAGCAACTTTAAGGAAGAAGTCAGAGTTAAGGCGATAGTGTTTTTGTTGGGGTATATCTCTCTCTCTCACCATCTTTAAACTGGGAAAAGGTTTTGAGACAAAAACACAAGTGTTGCTTTCTTCTGTCCACCTGCCTCTTTTTTATGATCCAATGTTCCTTCCAATGTTTTACCTCTTTTCATTTCAACTAGTTTTGAGTAGTTTTCTTTGACATAATGACTTGTATTTTCTAAAACTGCAAAAAAATAGCTTTTTTTAAATCACGCAATACACTAAAGTTGACTTATATTGATCACATCAAACAAGATTGGTCTTTCAGCTTTTATGTACAAATACTTTTATAGTGTTGAAGCCAAAATAGCTCTGTTTATTTAGTGAGTTTGTCGCATTCTTGACATAAATTCCACAAAATAAAACCTTCAGGTTGTCCATTAAATGAAATATGGGTTAACATATCTGTTGATGATGCAGGCTGCTCTGTTTGCTGTCATACTCTTCCATGCCAGGCTACATGCAGTCTGTTTCCATGCTTAGCAGCATCTGATCTGAGCAGAAAGAACTCCCATTTCTGGCTGTCTGCAAGTCAGCGTGGTGGTCCGCTGGTGCCACCTCATCTTCTGCATGTCGGCTCAGATTCAGTATAAATCGAAGCCTCAGCAGCTTCTGAATGCTCTTCTATTTACAGCCCTGAATACACATGTGGAGTCTGTTAAGAATAACTAATGATTCTTTTCTTTTTTTGCTACCAATACACTTTGGTGGTTGGAAGCAAAAATAATAATAAAAAAAAATATTGCTTAAAAATTAAATTCTTTTTATCCATTTTCTTTGAATGTTGATGTTTAAGAGAAATCAAAGTTGCTGCAACATCACTCTGCATTTATTAGAATTCAGGTTTACCCTCCCTTTAAAACACTTTAAAAAACAATTCATTCTTTTTGGGTCATTTAGTCTTTAATGGTTTTCTACTTTGCAGAAAATGGGCTGTTGTGTTCATTTTTGCTTAGCCTAATGTGCCTTTAAAAGAGCGTGAAGAGCAGTTTTTTGTATGCAAACTTGAAATCTTTCTTAAAACGGAAAAATGCATTTTATGAATGAATAATTTTCAATAAAAGACTGGTCAGAGGTGTAGTGTGTTACAGAGTGATTGCTCGTAATGCTCCCCACTTCTTGGATCTTTTCAAATCTTATTTTAAGTCTTTTCGGCTCAATGGCAAAGTGGAAAGTGCTCGACTGAGGTCACTCAGTCGTCACCTGTCCCCTTTGCTGTGCTGCTGCTTAAGTAATTCCGCTAATTCACTAATCGAAAGAGATCCAGCTGCCAAACTTTGAGATTGGTTCCATTTTATTAAAACAGAATGGGGAAGTGTTTTGCTTACAGGGATAGTGCCTTTGCTGGCACACATTTAAAAAAAAAATTTCAGACAGAATTTGCTGGACACATTGGGTGTGGTCACACTGGTCACCATGCTTTTTCTGGGGCTGGGAAGCGTTTTGATGCGCTACGTCTTATATTACGAGCTGCAGCAGCTTAGTCACGTCGGTTTAGATCAAAAGGATTGACCTGACAGGAATTTGTGTTTGAGATGAAGAGAAAGAAACCTCTACATTTTCAAAATAAAATGTCACTCTGAGGAACCCAGAGCTGCTGTGAGCTCAGGGATAAGGAGCAAATTCCATCTCCTAAAATAAAGTGCATATCTGCCATTTTCACTCTCTTTCTCCCTCATCTCCTTCTTGTTTCTTTAAACCGTCTCTCACTGCTGATCCAGAAAAGGGCTTTCCTTCAAAGACTTGTTTTGTCTTTGGCCAACTATTTACCTCTGACCTGGACCTGAAGGAGGTCAGAATCCGGGCATGGGCATCAATGTGAGGACCCAGGAATGAGACAGATGGTCTCTCCCAGCGACACATTAGAGTCCAGTCAGCGCCTCCTTCAGAGAGGACAGGTGGGCCAGGGGGCCGGGAACCAGAGCTCACAGATGGAGCTGGAAGGAGATGTGGGCTTTCAGGGACCCACTTGAAGAGTTGGCATTTCTAAAGGTCAAGACCAACGCCGAGTCAGACGGAGAGGAGGTGGCAGCAGTGGAGGCTCTCTGTGTATGCTTTCTGATTCTAATTTAAAATATTTTGTGTGAAGCCAGATACTTTGAGATGTTCCAACGTGCTGCTACCTCTTAGGCTTGCCAGGACAACAAAAATCTGCCATGCAGCTTCCCTGTGACGTAAAAATGGAAAGAAGGGCTGTACCTGAACGGTCCAATAGAACAGATGGTTGGTCTGCAGTGCCCAAACCTCAGATGAGAACTTCATCCAGTCCTGAGCTGCAAGAAAATGAAACGGAGAAGTCACATGAGCCTTTTCCCTTCTGAAACTTCTCAGCTTTGTTGTTGCAAACATCCCAGCAGCTCATCTATGCAGCAGAACAGGAGCTCCATTATCAATCATTAGAAGGAGTTTTAAAACAGATTGAAATCATTTCCTGTTAAAGCTCACATGAAGCCTTTGTTAAGTTCAGCTTAATAATTGGAGAGAAGATCTTCATGTTTTCTGTCAAACTCAATCAAAATCAAGATTTGATTTATATTCATGGCAAAGAAGGTTCCCTTTTAGACTCTTTTCTATTGAATGCTTTTCTGCCTACTGTTAGAGTGTTTTAGGTTTTTTTTTTTTAATCCTGCAGAGGCTTAAGTCAGCTCTTGTATTTCCATGTGTTTGCAGTCTCACCTGGTGGCAGCCTTTGAGAAGAGCCTGAGTAACATGACCTGCCGCCTGCAGAGCCTCACCATGACTGCAGAACAAAAGGTAAGGGGTTTTAGAGCGGAATATTAAGCATGGGAAAAGATGGTTGGTGCAGCCATTCGCTGCATGTCACAGAGTGCTGTGATGATTTCCCTTTTGCGTCCTACATTTGCTCATGTTTCCACGGTGATGCCCGATCTCCATTACAGCTGTTTGTATTGTCTAACATGTAGCCAGAAGAAAAACATGAAATAATAAAAAGGCGAATAGAACCAATTTAACTGTTGCTCAGCTCTGAAATTTCAAATGAAAAGTGATGAACATTACAATTTTTGTTTAACAACATGTCGCAGGCTGTTGGACCTACCATTACTCTTTGACACGGTCAACGTGAATTAGCTGATTCTGGGGAAAAAAAAGCGGCTTTTCATATCAGTGTTGCGTCGTTATGCAACACTGTATGTTAGTAATGTTTTGCATAAAGCTGCTTTTCTCCACAACAGAATCAGCTGATTCACATTGATGGTCCAACTTTGAATTTTGAAGCAAAAAATATGAACATAAAATAAAGTATTACAGTGTTCCCTCGTTTATCGTGGATGTTACATAAAATAACCTGCAATAGGTGAAATCCGCAACGTAGAATTAAAGATGTTTTAAGGCTGTAAAATTCCTCACTACACAATTTATCCACTTCTCTCAGACGGACATGAACATGTTTGCACTTTTCTCTCTTGTTTAAACTCTCAAAGTTTCATAGAAAAGTCAGTCCAGCTGTTCTCTATACAGGACATCAGTTTAAGTCCCACCAGGTGCGACTCAGGAGCGCAGTGAGTCCTAATCCAGGACTTACAAGATGCTGAGGCTACCTAAACATAACACGCGGAGTCAGCATCACAGACTTGTGTTTTTGGACTCATTTATTCAGTTCTTTAGCTGAGCTTTTGTCACATGTTGAACAGATTTGGTGTCATCAAACCACCAGCTTTTCTAACAATTGTAAATAAAGGGAAGAACTCAGCCGGTCAGTGTTTCAGAAAGACCGTCTTGGAGTTTTTCAAAAACGCCTTGCAAATTAAAGGTAAACCTTCCCATGATTACTTCTAAAGTTGGAGGACTTTGCACTAAATTAAAGGATGGTTGCTGTGTAATAAGCCCCCTTGTGGTTACCTTGGAAACCGACCGAGTTTCAAATACTTTTACATTTGGCTTCAAAAAGTCACGGCAGTGCGTCTTTAAAACAGTGTGTCTGACACACCAAACACAGCGGCAGAACATAGAGCCATGTTTTTTGTTAAAATTTTAAGTTTCACTTCAGCATCAGGTTAACATTCCACAGTACTCGTTAGTAAATGCATGGCAGTGCAGACTAAAGACTTATCACTTCTTTTATTTAGAATAGGTCAGCATATTTTCCAAAGGAATGTCAGTCCTGTCTACTGGATACCATTTCTGAAAATGTTCTAGCTTTGGTCAGAGCAAAACAGACACATGCAGTGTGATCACACATTGACTTCAACAAGTTCTCCTCACCGCTGCTAATGCAACACTGTGTCTGCGCCATTAATGTTTTCACACAAACAAGGTGAAATGCTCTGAAAATGTGGGATTTTCTATACGAGAACCAACTCTGAAGGAATTAGTTAAACATTAATTGATTCCATCAGACAATAACTTCCACTGAAAGGCATGTTCAGACGGTAGTTGATATTTATTTTTAAATGCTTATTCCTGTAAGCATTTAAAAATGTGTACGTACTGTTCATATTTTACCTAAAGATTTTCTTCTTCCTTGAGCCTCAGAAGGGATTTTGAATGTATTCATATCTCAAAGGATAAAGGTCTCCCCCTGATGACGCAGACACACTGAAGCATGATAACAGCTTCTTAATCCTCCATCAGTGAAAGCAGACTGGAATCTGATGGACGCCTTTGTCGGCTGTTCAAACTTTTAATTAAAACTATCTGCAGGCCTCAGCAGGTCGAGCAGACATGGTTGTCTTATCGAGTCATTTCAACAGAGTTTAGACCTTCCAAACTCTAAGCGGGTGATGCTGACGCAGAAACTGATTTACTGTTAAAAAACAGAGACCTTGATATAGGTACAGTGGACATGATTTCACACTGGGCTGTTTGGTTCACAGCAGAGATGTTCTTCCTCTAATGGTTTGGAGCATTTGAGCAGTTGTGAAAGCTTATCTGAACTCAGGGTTTACCTGGATTCACTTGCTAAAGAGCTGGTTTAGTTCAAATGAGGACCAAAGTTTAGAAGTGGAAAGATGGGAAATCTAAATCATTGGGAAAAGTTTAAATAGGAGTTCCACAAATGAGTAAGAGGGAAAAATAAGCTAAAAAAGATAGATAGAATGACCTCAAAGTGAGTGTTCTACAGCCCAATAATAGGTATTTTTTGCCAGTTCTAAGCAAATAGTTTGTATTTTTTGTTTTTTATTAACCCAATTGGAGTTTATTTTGATTACAGTGACAAAAACTAGTGAAATAAGTGGAAATGACTCATTTTAGAACAACATGTGGACAAAATGACAAAATTGGTTCAAACCTTTGGAAGAAATTTAATAATTACATGAAAGTAATAATTTCTTCCAAAGGTTACAGTGCAATTTGAGGTTTTTTTTCCAAATAATAAATCAAGTTTTTCTTTTGTCAAGAGCAGTGTTTTTTTAAACAAGATCCCTTTTTCCTTGACAAAAATCCCAAGGCACACCAGGAACCAAAATAGAAAAAAAAAGAGAAATTTAGTGGTCAATGTTAATTATGTACAAGTTCCTCCAAGACTTTATGGGCATTTTTGTTATAGTAGTAACACTTCTAATAGTCATATTTATTTGGTTTTTTTGGCCAAATCAAAAATATAACTTTAACAAAAATGTTTTATTCATGTTTGGTAAGAAAATATTTAATATTATTTTAATTTAGCTTTAGTTCGATGTGTCTGTTGGCCGGTAAACCTTAATTTAACTTTTTTTTGTTTGTTTGTTTGTTTGTTTGTTTTCTCAAAAGTGCAATTTGTCCTTCAATTCAGACATTATCAGAAAGCAGCTGTTTGAGTTAGAACGATGACTTGGACCAAACACTGGAATCTTTGGCTGTTAATAATTCCTTTGTTTGATGTTTTTTTCTGCTTCATGACGGTTAACAGCAGCGCAGCAAGTGATGCTGTCACATTAACTCAATGAATCATGGGAGATGTAGTGAACAGTGGCGCTTAAGCTGGACAGACTCCAGTCTTCAAGCTTCATAATTTTGTGCGTTTTTTTCCATGGTCTGTCTCCAGATCCTGTGAGACACTACACCGCTAAACACGATCTCTAGATGGTATTTTTGTTGGAACTAAGAGACTTTATGAGCCGTGTTGGACCAGAAAGGGAGAACGTTTTCCAAATGTTTTCCAAAATGAGAGCAATTGGCCTAAGCTGCAGCTAGATGGTCATCTTATCAAAGCGTCTTAAATAGAAATCAAATAAACACAAAGATAAAAAGTCTTTTACAATATTTAACATTACCAACTATTGTGAAACCTGGTCCTGTTTGGATGAACCCAGAGCTGATATCCTGATGATGCTAAACAGTTTTTTAGAACAGTTAGGCGAAGTCAAGTTATTTCTCACTGCACACTGGTTGAAAAACCTTTGTCAAGAGTATGGAGCAAAAGTAATTTGACTCATTTTAATAATGATTTCCTTTTTTCTCTATCCTTGCTCTCAATGAGAGAAAATGCCAGTGTTCTGATTTTGGACGTGCTTTTGAACTTTTTTTTCTTTCTGGTCAAAACCCATTAGGATTTACCTCCTCCAGACTTGCTCAGTTTATGGTCCACATTTGTTCCGGTCTTTGTCAGAGAAAAGGTCTCATTCTGATCACAGGAGTCTGAACTGGCTGAGTTGAGGGAAACCATTGAGATGCTGAAGACTCAGAACACGGATGCACAAACTGCCATCCAGGTGGCGCTCAACGGTCCGGACCACCTGCACAAAGGTACAGAAAACCAACATGGCATCAGGTCAGCTTCTGAGAGCCTTGGCTGGTCATGAAAACAGAGGCATGTGTAGCATCCAGGTTCAGTGGAACGCTGCAAAACTTGGACCGTTTCTTCCAGACTTACGCATTCGACGGCAGCACTCCTCAGAGAGTATGTCCAGCATCAACAGCGCAGCCAGTCACTCCAGCATGGGAAGCTTGGGGAAGGAGGCTGAGGATAAGAAGAAGAAGAAGAAGAGTTGGGTGAGTGAACAAAAGACATGCAAGACTTAGACAAAACATTAGAAAGAAATAAATAAATAAAAAGTAAGTCATCCTCCCGTTATTTAAATCTGCTTTTAAAGATTTGTTTCAGTGTAGTAGAGTTTGAATCCTTTAAAATCCTATAATCTTCCAGGCTCCCATAACACAGGTGTCCGTCGGTGCACACCTTCTACTTTCTGCAAGAATCTGGATGTTCGCAATAACTGGAAATGTTAAGATGTTTGATCTTAGAGGCTTTACAAAAAACCAATATCAACAGAATTCTTTTCACCCAGTTTCCAAATGTGCTGTTGGATTCAAAATATGTTCTGGGTGATTACAAACCTGAGAAAAGATGTGTTTTTTTTTAGAATTTTTTTTTACATTACTGTACATGACTGTTTCTTCAACATTATGTATGTTTTACCTTTTTACCCCCCACCCCCACCCACCCACCAGCTGAGACATAAAGCTGGAATCTTCCGCATTTCTTTTCCTGCACTGTCCTGCAGCTTTGGCTGAACCCTCAAACTTCTGCATTTTGCTAACTGACTGATAATGTATTGTTATTCAGTCTCAACTAACGACATCAGTCATGAAGACACTTTTCATGTTTGCTGAAAAAGAAGTGTTCTGTCGTCTCCTAAACATTTCCCCAGCAACAGTTTCCCTTCATTTCCATACGTTGCATGATGGGTGGAGGGTCATTTGATGAAGACCAGAACCGTGCTGTCTCAGGAACAAAAGCATATTTTCATTTTTAGTAATGAATTGTATTACAAACATAAATAGGATTTCATGAGATGAGGACTATCTCTGTGCTGACGTTGACTGTTTCAGGAGGCATCAAGTTAGTCACGTACAATCATTACTGATGAGCTCAAATGAATAAAGACTTTTTCTATAAATAGATCATATTTTTAGTCTTTGCTGCCCTTTAGTGGGTTTTATCGTCTGTGGCGGTGTCTGGGCGCAGCAGACCCCGTGACCCTGAATAAGATCAGGCAGGTATGGAAAATCAGTGAGTGGTGTGGACATGTTCCAAAGTGACAGCGCCAGGTCTCATCAGGCTCACATGCTGAGTGGTTTAGGGAGCATCAGACAACATTTGCACTCATGGACTGGCTTTCAGTCACTGCAGAGCACAGCAGTGTTCAAGGGGTGCGTCATTCCAGCCACACTGTAGTTCAGTATGTCACCCCTTTTGAAAAGTAAAAAAGACATATTGTGTTTGACCTGGACAATTATTTTGGCGCAGTGACTATATAATATTCACAGCACTACTATAATAAATAGAGTGAAATAATGAATTTCTAGATTTAAAGTGGGAGACAAACTCTGAGGTCAAATCCATCTGTTTTGACTGATATCCCTTTCGGGTCATGAGCTGCCAGAGCCTAACCCGGCTACTGTTGGGTAAAGGTGGGGTTCCGGGTTCAAATCCTTTATTTACATTTTCAGATATTGGTCAAGTAGTGAAGCAGCTTTATATTTACTAACATTTATTACAAAATCAATAATATAACAATACAAAATGAATCAGTCTGAGGAAATGCATGTCACAGTCATGGAATCCCCTAAATGCAAGAATATGTCTAGTGCAAAAAAAAAAAAAAACACAATAAAACTTATTTTTTTCATTTGCATTCAGTTTATTCTGTTTGTTTTAGTTTGATAAATTGACTTACAAGAAAGGTTTTTTTTTATTTTAATAAATGTCAAACATTAAAGGATGATGCTTTTCTTAAGCTTTTCAGAGTAAATTATATCCATATACAGTATATGATCATGTATTATCTTTGGCACACTAAAGAACAAATTTTTAATGAAATCTGAGTTATTTTTGCAGCTAATTTCCAAACCGGAAGTAAGACGACTCAACCTATGAAGCTCCGCCCTTTTTATCCTTGTGGGTGCCGCTCATTTTGTGATGTCAACCTAGAGTTGGCCTTGACAGTGTGTTTGTGTTTCGCCCGCAAAAACAAACATCTAAACTTTTGTAAAGATGGATGTCCATATTGCATTTAGCCAATCACTGCTAGCTCCACTGATAATATGGGCGTGTGTGTTAGCCTGGGGGCAGTGCTGGCAGAGCAGACTCTTCCTGAAAGGTGCTGTGCCTCACTTTGTGATGTCAGAATGTGAGAACCTGCACTTTTTGATGGATTGGGAGGGGCAGGTGTTCAGAGATCAGGTTTTTAGAGGAAAACTCAGAAATACATGAATGAATGAAAATACCGTTTTGGGGGTTTTTGTGAGGAAATTAACATTTAACACTTAAAAGCTCAAAAAAATATTTAACATAATAGAGGCCCTTGAAGCATTTGGTTTTCTATTTGTTTATATTCCAGTTTTAGTTTGTTCATTTATTCTTGCTGTGCATCGGCTTCTGATAGAGTTTTTACCACTAATGACAAACATTTGTGACCAAATAGGAGTGTTTTTACATTAAAACATGTACAGTGGATGATTAAGTATTTGATCCCTTGCTGATTTTGTAGGTTTGCCCACTTTAAAAAGAAATGGACAGGGGTTGTGTCCCCCAATGAAATGCAAAAAAAAATGTATATAAATTAATTTAAAGGGGAATTCTTGATTTTCCATCTCTCACTGTTCAAATGAAACCACCATTAGGATGACAGACTGTCAGTTTCTTTTTCAGTGGGCAAACCTAAAAAATCTGCAAAGGTTCAAATAGGTATTTCCTCCACTGTAAATGCTGACCTGTATAGGAGGATGCTGCAGCCGTTTAAAAGACTGTTCAAGGGGACATATATTTGTGTTTGTTTATGGTCTCATCCTGGCTCATTGACACAACATGACATTCGTGCTTTCATCACCTAAAATCTACTTTTTCTTATCTGCAGATTGAAGCAGGAGAGCATTAGTTATTAGTACGAGCTGCCATGATGGCTAGCATCCCTTTTCTCAGCAGGAATAAACGTCTTCCCTCTGAAGGAAGGCCTTTGTAGAGCTTCAGGAGTATTTGTGCTTAATGACTGCAGATGGGTGTGAAGGGTTTGTGACGTGGGGGTTAGTGGGTGCTTGTGTGGCTTAACGTGGAGTGTGTTTTGCGTCTTCAGGTGGCTGATTCCATCCCCGCTCAGGTCAGTGGCCTCGCAGTGGTTGTTGTTCATGTCCACCTTCTTCGCCTCTTCCCTTTTCTTCTTTCCTGTTTCTGTGGAAACATCGGCATGGATACGACCAACCCTCCCCTCTCACCCCCTTCATTTCCTCATTTACCTCCTTTGTTCATTTTTAATGCCTGTTTCATTTCTAATTTTTAGGGTCATTAAACAGTTTGCCGCCCCCCTTACCCATCTCATTCTGGTTTATTCTTACAGCCTGCTTTTTGCCTCGATTTAAACCTGACGGTGCCTTTGTTTGGAAACAGCACGTACGGAGTGACCTGCTGATGAGTCCAAAGCTGATGGATCCGAGTGGCCGTCTCACCTGTGCATGTGTGGTGTGTGTTGCAGCTGCGCAGCTCCTTCAAACAGGCATTCAGCAAGAAGAAAACCAAATCCCAGTCAGCCCATGATGAGATGGAGGAGATGATCGACTCTCTGCCGTCCTCGCCCAAGCTTCAGCACGATAACCGACAAGCCAGCATTGCCACGCTGCGCTCCTCCCCCTCCACCACAGAGTGAGTTTTACACACCCACCCCCTGCACACAACTGTATATACTCACTGAAAATGTCTGCGACCCGCCTTCTTTGACTTCTTTGACTTTCATTTGTTTTCTTTCTACATTTTTCTTTAAATCCTCCCCTCACACTTTCCTCCAACTCATCCCTTCATCCTATCCCGTCACGTTTCTCCCCTCCTTCAGCAAGTGCATATGCAATAGCAAGTTTTCCCCCATTTGGACACCAAAGAAAAAGCAAAACGGTCATGTGGTCTACAAACACAGATCTCGGTAACGGGCACCGTGTGTGCGGCATGATCCTCAAGAGTGTGTGTGCTGTGATTTGTGTTGCTGTGACTCTTCTGCAGAATCGCTGTGTTCCGCTCCTGCACAGAGTTTGTATTTAAGTTAGTATTTTTACTTTGGGTGACTTGATAAGTTGATTGGAAAATGTTCCCTCTTTTTTCTGTTTTTCTCTCTTATCTCACTTAAAAGTGAGGAGAAACCAGAACTGTGTTTTCATTTGGCCCCTTGAATCGTTAAAGGTTGACCCTGTGTACCATGTGCGAAGCAAGATGAAAAATAAAGCATATGGTCATTTCCAGAAGTTGGGATGCTTCCGATAAAAAAAATGTCTTACTTTAGTTAAGTTTGTTGGACCTAAGTGATGAATTGGACTGTGTTCTGTCCTTTTCAAGTGGGAAGCAAACAAATCCAACATGGCAAGTCCAAAGAGACCTGAATCAGAAAAAGCTCTAATGGGCAAAGGTAGGAAAATAAGGAGGTAAATCCATTTAATTAGACTTTAGAACTTAAGGCGGCACACCAGACACCGTGCAGTGTACGACATCATGCTTATAACCCAATTCCCTTAACACAAACAGAGAGGCCCGATTTTAGTTATATTAAATTAAAACGGTTTGTGTTTACCTGCAGCTATAAGCCATCTGTGAGGAGGGGCTGAGTCACTGACTGCAGCATCAGCTGATTGTTGACTTACCAGAGTCTCAGCCCTGCAATGGACTAGTACTGGTAACTCATGTGAGCCTTCACCGCACAAAGTGGAAATAAAGGATGGCTGGATTAAAGTCTCCATAGTCCTTCAAACACCCCCCCCCCCCCAAAAAAAAAAAGAAAACTGTTGGCAGTTGAAGTTCTTTAGATATTATTTTGTTGCTTTACTTAGAGGGTGAGTAAAATAACACTTCTGCTGGAAAGCAGGATTAAAAGCAGGAAACTGAAGCTGGAAGGGTAAATTACAAAAAGAAAAAAAACATTTGGATGTTCTTTAAGGAAAACTAAGGCGATGTTCGAAAGCAGTAAAGGAAATCCAGTTTTACATTTTACAGTTTCTACATTCCCATCAAATTGAATGGAGCTGCAGGACTCTCCTGGTCTGACAGTATCTTTAATGAATGTAGGATAGGTCAACCCTTTAAACATGTTTTTTTTCTTAAAAATAATAATATAGAGGTTTCTTTTTGAAGAAATATCTCTGTGGCATTCACACAAAATATTATAATATAGACATTTCTTACTTCTTTGTCATCATCATCATCATTTCATTTTTTATGTTGTCCCTTTTTTTCCTTTCAATGTTTGAAAGAACAGACATTCTTGACACTTTTCTGGTGCTTAGCAGCTCAACAGCTCCTTGTCTCATTAATAAAAGTTGAGTTTAAGTTGTTTTGTGCATGTTTATACACTTAAAGAATAGCCACCAGTGTTTGAAATAAATCTTTTAAAGTGTAGCATCAGAGGTGGGATTTCCTGTTCAGAGTGTCCCGCTCCCTTTCCTCCCATCCTTCAGGCTCCAGCATCCCTGTGACCCCCAGCTTCTCTTTTTTCTTTTAAATTTGTGAACTCCACACCATTTGGCACAACCCTAAATTTGACCCCCACCTCCACGCTGTGTGTAATCTCACCTGCAGGCTGTGTGAATGCACCGAGGCTGAGGCCGAGATCATCCTGCAGCTGAAGAATGAGCTGAGGGAAAAAGAGCTCAAACTCACCGACATCCGGCTGGAGGCGCTCAGCTCTGCACATCATCTGGACCAGATCAGGGAGGCTATGAACCGCATGCAAGTAAGCCTAAACACCGATTGCACGGATTCATTTCAGTTTTTAAAAAATGGTCAATCTGCAACTGCACAACCCATCTCTACTCAGGAAAAAGTTTTTATTCTGGTTTTGGCTAGTGAACCCTAGCCGTAATTTACAACTCTGATCCTTTCTTTGAAAGAAATAACTGAAAGAACTTTTTGTTTTTCACAGAATAGTTGTTAATTTAAAGATGAACAAATAAAAAACTACAAATAACGTGTATTTTTAACCAAAACTGAGAAAATAAGCATGACAAAAATATGGATTAATAAGAGAAATTCAGGAAGAGAGTGCTGAGTACGAGAGAACACAAAAACTCTTCTGGCATTTGTCAGAGGAACGCATCTGGATTCAATACAAAGTCTTTAAAATAATTTCCATGAGATATAATAACTTCTACGTTCTAAGAACTTTAATACTAATTTAGCTATAAATAGTGGAAGTTTGTGAGAAAAAAAAACTACTGAAGGTACTGTGCCATCCAATAATAATTTTAAAACTTCCCTCTGATATTCCCAACATGTGTGGTTTAGTGGATTTTAAAATGTCTTTTTCATCAGCATTTCTGCTGCTGTGATGTCATCATTTTGTTACAGGCCACTATTCAATATGGCAAAAATCAATTTTTGCCTCAAACAAAGTAAGAAAGATTTGTGAAAACATTCTGGTCCTTCAGTCCAGGACTGCTGTGGGACAAAATAAAGTTTAGCCTCAAATATAAAAGGGTTATATTTGTATACTTCACATGTCTTAAGCTTCATAAACCTTGATTGCAACAGTAACATCTGTCCAACTCTGAAGGCCTTCAGCTCTTATCTGTTTGCTTAGCTGTTGGTCAGGACAAGTTACACAACAGTTTCATTGTTTACTCTGATAGCTGAGTCTCCTGTCAACTATACATTGAAAACCTCCTTTTGCTGTTCTTGTGGTGCCATCAAATCCTCCAACTCTTGCTTATAAGCTGCTTTGAAACATTATACACAGCTTTTTCCCTTCATTTCCCTCAGAAGTTTACAAACCTCTAAAGTTGCAAACCATTTAAATCAAAAGATAAGTCGATATTTCACAAAAACAATAAAAAAAAATAATTGAAAATGCTTAATTGCCATCAAAAGCTCTGAGTAAAAAATGCTAATTGAAGTTTTTCTGTGTAATTATGTATGTTTGATAGTTTTTTTCAGTGATTCTTCTGGAGTGTGATCAAACATGTTGTATTGTTTCATGTTTAAAAGAACACACTTTTTCAAAGAACATCTGCAATCACCATGAATATCTCAGCCAACCATCTGATGGTGGTTGTGGATTATCTCTTACAACAAAGGCTTTACTTTTCCTTAGATATGGGGATCACGAGTAACTCCTTATTTGATACTGTTCACTCGAAGAGAGCTCGGAAGATCAAAACGCGCCTAACAGTCCATATCTTCAGTGAAACTGATTTACAGGAACAGATCTTAACCCTTAGTAGTCCTGGGCCTTATGGAGCATCGTAGTACTTTATGATTTGCTGGAATACTTTACTTTAGAAACAAGTTTTTTGTGACAAAGCTTGATATTCATTTTCTTAATACACCCCCATGCTTCTTTTTACGGATTTTTTATTTCAAAATTACAGCTGTGGTGTGTATTCAATTGCTGCCCCACGACACTAGAGGGCGCATTGTTTGACTGACTCTGAGTTCTGTATGTTACGTTGTGAAGAAGAAGTATTCAAGAAGAGAGCGGGAAAGCATTCTGAGTCACGTCCTGATTTCTGTAAAACCAGAGGATTACTTTTACAAGCAAACAACAAGCTGCCCTATGATTTTACAGTAGGCCTAAAAATATACAAAAAACAAAGTCTGAGCGGTCAAGTTTTTTTAATACACAGTTTGCAAAAATTGAGAATGAACAGCCTTTATGTTTTATAACAAAGAGGAAACATGCACAAGTAAAATACATAAAGGATAATGCCCAATTATCAGAAGGTAATGGAAAACACAGAAGCCTGAACCATGCCATGGTCACTTATAGAATAAATAAATAAATAAATATTCAGTACATTTTTGTACTTTATTCTTGTTTTAGTTTTTTTAGTTTAACTATTTAATACATGGTGGTGCATTGTTATGGTAATGGGCATCAGCTGCAGTAGCAAAGGAAAGCGATATATGCATATGTTCAAAATTGATTAAATAAAGCATCACTTCAGAGAGGAAGTTAACCTCTTACTGCTTCTTTTTGTCCAGAAGATGAAGCTGAAGTTTGTTTTAAAGAAGCCAGTGCTGTGATATAGAATATTTAAGCGATGTGACCCGAACTTCTTTTTAGGTGTGCATTATCACTTTTTAATCCACAACTAACAACCAATCAGAATCGATTTTTCACCCAGACCATGGTAAAAGATTATATAAATCCAAGAAAAAAATCTAAATCAAGCTGAAAACAACTTAAAAATAATATCCTTCTTACCTTTTTTTTGTAAGAAGCATTTTTTACCTCATAACCATTTCAAATTCTGAAGAAGTATAGTCTTTTTCTAATCTACCAAATTGATCCAAATACCTTAATACGTCTGTCACGTTAATTATGCTGGCTCACGTACAGACATGTCATAACTGTTCGGTAAAATGAACTCGTCAATCCTATTTGTTTTAATTTCTTGATTTCTATTGGGTTAATATGTACAACTTTGGCACAACAAACAAGGACAGCAGTTTTTCTTGCGACTTGTAAAGTGAAATACACGGTCGTACCTTTTCGGACATTTAGATTTGAAGGACCTTGTCAATTATGTGTCATAACTCTTTGTTTAAAACCAAACATGTCAAAGCTAATGACTCTTTTGAAACCTTCTTGTTATATGTGTTATTATTGCATCATTGTCACATCATTGAAAAGAGCCGGAGAGGCTGTTGGTTGCTCTGCTCACATTTTGATTCCTGTCTCCATAAACAGAACGAGATTGAGATCTTGAAAGCGGAAAACGATCGTCTCAAATCCAGCGGAAATGCCACGCCAACAGCCACCCCCATCAAGACAGCCCGGCCGCCATCTGAGACCTCCAGCACATCCTCATCATCCTCACGCCAGTCCCTGGGACTCTCCCTCAATAACCTCAACATCACCGACACCATCATGTCAGGTCAGTTCAACGTCTGCCTGCTTGCTCAGGTGTGTTTATCTGTAGAGTTCAGTGAGTTTGACTCATTCTTTAAGATCATTGAAACTTCAGCTGTTTTTGTTGTACCAAAGTAAAAGAAACTGAGAGAGAAATCATTTTTCTGCTGCTTTTAATTAAAGCAATAAAGTCTTTTTATTTTACCAAACACAAAACAATGAATTAGCTGGATGAGAATGATAAAGAGCAGTCTATGATCAATTAAAAGAAGTTGTTACAGTTGAATTACTCGCAGTATAAAGAAAAAGATTGAATCATGGTCGTAGACATGATTAAGATTCGATAGAAGACAGAATTGTATGGTCTCCTTTAGAGCCCATATTTAAATTTCTTTAGGACAGTTGTTGGTTCTGCTGATGTGAAACAGATTTGTCTGCAAAAGAAACAACAGCTGCTGCCGTCCTCCATCTGTACTCCAGGAGGAGAGGGCAGGTTTCTGGACATACAACACTGCTCTGTGCCTCACATCTCATGTGTATTTGGGACTAAATTTGGTTTGAAACTGCAGATGTAAATGCATGCTGGGAAATATCAGCTTCTTGGGTGGATATCTCAAGTATGTAAACCGATTTTTTATAAATGAATAACTTGTATTGTAAGATCAAGGACAGTGGATTATAGTGTGAGAATCAGGTACCTCACAGAATAAACCCTTTTCAAGTGACGTCTTACAAAATGGCGATACCTCCACAACTGTGTAAAGTTACTTCTGGTTTACGGGTGTAGACCGGCAAACTTGTTTAAACTGAAAATTGTTTAACCCCATTCTACGTAAATAACCAAAGGTAACCTTACCAGTTGTAACGGAAATGATTTCTATATTTATTTAACAAATGTCCTACCCAACTGTATTTGTTTTTCTCTCTTAAATCGTTGACAAACCCAAAATGAAGTAATCCTCCGATATTTGGGTCCAATTGAAAATATTGACCTTTCATTCATTTTTTTCATCAAACAGTTTATATTTTGGCTGATGTTTTTCGCATGTATTTAAAAGTGCAACCAAGTACAAAAAGTGATGGAAATTCATGCACATAATACGATATAAGATGCACATTGCTGCAGTGTCTGTACATGTTGCAGTCAAGGCTAAATGTAGCAGTTTTTAAGGGGTAATTTTAAAAACAGGAATGGTTACCAAGTGGCCCGGCAAATATTTTAAGTGTGGCTATTAATTAGTTTTTTTTTTTTTGGTTATTTGTGATTTGTATTTTGATTTGTCAACGATCTAAGAGAGGACAAAAATACAGTTGGGTAGGACATTTATAAAATAAATATTCTACAATCAGGTACGGACAGTTAGCACTGAAGCAAACATGGTTGCTCCAGCACAGAACCTGCAGCCACAGGACGTCAGTCAAATCCAAAGACATCCGCTTTCTAAGGATTGTGGTTAAAATTAAAAGAACTAAGTTTACAGCAGAAAAGTGCAGACAAGGGGCTTCTGGTGCTTTCCTCTGCAACAAATTTGTAATAAAGCTTTAGTCACATGCTGCAGGAATTTGGGTTGTCCGGGCTTGTGGAGGGTCATAGAAAGGAGCAGCTTCACCTTGGGAGGAGTGCAGGTGTGTCTTGCAGTTCGCTTGAGGCTCGTACGGTCACCTTAACAGACGTCATGAAAATGGAACATCGCATTGCAAGTATTTGTACGGAAAAAAGAAGTTACATGGACTTACAACATATGGGTGATGCTGTCAGATGGCGCCCTTATGCCACACTATAGTCGCTGGTAAGGTGTGCGTAAGGTGCTTGCATGAGGATGCCACATGATACATAAGTGCCCATGGTGAGTCCACAATCTCTGTCTCTGGCTTCACTGAACGATTTACAATCTCAAAATTTATGCGAGTGACTCTTCTGAGTTTGCCCATTTTTCGCTCACAGACAGCTCATATTTACCCATAGGGGTAGTTGAGAGTAGTATCAAAAATTGTACATTTTTTTGTTTGAAAAAAATGAAGAAAGCATAGATTTATGTAAATAAAACAAGTTGACCGTTAGAAGTCATCCTTGAGCTGCTCAACCAAATACTCCTTGAAATGACCACGTGTGTCCTGTCTACAGGAAGCACTAGTGTAGATAGAAGGGAGTGAATTTCCAAGTTCACCTGAAAGGGGTTTTCCTGTCTTGATTGTCTACTTGTTTTTTTGTGGTCTTCTCTCACTAAAGGCTCTTCTTTCATTAAAATCTGTTATACTCTTCTAGCTTCAGCACTTGAACATTTTTTCAGCCTAATAATTTAATCAGTTTAACTGTAATCAGCTAGGACTCCCATGAGGTCATTTTCTCCAACCTGCTCTCTCCAGAAATCCTTCTGGATGACGGCTTTGAAGGAAATCTTCGGAAAGAAGGTCGCAGTGTGAGAATAGTAGTCAGCATCCACAGCGGACCAAACACAACCAAGGTTTGCAACTCTCTGCCGCTCACATTTCCCCTTGTCGTGTTGGGTTCCAAGTTAAGACTCATTTCTGCTTTTCAGGGTACAAAAAGTCATGATTACCTGATCGGGTCCATCGGTGTGAGTGGTAAAACTAAGTGGGACGTCATGGATGGCGTCATACGCCGCCTTTTCAAGGTAAGCTCAAAGTTTCTCAAGCACTTAAATCTGTAATTAGTTTGAATAAACTTTATTTTATCAGTGAAGGGAATAAACACATCGGTGAGTGGTGAGGATGCCAGCACCATAAAACCAGCAGCTCTCAGTTCAATCAAAGATGGGTTTGGGACTCAGTTCTGCCAGAGGACCTGATTTAGTTCAAACATTTGCAGAATTATCTAATCTGGGTATGCAAAGAAACATCAAAGAAGAAAGTTCATCCATCCATCCATCCATCTTCCTCCGCTTATCCGGGACCGGGTCGCGGGGGCAACGAACTGAGCAGAGATGCCCAGACTTCCCTCACCCCAGCCACTTCCTCCAGCTCCTCTGGGGGGACCCCGAGACGTTCCCAGGCCAGCCGAGAGACGTAGTCTCTCCAGCGTGTCCTGGGTCTTCCCCGGGGCCTCCGCCCAGTGGGACATGCCCGGAACACCTCTCCAGGGAGGCGTCCAGGAGGCATCCGGACTAGATGCCCGAGCCACCTCAACTGGCTCCTTTCGATGTGGAGGAGAAGCGGTTCTACTCCGAGCTCTCCGCGGGTGACCGAGCTTCTCACCCTATCTCTAAGGGAGCGCCCAGCCACCCTGCGGAGGAAGCTCATTTCAGCTGCTTGTATTCGGGACCTCGTTCTTTCGGTCATGACCCATAGCTCATGACCATAGGTAAGTACTGGAACGTAGATCGACCGGTAAATTGAGAGCTTTGCTTTTCGGCTCAGCTCTCTCTTCACCACGACGGACCGATAGAGCGACCGCATAACTACGGACGCCGCTCCAATCCGCCTGTCCATCTCACGCTCCGATCTTCCCTCACTCGTGAACAAGACCCCAACGTATTTAAACTCCTCCACCTGGGGCAAGGACACTCCACCCACCGAGAGATGACAGACTGCCTTTCTCCGGTCAAGGACCATGGCCTCAGATTTAGCGGTGCTGACCCTCATCCCAGCCGCTTCACACTCGGCCGCAAACCGCCCCAATGCACGCTGGAGGTCCCGGTTCGATGAAGCCAACAGGACAACATCATCTGCAAAAAGCAGAGAGGAAATCCTGTGGTCCCCAAACCAGATCCCTTCCGGCCCCTGGCTGCGCCTAGAAATTCTGTCCATGAAAACTATGAACAGAACCGGTGATAAAGGGCAGCCCTGCCGGAGTCCAACGTGGACCGGGAACAGGTCTGACTTACTGCCGGCTATGCGGACCAAGCTCCTACTCCGGTCATACAGAGACCGGACAGCCCTCAGTAAGGCTCCCCGGACCCCATACTCCCAGAGCACCCCCCACAGGATGCCACGGGGGACGCGTTCGAACGCCTTCTCCAAATCCACAAAACACATATGGACTGGATGAGCGAACTCCCACAAACCCTCCAGCACCCTAGATAGGGTGTAGAGCTGGTCCACTGTTCCACGACCAGGACGGAAACCGCACTGTTGTTCCTGAATCCGAGGTTCGACTATCGGACGGACTCTCCTCTCCAGTACCCTGGCATAGACTTTTCCAGGGAGGCTGAGGAGTGTAATTCCCCTATGGTTGGAACACACCCTCCGGTCCCCCTTCTTAAAGAGGGGAACCACCACCCCTGTCTGCCAGTCCAGTGGTACGGTTCCCGACCGCCACGCGATGCTGCAGAGACGTGTCAGCCAAGACACTCCCACAGCATCCAGAGACTTGAGGTGCTCAGGGCGGACTTCATCCACCCCCGGGGCCTTGCCACCGAGGAGCTCGTTGACTACCTCAGTGACTTCAGCCCGGGTAATAGACAGCCCCACCCCAAAGTCCTCATTCTCCGCTTCTTTAAAAGAAGGCGTGTCAGTGGGATTGAGGAGATCCTCGAAGTACTCCTTCCACCGCCCGACAATGTCCCCAGTCGAAGTCAGCAGCTCCCCACCTGCACTGAAAACGGTGCCTGTGGAGAACTGCTTTCCCCTCCTGAGTCGTCGGATGGTTTGGCAGAATTTCTTCGAGGCCAACCGATAGTCCTTCTCCATGGCCTCACCGAACTCCTCCCAGGACCGAGTTTTCGCCTCCGCAACAGTCCGGGCCGCAGCTCGCTTGGACTGCCGGTACCTGTCAGCTGCCTCCGGAGTCCCGCAGGCCAGCCAGGCCTGGTAGGACTCCTTCTTCAGCTTGACGGCATCCCTTACTTCCGGTGTCCAGAAAGAAAGTTTAGTGTGGGAAACTGCTTTTACATGCCAAATGTGATGCATGAACAAGGAAAAATAAGTAATTGATAAAGTTAGTCTCTGTTTCAGCAGTTCTGTTGTATTTGGTGCAGATGTTTGAAGGTTTGATTTATGTAAAAATGTGTTTTTCAATGAAAACACTTGGGTTCCTTTTTGCGTTGGCCTCATTAAACGTTGAGTTGTGGTGAAGATATACAAAGTCTCTCCAGTCCGCTTTTATTCCCCTCCTGCAGGAGTACGTTTTCCGGGTGGATCCCATCACCAGTCTGGGCCTCAGCTCCGACAGCATCGTCTCCTACAGAATGGGGGAAGTGGTTCGATCCCACGGCTCTGAAGTGCCTGAGCTGCTGCCCTGTGGATACCTTGTGGGCGACAGCAATGTCATTAAGGTCAACCTGAAGGGTACGTTTGCACTGAACCTTTTTTTAGCTGGAACGGAGCAGAAAAAAACTACCTCTTGCCCAGAGACCATTTTTGACCCTTCGATGTTGGCTCTTCCTATCATTGTGAAGCAGAATTCACCAAGCGTTGGATTGTTCACCCACTAATAGGGAACGTGAGCTGGGTTTAGACCATCGTGAGACAGGTTAGTTTTGATTGTTTCCCTCCTCCTCTCAGGCATGAAGGAGAACAGCATCGACAGCCTGGTGTTTGACACACTCATCCCCAAACCCATAGTCCAGCGGTACCTCAACCTGTTGATGGAGCACCGCAGGATCATCCTCTCAGGACCCAGCGGCACCGGAAAATCCTTCCTTGCCGCTAAGCTGGCCAATTACATCATGTCTCAGATGGGGCAGGAGGTGACGGAGCACAATGTGGCCAGCTTCAATGTGGATCAGAACTCCAGCAAGGTAAATGCAGCAGAGGTGCAGACGTCATCTGTCAATACAACTACATTTTCCCATAATGTCTTTTTTTTCTCAGGCTTCTTTCTTGTAATTCAAATTTCTGAGAACACAGTAAACTCAGGCTGTTCTTGCCTAGTCTGACTTGAACTGAAAGCTTTTTAATGTTTCTACTCATTGATAAGGATGTCTATAATCTGGAAAAGGAGAATCGGGTGCAGTGTCGGCTCTTACCTCATTTCAGACCGTTCTGTTTGAATTCAACTCAGTAACAGATTAAAACGTAACCAGCATTTATTCTACTTTACATATTTAAGTTTCTTTTTTTACAAACAGAAAAAGATGTTATAAAGCAAGTTTCAGTTTGTACCATTGACAGTAGATGAGAACTGGACTAAGTGACTCTTGCCCCTCACGTTCCAAACAGGAAGTACTCCAGGTACTCAAAATCCCACAGACTTCTATAGAGAAATGAACACAAATAAAAAAAAACTTTGTCATTTTTTCTTGATAATCTAAATTTTTGCTATTATATTTTTTCTGTAGCACAAGTTATTTTAGTTATTAACTGACCAATCATATGCCTTAATAAAAGTAGGCGGTCTCGCATCCAACAATTGACAGGTTTTGTCTAGCCTGATTTCAAGTGGAACTGTGCCTTTCCAACAAGCTCACTCCTGAATGGCCAGAGTTGTTGCCAAAGAAATGTTGACTGAGACCAATCACTGTTTACTAATGATTTCTGGCTCCGACATGGTGACATCCGTATTGCAAAAAAATGGCGACTGCATTGACTTCATTTGGTTGGAGCTGGACGTAAACCATTTTCTGTGAGTGACGTCACTCGGTCCAGTCCTTAGGTTCAATGTTTTGCACAGTGTGAATGAGTTTCCTGTATTCAGCCATTACAAGCAGCTTTTGGATTCCTTGAACACACAGGAGCTGCGACAGTACATGTCCAACCTGGCAGAGCAATGCAACTCTGAGGACACAGACGTGCAGCTCCCCACTGTGGTCATCCTGGACAACCTGCATCACATCGGCTCTCTCAGTGACATATTTAACGGCTTTCTCAACTGCAAGTACCACAAATGGTCAGTCCCATTCGTCTACCCATGTGTCTACCAGCACATACGCTGTTGGATCAGAACTGTTGTTGGTTAAATTATCTGTCAAGTTTGTAATGTTTGCAGAGTGAACATACCCTTTGTATTTATGTGTACTTAAGGCAGTACACTTGAAGTTTACTTTTTATAACTTATCAAAACGAAACATTTACTCCAGACAAATGTGGATTTTGGCTAAGGCCAGGTAACTGACAGCTCAGATGGGCCAGCACATTCTTAACATAAAATGTTTACAATTTATTCTACGGAGATACAGTATTCATTTAGTACGTTTCCAACACTACACGTGCAGGGTCTATCGTAAACTTGCTTTATTTCTATTTATACTCAAGTAAACTTAACAAAATAAACTTCAAGTGTTCTACCTTTGCTAATTCTGGTTTGAAAGGCTTGCAATTGTAACTGTGTGGCTCTTCTTTTCTCCATGCAGCCCATATGTTATCGGGACCATGAGCCAAGGAGTCTCCTCCTCCCCAAACCTCGAGCTGCACCACAATTTCAGGTCTAAATCCTTTTCTGTATTTGGATTCCTCGTGTTTGTGGCTCACGGTTACAGGGAGGAGATGAAAATGTCTCTAAGAATAGAAAAAGAGAAAACAGATTAGAGGGTGTGATGATTCATTCTACAAAGATTCGATTCATCGATTAAGTCGATCAATCTTTACAACCCTAAGCCAGATCCACTGGTTTGTGTAGAATCCCAGGAATCACAGATGATTTTTCGTTTCATCTGTTAGAGTTGCCCAGCTGCATTTTAGAGCTCTGTTATTTCAAACACTCTTTAGTTGTTCTACACAACGTGGTGTTAAAATGACTCAGCAATGAGGGGCTGGACTATACTGAACCTATACCTCACAGGTAGAGAGACATGAGACTTGGGATCTAAGGATTTATCCATTTTTCTTTTGGCTTCAGGTCTCCCATATTAAGTTTCCTCTTGACTCACAAAGAACTGTGTTCTTAAGAAGCAAATGTAGTTCCTCCTTTGTTTGAAGGGTAGATTAATATGCAGTACCTTAAATCAAATCACGTGTTTTTCCCAATGGGGGTCAGGTCGCCTTAGAAATGCACCCCACTGAGGCCCATTTGAGTGCTCTGAATTGTTTTATCGAAACCATGTGAATGCATGACAATACCTACAAAAAGAGACTGTTTGTGAGATGACAGCCTAATCACAATTGAGATTATTTCAAGAATAACAATAATTCATGCAAAAAAAGAATAAATGATGACGCATCTTATCCAAATCAGTCAAGAAAGAATGTTCCTCAGTAATGGTCTGTATTAGAGAGCAGCAGCAACAGGTTTTTAGTAAATATCCTGTACCAAACAAGAAATCTGACAACTTTGGAAAAGAATGACTGCAAATGTCAGAAAGATCAACATTTTAAAAAGATTGAAATTTACATTACATGAATCAATTTGATTCAATTTGAAACAATTCTATAATGGTTAGAAAGAACTTTCTAACATCACTTCAACCCTTTCTAAATTAACTTTATTTAGGTCTATTGAAAAAAATACTTTTAAATACTTTTCTCAGGTTAGTTTTTTTGCCTCACTGAGTCTGATCTTTTTCCTTTCATTTTTGCAGTTTGACAGACTGGTTGTAGACATGTTTGTGTTGCAATGTGTCTGTTGAAGACAAGTGAGAGGGTCATAGTTGGTCACAACATGACAAACAGAAGGCAGAAATGCAGGAAGGCAGACAGGCAGGCAGGATAGATGGATGGATGGATGGATGGCTTTTTTTTCACTGCTGCTCCTGTGTCCCCCACAGGTGGGTGCTGTGCACCAACCACACTGAGCCAGTCAAGGGCTTTCTTGGTCGCTTCCTGCGTCGCAAGCTGATAGAAACGGAGATCGATAAGAACATGCGCAGCAATGACCTGATTAAGATTGTGGACTGGATCCCCAAAACTTGGCACCACCTCAACAGCTTCCTGGAGGCCCACAGCTCCTCAGATGTCACGATAGGTGCACTAAACTGGTTTCTAGAGAGCTGAGAGATGCATCCTTCAAGCTCCTCTGATACCATGCTCATGTATCCTAACAGGTCCCCGCCTCTTTCTGCCTTGCCCAATGGATGTAGAGGGTTCTCGGGTTTGGTTCACAGACCTGTGGAACTACTCCCTGGTTCCCTACCTGCTGGAGGCTGTCAGAGAAGGACTGCAGGTACAGATATGTGTCTTAATGTGTCTTAAAGTCCAGATTTAACTTCACTATTGCAGCATCACGAATAATACTACAGTCAGCAGACACACCATCCTCATGTGATGGTGAGGCCCATAAAACTCAGAGTGAAAGCACAGATTCAGAAGGATCTCTTCATTTCTTCACTCATAAATACATTTTAGGGGTCTTTACTCCTCAGTGATCATCAGTAAGCTGCAAAGAGGAATCTGACTTTGGAAAAAGTTATATTACTACACATCACAGCTAAAAAAAACACCCAATGTGCATGTTGAAAATGCCAGACAGACAGATACGAGGCACCTCAGGGTGCAGAGGTACCCGGGTCTGTCGACACACTGATGCACGGTGGGCCCTGAACTCTATGCCTCTGAGAGCAGGACACCAGAAAAAGCAGCTGCTTGGTCTGTAAAACCAGACGGGTGGAAAGCTGTGTAAGAGTGAATGGCTGCAGAATTAACCCTTTGGGTTCAGTGCTTGTGTTCCTTTGTGTTCAAAGAGTTGCACTGCTGCTGCTTATCCGGTTTGTCACATTTCATTTCTATGTGGGGGATTTCACTGCTGTGTGGTGGCATCTTTACAAAACAAACACACAAATGAATATTTCCACTTTGACCCCTTTGTGGTTTTAAATATCCCATGGTTTGGTTTGCGAGAATCCTGTTGTATGCACCGTTTTTACACATGGTTTCCTAAATATAATGGTTACTGTAACCAAAAGCACTCAGCTGTTTTTAGGTACAGTTCTGCCAGACAAACACCCAGTTCTTAACTTTCAAAAAGATCAGCAGCTGAATCAAAGCAGTTCTGCAACAGAAATACCAGAAGTCCACAGTAATTCTGTTGTCTTCAGCTGCGTTCACACCAAACGCAATTTGGACGACAGAGGCGTACAGTTTCCATCTTAAGTTAATGTACAGATGTGATCAAATGTTAAACTCGATTTGAGTGTTGGACATGATGCGGCGGTCTGGCAGCATTGCGATATGGGCATTGTTGAGCGATTTATGTGCATGGCACGTAGAGAGTTCAAATATCTCAACTTTGGCAAAGAATTTGCGTCAGGTCATCCAATCAGGGACTCAGCTTTGGCCCAGGATGTGTTGATGACCCGATCAGCAAGTGGAGTCCAAAACCAACATGGAGGGGAAGCTGATTGTTCTCCTCCAGAACTTTGATATTTTTCTTATTCGTGTTAAGACAATAATAAAACGTTCCTCCAACTTTATTGTTTTTTTTTCCCTCCTCGTACTAATGCGGGACAGCAAGTCGTCAAATTGGGTCACAGAGAGACAGAAGTACAACTGAAAGCGCCGTCATTCAGACACAGTAGATGGTGAACCTCACCATACTGGGGAATCTCTGAATGATGTCATGAACCCTGATCTGGAGACGTGATTACCACTGCTTTTGTAGGGCTCTTTGAAATTAATAAACCTGATATCTTTTTACAATATCCGAGTTTCCATGATTGTAAATGAGATATACGGACAAAGCTTCCATGTAGCTTTGAGTCTGAAAACTAAAGAAGGTAGCTTCTGCCACATGCCTCTGGAGCGTCTAGTCTATTAACACATTTTTGGAGAAGCGTCCAGCAGCGAATTTGACGCACAGATTGGGTTTGTAGTAAACACAACATTCGGATAGAATTATTTTTTTAGAGAAAAAGAGCAGATTAAGGGATAAGAATTATGGAGGGGTTGTCCCAAAGTGATTCAGAAAATGTCTTTTGTAAAAACTGCAGCATCTTCTTTCTTGACTGTCCCCTTCACAGCTGTACGGTAAAAGAGCCGTGTGGGAGGATCCTTCCAAGTGGGTGAACGACACTTATCCGTGGAGCGCTGCCTCACTGCAGCAGGACGGCCAGTCGCTGCTCCAGCTGAGGCCTGAGGACGTGGGGTATGACGGCTACAGCTCATCCAAGGAGGGGGCATCGGCCAAGCAAGTGTCTCAGAGTGACACAGAGGGAGACCCACTGGTGAGGACATACCTCTGGAGCAAATCATTATAATAGCTTATCTATTCCCACTGAGGCACAATTTATTCCTGATTTCATGACTAATATGACTGACCTAAAAGCTTCTAGCCATGAAGGGCAGATAATTGTACAGCAAGGAAGTGTCTGTCAGAATTACTCCACATCTTCTTCTTTTAACTGTGGAGTCCCTCAGGGCTTGGTTCTGGGGCTGATCCTCTTTTGTTTGCATATGGTTTTGTCTTTTGAAAATTTTTTATTTAAATAGACATAAACAAGGACTCCATGACACACACTGCTCAGGGGATGCCATGGATGTGTTGGCAGGAAACATGTAAAACTGATATTTACCTAAAACCGATTGTTATTTTAAAAAAACTCCATTTGCTGCACGGTGGCGCAGTGGTTAGCACTCTTACCTCAAAGCAAGAAGGCCCCCGGTTCAAGTCCCAGCTGGGGAACCTGAAACAGAACATCAATGGGGGACCTTTCTGTGTGGAATTTACATGTTTTCCCCGTGCATGCATGTGTTCCCTCCGGGGTCTCCGGCTTCCTCCCACCGTCCAAAAACATGCTTCGTAGGTTAATTGGCAACTCTAAATTGACCATAAGTGTGAGTGTGATTGTGAATGGGTGTGTGATTGTGGCCCTGCGACAGACTGGCGAACAGTCCAGGATGTACCCTGCCTTCGTCCACAAGTGGCCGGGATAGGCTCCGGCAGCCCCGTGACCCCGAAAGGGATAAAACAGTAGAAAATGAATGAATGAATACAAATTCCGTGCTTAAAGGTCAGCGGCCACAAACCATGGTGTCATTATTAAGATCCATTATTGTCCTCTGGGTTTGAGCCAGCATGAGTTGCGTGATCCTGTGGTGCTCTTTGATGTATTTATCTTCCTATTTATTTTATGAAACTATTTATTTTCAATTTGATTCTTTTCTCAAGGCTTTTATTTTAACATCTTATTTTTTCACTCTTTTGTGTGTGTCAGCGGATCATATAAAGAAATTAATTGAAGCAAAGCTGCAGAGCCTCTGCTTGCCGAAAATATAAAACCAGTCTTAAGGTTTATGAGTCATTAGTCTGCTGGTTTTTCCACTCTTATATTGTTAAATGAAGAGTTGGGATTATCCTGATATCAATCTAAACAAACTGGAGTGTACAGATAGATTGACTTTTCTGTTATCTAACACAGAACTTTTCAAGAGCTGAGCCATAAATTCTGCCGTGTTCTGCCTCCAACTCTGAACACAAAGCAAAGCGATCGCTCAGCAGCCAGTGACTTAGCCCTGCACAGATTAGGTTGAACTGCTGCAGCAGTTGTATCTAAAGGTTCCAGAATCTCTCCACTAACACCTCCAAAGCCAGGTTTCACTGAGACATGAGTTTCCTGAAGTCAGAGATGGCTTCCAGGAAACGAGAGGTTCAGTGAGAATCTTTTTCAATCCAAATGTATTTTACACATCACAATGATAGCTCTGAAATCCAGAACATGATCACAGATGGCTCAGCAGCAAAAATGAACTTTTTCTAAATGAAAATTGTTGACCTTTAGCTTTCATATTTTCTTCCCAAAACAACAGGCAGAGGAGAAGCAGGAGTACTCAGCTCACCTTCTGACTCTTTCATAACTCCATCCATCAGCTCAGAGAAACATCTGTAATATTCAACTTTAAGACTAATATCTAAACTCTTAACATTTGTTATAAGTCATACAATATATCAAACATATTAATAACCAAAATGCAGTCAATATGGCACAGTTGGGTTGATAATAATAATAAGCTTAGCTTATTAAAGCTTGCCCCTTAAAAAATAAAAAGAAAGAAAGAAACTAGGTCTTATCCAGATGAACTAATATCAAGGTTCCACTGGCAGAAAAGCTATAATCAAGTTCTTTGTTTAGCAGGCTATCATAAAAGTTTGGGACTAGGGATGTAAAAGATATTAGATCCATACTGAAAAAATGATGAAGCTCTGGGAGAAACTGCAGTATCAGTTAGGGATGTAAAAGATAAATGTGTATCAAGATTGCAACAGCAGTATTGTTTGAAAACCACAGATTCAACTCTGAATCTGGGATACCCCAGCACAGGCGCTACCTCATCTGAAATGACTAAATGGACAAAAAAGTGAGCACAGAATGCACAAGCAGTAATAAAACTACTAAAAGTACTTCAGCATCAGGCAAATGCGAGGCAAATGCAGGCAAGGATGGTGGACACATGCATGTTTTCTTTGTGCTGTTTCTGAGTGTCTACTGCTGCACGGCGGCAGCAGCGCTCGGGTTTTGTCTTCGGGTCCAGATGATCTTGTAGTTGATCAACTCAAGCATCTTGAAACTACCCAGCACATTATTTCTCTGGAAATAAAGACAGTTTCTCTAGTTCATGGTACCAAAACAGAGCTTGGTGAGAAAATTCAGAACAAAGTGAAGTTACAGACTGATTCCACTTCTACCCCCATCCTGTTTGAAAGGCAGCTCTCCTGTTAGCAGACAAACAGGGACACTCAGGTTCCCAAAGTTCAAACCTCAGTTCAGGCTATTGTTCTTTATTCGTTACAGCAGCCCCCCCCCCCCCCCCCCCCCCCCCGATAAACTCCTCAGGAGCCACGTCTGCCCATATCGCGTTGTTTCCTGTGTTTACATAACGGTTTTGTTCCTGACCTTCAGCATCTTCATCTAACCGGGTGTTTGTGTCTGCAGATGAACATGCTGCTGCGGCTGCAGGAAGCAGCCAACTACTCCAGCACGCAGAGCTGCGATAGCGACAGCACCAGTCACCATGACGACCAGCTGGACTCCTCCCTGGAGTCGGCTCTATGAGCTGTGCCGGTACATCCCGGAAGCATCTCAGCCCACATCAGGACGCCTGCACCTCTCGGATGTGCCATATATGAAAAGTTTTACTATCCCATATGCTATACTAAAGAAAGAAACATGGGTCAATGGTTCTGGTTTCAGGGCATTTCATCAATGGATTTTGTTTTTTTTTATGGGCGAGTAACATTTATAAAAAAGCTTTTCATATATGTTAAAGTGGGAGGTTTGAGGTGAGGGGGCTTCAGTTCCTCTCATGTTTACTTTTTGAGCTTTTTGCCACAATAGACTCCAAAGTGTCACAAAGACAGAAAAACAAAACTGGATTTTTATGTTTTTACCCAGTTCTTTTGGCAGATGTTTACACTGGGAGGGGGCTTTTAAGTGTTTCTGTCTCTCCTTGTTTACAGAGCAGACATGCGTTCCACACAGGCAGCAGGAGGGGAATCCCAAACTTTTATTAGTAACTGTCCAACCTGGCACATTCAGCTCATGTCCAGCATTCCTGGAAACATTCAGCTCTGATTTTTACATAAAAAGTGCAGGAATGTTTTTCCATGCGGTGCAACGCCCTCCTGTGGCCGTGTCTGGTGCTTTTGTTTGAGTTGACATTAATGACCACTTGACGTTGGATAAATGCTGGTTCACTAACGCCTGAAACCTCAGACATGTCTGCATTTAAACTTCAGTTTTATTGATAGTTTTCTGGCTCCTTTCTGCATCCTGATGGCACCTGAGCAGCTGAGTAAAGATGTCTTTGAGGCCTTTTGCAGTCCAGCAAGATTACAGCTACAACAGTCTCCTGTTGCCCTCCGCTCAGCTGTAGGTTTGTGGTGCTGGTCTCGCGGGCTTAACCGGCTCAGTAACAGGCACTGCCGAGCCGCTGCTCGCTGCCCCTAACGCCAACAACAACAAGCACAATGAAACGTTTTGTCTGTGTGGTACCGCCACATCGCTACTGTGAAGACAACATGGAAAAGTGCCAACGTTTCCCTTTGGAAAATCAAACAAGGTTTTGAGATGTCCTCACACTGTTTGTCACTTAGAAAATGACCTGAGGGTGTCACGATTTGACATAGAGCCCAAATTCAGGAACATCAGTCCAAATTCAACGACGATACTGACAGTCCCTCATCAGAAATTCTTCAGCATCTGTTATCTGAGCTCAAGAACTACCAAAACGATCACATTTGTAATCAGTTTAGCCAGACCAGCCAAAAAACTAAGTATGGGAACAATGATAATGGTGCTTTCTCACTGCCTTAAATGGGGGAAAATGTCTGGAAGCATCTTCTGCTCCCACTGGCTGCAGGGATGTTGAATGATCTGCTTCCTACTACGTCAGAGATGCTGCTTGTAAAAAAAATAAAATAAATAAGCCACGTTTGTTTGCTGCCCCATCTTCTTCCTCTGAACCACTCCCTCCTTTATCTGACAGAACATAAAACATTTGAATGCAAAACAAACTTGTCTTGTTGGAACAGAAAGAATGGCAGGAGGGTTTTTGCTTCAGGGCCAGTTGAGCTGGGCTCACTTAAACTGACTGGAGCACAACCAAATGCCTGATTGTTGTGTTTTGCAGCTTTTTAAAGAAAAAGCCCTGAGAAAACCCTTTACCTTTAAGTGTGTGTGTGTGTGGGTGCGTGTGTGTGTGCGCGTGCTGGATGGAAGCCATTAAGATCTTTGAGTGTCCTCTTTGTTTAAGCGCGTTGGTTTTGCACACTTTGAGGTGGGGGGGGGGGTGTAAATACTTTGTCTTGCACATTGAATCAAAGATGCATTCTGCCCTGTCAGTGTACAAATAACCAGCTGAGTGAAAATGTTGTACTTTGGAGGAAGACTGATGAAAAAAGCAAATGCAAAAATTCTGAATGCAGTCAGAAACAGCCGTGCGTCTTGTGGTGATTGGATGTTTGGCCTGTGCAGGAGGCATACCGTGTACAGTACAGAACTCACTGAAGACACATGCTGAGTCAAAAGTTCTCCAGGATTTGTTTGCCTGCCACAGCATCATCTGGATGTTCACTGTTGTTCCTCTGAGCGCCACCCCCCCCCCCCTCCTCCAGATTGGCTTGCTTGCTGCAGAGGCACTAGAACTTTCCTGACTGTACTGTAAACAGCAACAAGCAGGTGCTATTGGTCAGTCAAAGCCCATCAGAGACCAAGATGTTGTCTCCACCTCAGGACAATCCTTTAAAATCCTACCTGTGCTCAGCTCCACATGTGTCTCTGCAGGCAAGCCAGGCTGTTTCTAATGCTACGTTCACACCAGGCATGTGATGCACCTTCAAGAATGCTGTGAACGCTGGTTCTTGAACACTTTTTTAGCATACAGTGTTAACACTTGACTGTTGCTACCTGAAACTACCATATACTCACATTGGGAAGAGGCTTGGTGTGAAATGTTGAAGCAGTGCAAATCTCGCTCCGAGTTTTTTTGCTGTCATAGAATTCCAGCCGGACACAAATGGCACTTAGTAATTTCTTCTTCTTGATAAATGTTCAAACGGTTAGTACTTGTGTAAAGGGACGCTCCCAAATGTCACTACCTAATCTCAGTCTCTGATTGGTCACAGTTAAACTGGTTTAACTTTCACAGATGGCCATTGAATGCACGGTTTGTACGTAAACAGACTTAAATAGTTGCTTAGCTACAACTGAATTCAAGAGTTTTAAATGCAGAAGCCTAAAACATACACATACACAAGTTTACATAGACTTATCATTGGATGTGGTCACTTGAACCTGCAATGCCACAAGTCCGGTGTGAACGTAGCATCACACAAACCCTGCTCAGCTTACGACCTACGTCTTGCAAAGGTGTGTAGTTGCATGCTTAGGGGGTAGTCATCATGGTTTGCTCCCTACCTACAGTCAAACCCAGGTTTCGAACCCATCCACACTGATGTTGTAGGCCTTTAGATAGCAGAGCCTTATCAGCGTAAACAGTGTACACCATAGTGTTGATGCTGAAGTGGTCATTTCTCCCACTCTTACGGTTTATCTCAGTTGGAGACCATAGCATTTACTCTGGTTTGAGGAGAAATGTTCTCCTTTTTGGGTGAAACATTTGTCCTTTAATGGTTTATACTTTGTACATTTGTATGTAACATATCATGTAAATAGACAGAGACAGTGATTTAATTCATCTGGAGGATTTTGTAGTCTTTGTAAAGCCCTAATAAATTGTATTTGGTGTCACTCAAGCCACAAGTGTTCATATTTTCTGTGTTTTTCTGTTTTCTTGTCAGTGAGAGGCTAATGTTTCCATTGTCGGAAAAACCAGCTGTGCTGTTCTGATTCTCCCCGAAATCAGCTCTTGATGAACGGTGTCACAGTTTTTCAGATGATGCTCATTTCATAAAGAAGAAAAAGAACACCAAAACTGATTATTACATATAGCATCTAAATATGAGTTTACTTTAAGTTAGAAATCTGTTCAGAATGACACACACCAATCTTTACCTGGGGTTGGAGGAGACCCAAGAACTGGAGAGAAAAAAAACATAAACTTTATTTTAGAAAGGAATGACTTAATCCAACAAAAGGAATGTCTGTTTTGTCACTTCTCGGTTTGCTTTTATGTACCAGTATTGATTTATTCATGTGAGTTTGGTAATTTCTGACCATTTAAATAGCTTCTAAAATGGAGATTAATAAAATCAATTATAATTTTTGATCTATATTTTTGATTTATGGGTCCAAGATTGAATATACAGAATACGAAGTTTCCGTTATCTTTAGTAACTGGATTGAAACTTGACATAGTTTATATTTTCCTGTGTCTTGTGCACTGTGAGTCTGTGCAGTTTAAAAGAGAAAGCTAAATGCTGAAAGAAAACATCTGAAAATCAAACAAAACATATTTAAAATGGCAACAAACAAAAAACAATTCCGAAGTGTATTATTCCGATCATTATTGAATGTCATTGTTGAATATGATGATGATCCAGCCATGATATGCAATGCTGGGTCATAGGGCAAACCAATGATTTTTATGATGCTTTATAATTTTTTCATACAAAGTAAAGGGACATATGAATACGAAATTATAAGTTAAGAAATGGTTATGCAGAGAATATTAAGACAAATTAACAGGAAAAATATTGTACTCTTTGGGAGTATTAATATTGTGAAATTATTAGAAGGCCGAAATAAATAAATAAAAATTTAAGAAAAATCTTACTTTCTCTGAATGTATTTGTTTGAAATGCGGTTTGAATAAGTAATAAATTGACAGAATTACTTAGTTCCCAATTATCAGCTAAAATTTAACAATAATAATAATAATAATAATAATAATAAATAATAATAATCTTTCACTCACGTGAAAAGAATTAATGTATAATGGGAAGACCTTTTATTGTGAAGGTCCACATCTTGTTCGTCCGTTTCCGGTGAGCCGGAGGAGCGGACTCGACAGCGATGGGTTCCAGTACGACTCCGCTGACGGAGTGTGAGAAAATGGCGAAGGCCAGAGGAGCGGTGACTTTACCGCTACACTCCTACTGGTTTGACTTCTGGGTGTTCGTGCTCCTGAACGTCGCCTTGTTCATATTTGTTTACTTCGTGGTTCCCTGAAGAGGTAAGGAGGAGCGAGAAAGTTCTAGCTAACTAACGGAAGGGCGGCTACGGAAGCTGTGAGGAATTTTCACTCAAACTTGTCCCCCACCCTCAGTTGGGAAGTTCGTTGTCATTTGACCTGGTGACATTCTAAACGAACCTTCTGGATTAATTTGAACCGCTTGAGTGTTTTTGCTTTGATCCAGTTGAAAACTGGGCTCCGTTATTGAAACTCCCGCGGGAGAACAAACTAACTCAGCTGTTCTGCTGACCTCCACAGGGCTTTTAGGTTATATTACATAAAAGCGCAACGTTTTAGTGACGTTTACAATAAATTAACACTTTACAAAACACCATTTAGCTTTTAGGTAGTCGAACATTCCTGTACTCATTGAAGCAGCGTAGAAAATCTGAAGTGAAGATCCTCCGACTAAAGTATGAAACTAAACTTTACGCATAACTAAAACTAATGTTCTGGAAAACTTCTGACTCTTTTATTGTTTTTCTTTGTCTTTAACAAGAACAATAAAGTTTGAAGTCCAGAATTATTAAAACAGAGCTGAGATCATAGAACATCAGGATTACGAGATTGATTGAACTATTTAAATGCAGTTAACTAGTGGCCTTGTTTGTAAAATATGAGCCAGAACGTTTGTTTCCATTGATAAATGTTTAACAAAACAAAAAAAATAAGAAAAAAAATCACGTAAATTTGTGACCAACAGGTGAAGAAGTCAGATAAAATATTTAGATTAATAAACTGGAATCTGGATCAGCTCTGATATTGCTCATCATTTTTGTTGCACCGCTAATGTTAGGTTTTTGAGTGTGAGGGGCTGTAAGCTAGGGGAAGAGAGTGTAAACAAAGGGATGATGTGAAGTTAGGGGGCGGTCTCACTGCATACCAACAGTCCTGACAGTGGTAAGTCTCGCCAGATTTGTGTGTGCGTAATTCTTGATTTGTAACTCATACAATGTACAAATTGTACTTGAAAAGTGGATTCACATGTGCACTTGACTATCAAAAATTTACAAAATACTAAACACAATTTACACACACACCATTTGAAAGGACAGCAGCTGACAACTAACTATGAATGCAAAGTGGCTCCCACGCAGACAATTCTTTAAATCGGATACCTAACACGGACACAGATCAGATTTTTAGACTAATTTCACGTCTCCAGATTGTGTATAAATGATATGCTTCAATGCTGCTAGAATGCAACTTAGCTTGTGAATAATATCTGGTAAAGTATTGACGTGTGTTTTACATTCTTAAACGGATGTGAACCGATAATTGAGATTTTTTTTTTTTTTTTTTAAGTCTAAAAATGTATTTTGAGAAGACTCATTCCTTTTTCTTTCTTTGTTTTTAATTCTTCTAGAACTAATCACTGCCTCGTGGAAGCTCCGCCTCTGGCATTAAGCTGCTCCGCGAGCTCTGGTTCCCAGGCATGGCGATAGCAGGCAGCGCCAGGTCCTTCTCCACACCAGGAGAGCGGAGCGTAGGGCGGATCGACCCTCGCCCCCCTCTTGGAGTCAGAAAGGACCTGGCGCTGCCTGCTATCGCTGTGACCGCAGACCAGAGCTCGCCGAAGAGCTCCGTGCATCGACTGGATAAGAGACTGTCGGACAGCACTGCCCAGAGGGAGCAATGAGTTCTTGACAACTTTTTTAAAAAGTGATGTTTTAGAAACGCATATTTAGACATTTTTTTTGTTTTTCTTAATTCTAGAGGGATATCTGTTTAAGGCCAAATCTGAATTCTTCCCCTACCCCTCCGGCTTCTCCCTACCACTACATTTAGAACTCCAAGCAGAGACTTATGGAAAAATAGTGTCTTCTAATTTGGACGACACCACCACTTGATGATGTCATGTCTACATTAGTGTGTAGCTGCCAGCGCTCGGAAAAACAACATTGATGTTAAAACTTTAAAAAGTCATGCTAAAACAAAAGGTCATTTCTTACATTAACATGTAAACGATGTGCTTCAGAGCACACCCAGGTGAAGAAATGCGTTTCTCCTTCTCGCACGACGTGGAACACCCTACTGGCGGAGGGATACCCAGCCCTAAGTCACATGGTTAACGATTTAAAAAAAAAAACAAGTTCAGACACCACTACAGCTTCAAATGCCCTTCCAATTGGGGGTGTAGGGGTAGAATACGGATTTGGTTCAAAGCTAAGTTTAAAGCGGCTGATCAGAAAACTCTGTTGACCCTGCATTCTAGCGGCATTTAAACACATCATTTACACACAAATCTGTTGACGTAACAGGAGTCTCGCCTGTGATCTGTGTGAAGTTGGGGTTTTGTGTGTGCGTGACAGGCGATTTGTGTGTACTATTTAAAGATTTGTCTGCTTAGGAGCTGTTTGGAGTTCATAGTTTTAAGATGCTGTTCAAAATAGGTTTTTTATATTCGAGTGTACATGTAAACATGTGAATAACATGCACAAATCCAGTGAGACCATTTTCTCTCCATATTAAATGTTTTGTTTTTTCATTGAAAGAAAAAATTCACAGTAACATTAAACTTGAATGAGTTTCTCTGGTTTCTCTGTTAAAGGTTTGTCTCCTGGACTCTGAGGCCTGAAGTTCTGAAGTTCTGCTGCTCTGCCGTGGAAGTGAACCCAAGTTTCAATAAATGAGTCTGTTTTTTATTTTGGAGGCCACGTTTCAAGTTTCCGCCGATGATCCGACTTTTTGTTCCTGACATTCTGGCTTCATGTCGGACACCTGAACCACAGACTTTCAGCGGTCGCCAGCTTTTGTGAATTGACTGCTTGTTTGGATTAAGTGACCAAGAGGAAGATATTTTTGAAATGTTTGTGTCGTATGCTTTGACTGACAGTGACAGTGTATCAGCTCTGATGCCGCTTGGACGGTAACCTGCTCTGGCTCTGATTCCACATCAACAGTTTGCTGCAGAGCACTAGAAGGCAGACGGCAGCGCCTGCGACTCTTTAAGGAAAGTGTATTGAGGGTTGGTGGTGGAGACCAAATTTCACACAACAAATGTGTTGCTGCAACACAACTCCATGCACACATGTTTTGTAAATTTGCACACGGACAATGCAACAAATAAAATGTTTTGCCTGGTCGCTCAGTGGAAAGCTTTTGATTTTGGTCCTCGTGTCTGCATTAAAGGCTAACAGTTTGTTCAATTGATTGAATTAAATATTTCGTTCTAGTTGGTGTAAATGCATAAGTATGCGTGTGTGAACATTATCTAGCATTTGAGTGTGTGTGGACAGCCCCCTCCCCCCCCCCATAGACTTGTATTGGGGGGCACCTTCCTACCCCCCCCCCCCCCTCTCTAACACCCCTCTCTCTTCTTCCCTCCTTTCCTTTTCCATCCGGTCAAACAAAAGATTTTCAAATATGATTAAAATGAATAAAGTTTGGCCTCAATTACAAAAAGGGGTTTATTCAGACATTCTTCTGGTTTGTCTGAAGATTAATAACCCCTGTTGTTAAACTAAAATATGTCCAACATAAGAGGCCTTCAGCTCTCATCTGTTTGCCCAGCTGTTGGACAGGACAAGTTAAAAATAAATGCTTACAGTTTGTGTTAATTTTTTTTTTATCCTGAAATCTTTTAAACCCAATGGATGAAAATCTGACTGTGGTTTGAGTAACTTTTTAAATGTTTTATAAGGGTAAACCACAAAAGGCCTTTACTATTTTTTTATTTGAAATGGTTTATTTTAATCAAAGCAAGAATAATGCTCTAAACAATACAATCAGCAGTTTTACATCCGTACAAAGACGTATCAAACTTAGGATAATTAGACATTAAATCAAAGATTGCTTGAAAGGGAGTGGAAGGATGCCAACTTATATAAGTTGGTCTACCGTACCATTTTCATTACATGATTTGTCATTATCCGGTTTATAACTACTGTATTTATTTATCTATGCTTTACCGACAGTTTCAGGTCCTTAACCCTTGTGCTATCTTAGATGACCCCACCCTTATTTTGACATGTTCTCTCTACCATGACAAAGGTGGATAAAGGTGGAAAAATGTCATGTAATCCATTGAACCAGTGAAGATCACAAATCATTGAAAAAAAAGATTCAACGCACTGTCTAGTGGGTCTAGATGACCCAACTCCCAACGGTAAAGTGCCTAGGATAGCACAAGGGTTACAGTGCCTAGGATAGCACAAGGGTTAAGATAAACTGAAAAAATAAATATAGGCTTGAGCAGAACAGCTTTCATGCATCTGCACCTGATTTTTCTCTTTTAAGCAGCAGAGGGCAGTAGTAACCCTCTACTTTTTTGAAGAAGTTTTTTTTTACTTAAAAATTTAATGCAGAATGACTGGAAATACAATTATAGTAAACATACTAAACTGCTTGAAAAAAATAATGGGCTTTGTTTAAAGGGGGAAATTAAATCAGTTAAAGTTAAGTTTCAGTAAAATAAATACAATGAAAAACTAAACTAAATATTTCCTCCTTTTTATTGTAAACCCTTTACCATCTTTATGAACTATGATTGTAGTTGTGCTATTCATTGAATTTGACATGTTTGTTATATGGCGTATACTTATATAGCACTTCCCTACTTACAAGGCCCAAGATGCTTTACAGTCACAGACCCATTCACCCATTCACACACTGGTGACAGTTGTGCTGCCGAACACAGGTGCCCACCTGCCACCAGAGCCAAGGTGGGGTTCAGTGTCACATTGACTCATGGGTGTGCAAGGTGGGAATTGAACCTGCAATATTACGATCATGGGACAACCGCCCTACCGCTGCCCCATTGACAAACATGGAATTGTAAAATAATTGTAAAGGTCCAAAATAAAATAAAAAATTGCACAGCCAATAATTTATGTCATAATATGGAGAAATGTGAGTTTTTCTTTTGAAAGAGCCTCTGACTCTTACAGTTTTATAATCTTTTTTAAATGTCTCTTTTTTTAACGGATGACATTTCATACAAAGAAAAAGGACTGGAACAAATGCTGAAGTCAACAGGAAACAACTGTAAATACTTAATTTTTTGACAATTTAATAGGATTTTTTGGTTTTAGATTTGCAGCAGGATTTCAAAATAAAAGCCTGAAACCATCAAGTAAAAATGTAAGTGTTGGATGACAATATTTTCGGTTCTTTTAGCTCATTTACTTCAAATTTTTCAATTTCAATTCAAATGTCTGCTTTTATGTTGGGTGTTTACATATACAAGTCTGAATGTAAATTTTAAAACCACAAGAATATGGAATTTTTATTTGTATCAGTGCAGGGATTTTAATGTTTTAATGGGAGAGTTTTACAACACAAGCATGTTGTACACTGGTAAAGATAATCGACACGGTTTAGGTTTTTACATGAATGACATTTAGTAGATTGGCTCTGTTTTGGCTGTGTGGTCTTTGGCAAAAAATAATTGAGAAGCACTGGTCTAGTCTGTTCTGTATGTATTTAAGTCCCATCTTTCCCTTCCTCCTGTGCTGGTCCATATTGTACTGTTCCTCTGTTTCTGTGTAGCTTGCTATTTCCCTTTTTGAGTATTTCAAGTTTTCGAGGTCCTCTAGCCTGCTCAGCATTGGATTTTGGCTTTTTGTTTTTGTTATCAAAGATCTTTTTAATTGTGGAACCATCTGCCTCCTCTCCTCTGCGCCTGGGTACCTTCCTAACCCCCCGCCGTGACACAAGCACTAGAGGCTTATACAGTATTTTATTTCACCCGGCCTTCCAAACACCACTGCAACGTGTCAAACCCAGCAAACTTAATCCATGCAGCAGTGACGTGCGGTGAGGTTGATGGCTGGTGAGGCAAAATAAAATAAACATATATGTAAAGACACAAATAGCAATTGGGAGAGAAAAAAAGCATAATTATCAGGTGAGGAAATAAAGTTAAATGGACCACCACCCCCACCCTATCAGGCTTTATTCGCTTTAGATACGTAGAGATCATTGGTGGAAGCAACCACCAATTTTAATTGCACCTCCTTTTAGTACATACACTACAGACTTAACATCAACCCACATGCTTTTTCCCTTTTGTGTAAATATGGGCATGGGTACTGTTTTTACACCCCTCTCTAATAATATTGGTTATACAAATCTTGTGTGTACCTGTCTGTGTGCACTTTGTTGTATGTCTGATCTTGTTCGGGTTGTTCTGGAATGATATTAGTTAGGGCTGCAAGATAAGAGGAAATCTCGCCATATGCGATATTAGTGATTAGTGATCAGTATTGCGACGACGATAACTTGCGGTACATGAACAAATAGCAAAACAACCCAAAAAAAATAATTTCCATTCCATTGCAACAGTTTAAAAATTATACTCTAAGTGTCCCTCTTCTACATAGGAGGTGAACATCCAACATAAAAGGGCTCCATCCAATTAGTCAACGTCAAGGGGTCCATCCAATTGGTCAAATGCATAAATGGATTTATTTGATTGGTTAAATACTTCAAACTGCCATTAGATTACTTAAGCACATTTATTGTAACCATTTATTGCAATCTTTGCCGTCTTTTGCAATAAAGGTATTGCACAGTTTGATGTCGCAATAACGATAAATCTGCGATATATTGTGCAGGCCTAATATTAGGTATGTAAAAGCTGTGCATATGACAAACTGTGATCTTATAAGCCTTGTGAGATAAATCTTCCATCATTAATGTATGAATATACTTAAAACCTTTAAACAGCTGTTTGCAAACTATGTTGGTGTGGGTAGGTGAGGACTACTGGTCATGACACTGTTATGACCCCACCCTTACATTGATGTGTTATCCCTACCATGACAAAGATGAATAAAGGTGGAGAGGATTTCATGTAATCCATGGACACCAGTGAAGATCACAAATCATTGAAGAAAAAAGGTTCAGTGCACTGTCTAGTGGGGTCTAGATGACCCAACTTCCAATGTTAAAGTGCCTAGGATAGCACAGGGGTTACGAATCTGTATCATCGACTGTCCCCCCATCTTATACCCCCATTCCCCCTCTCTAACACCCCTGTCTCTCCCTCTTTTTTTGCGGTCCGGTCCAACAAGGAATCCATATACATACAATTATTATAAATAAAGCTTAGCCTTAAATACAAAAGGGGTTTATACAAATGTACACTGTCTGAAAATCTATAAACCCCTATTGTAACAGTAAAATCTGTCCAACACAGGACACCTTCAGCTCTGATCTGCTTGCTCAGCTGTTGGACAGGACATCCATCCATCCATCCATCCATCCATCCGTCCATCCATCTTCCTCTGCTTATCCAGCACCAGGTCGTGGGGGCAGCAGTCTAAGCAGAAATACCCAGACTTCCTCGCCCTGGCCACTTCCTCCAGCTCCTCTGGGGGACCCCGAGGCATTCCCAGGCCAGCCGAGAGACGTAGTCTCTCCAGCATGTCCTGGGTTTTCCCCGCGGCTTCCTCCCAGTGGGACATGCCTGGAACGCCTCCCCAGGAAGGCGTCCAGGAGGCATCCAGACTAGATGTCCGAGCCACCTCAACTGCCTCCTTTCGATGTGGATGAGAAGCGGTTCTACTCCGAGCCCTCCGCGGGTGACCAAGCTTCTCACTCTATCTCTAAGAGAGCGCCAAGCTACCCATTTCACCTAACAAGGTAGTTGTTTCCAATAAAAGGGATGCCGAGTTGTCAGCTTTAACTGCCGCCATAAAAAAACTGACGGTAATTTTGACAGGAGACTTCGGGAAAACTCTGTGATTCTGGCTTCTGGCTAATCTAACAAAGATCACGGAAGTAAATGCTCCCGATATAAAGGACTGTAAATCCAAAGTGCACAATCTGAAAAAGAAGTTTCTGTGCTGAAAAGAGAAAATGATGACTTAAAAGAGAGGGTGGTGGAGATGGTCATGGGATTTAGTTCAGCTGTGTCTGTCCCTATATAAGGAACAGGAAGTGAGTGGATAGACAGTGGCTGCATGCCTTCATGGTGGTATGTATGTTTGAAGCTCCTCTTGTTGAAAGGATGTAGATCACATTTTATTCATTTATATTTTTCTCTTTTAACTAGATGCTGTAAGCGGGTGGAGGCATTGCAGATGTCATGAGCCACTGCGTGTTCTTCACCCACCCTTTTTATACATTTTTTTTTTCCCAAATTTTATTTATGAGCATTGAGAAAGTTATAAAACAGTACATTTAACCCTTGTGTTATTTTGGATGACCCCACCCTTACTTTGACATGTTCTCCCTACCATGACAAAGGTGGATAAAGTTGGAAAAATTTCATGTAATCCATTGAACCAGTGAAGATCACAAAAAATTGAAAAAAAAAAAAGGTTCAGAGCTCTGTCTAGTGAATCTAGATGACCCAACTCCCAATGGTAAAGTGCCTAGGATAGCACAAGGGTTACATTCACTTAGGGCCCATTTTGGACCATGACTTATATCTCCATTCTCAACAATTCTTTTCTTTTTTCAATAACATAACTTAGTATTTAACAAGACACAAAACAGGGAACAGCGGATGCATTATTAGGGAGGGAGGGAAGTTTAAAAAAAAAAAAAAACTAAAACATTCATCTTGATTATCAATACAAGCCAGACATATTCATTACCTCCATTTGTTGTAAATGATTAACATAGAATATTCATTGTTCAAAAATGTGGGCATCTCCTTCCGAATTGAGTAGGTTAGTCTTTCTATCTGGCAGATTTCATTTACAATGTCTATCCAATTGTTCAAGCTGGGTACAGTGGGGAGCAGCCAATATCTTGTCACTGCTTTTTACCAGCAGTTACTAATATTCTGAATAAATTTTCAAAATCAGACCAGTAAAATCACATGGTATTGTCTTATTTAATATAGATTCAATGTGTTTATGTATTTCCTTCCAAAATTGTTTTACAATGAAACATTCCCAAATTATGTGGTAATGGTTGGCTTCTACTTCTCCACACTGCCTCCAGCACTTGTTTTTATCTCTTTTCCCATGATTCTTTTGTTTGGGTGAAATAAAAAACCTCATCAAACATTTCCATCTAAATTTTTTCCATGTATGTGAATTTGTACATTTCCATACTGACATACAAGAATCTCTCCATTCCTCGTCTGTCATAGTTGTGTTGCTTTCTTTCTCCCATTTACTTTTTATATATTGAGTTAAAGTCAATTTTTTTTACTCATAAATCCCTTGTAAAGTCTAGATATTATACCTTTTTTACATTTTCCTTTGTATGCTGCTAATATTTCACCAAGCACTGGTTCCTGTGTATCCATTGTGTGGAGGATCTCTTTGTTAATGTAGTTGCATAGTTGTAAATATCTGTAAAAATCATTTTTCGCTAAGTTATAATTATCCTTAAGTGTTTGGAATTCTTTCATTATTCCCTTGTCCAGTAAAGAGTGATGTGTGTTTAACCCTTGTATTGTCCAGTGGCGAAATTTAGTGTCTAACTGGTTAGGCTTGAAATCATGGTCGTATGCGCACCATCTTACAATTTTTAAGTCATTGTGTAGTCTATATTCCTCCTTTATTTGGGGCCAGATTTTCAATTGTGTCACTATCCATAGATTTTCAACTTTTTCCAGGTTTTCCCCTATGGTTTGTTTCCCATGAGCACCTGTGGTGGGGGGTCTGAAACTAAAAGTAATTCAATGTCTTTCCAACGGGCATAGTAATTTGGATTACAATGATTTATTATGGGTTTGAGTTGTGCGAAATAAAAGTAATCTTTTAGTTTAGGGACCGCCATCCTTTTTGCACATTTTTATTGTGATTTTAGTGTGAAGTAGCATTGCTGTGTGGTTGACTCTCATTTTTGTTGTTGTATAGGTCTCGGTCGGGTGCCGGTGCGTGCAGTGTCGGTGAGGGGGGCCCCTACTGGCAGCGTTTTGCTCACTCCAGTTCCCTCACTGAGTTTGTTTATTTTCCTTTTCAGTGCGTAATGGAAGTTTCGTTGTCATGTTTTTCTCACTATGTGTGTGTGGGCAGGGGCGCAAAAAGTGGGTATGCAGGATATGCGTCTCAAAGGGGCGCCAATCTGAAGTTGTGAAAATTATTTTATAGTTCGTAATTTTCTATTTCACCACTATTAGTTAGTGCACATATATTTATATGATATGATCAGTAGCAGAAGCACATTGTAACTGATTGGCTGCCGCAGCCGTTCCTCCCTCCCTCCCCCTGGGTCTTGTACAGAGAGCGGTGCGCAATTGAACACGTGTCAGTGAGAACGTGCTGGGGTGCGCTCTCGTGAAGACGCGCGCAAGGTGTGAATTGGTTCATTGATAGATTACTTCCTGGACGACAGAAAAAAAATAATATGCTGCAGAAATTTGAACAAAATGTTGTTACGAAATAAAGAACCCATTTCATGAAAATTCCTACTCCCCCAAAAGTTAAAGAAACACACTTCAAAATTATGAATAATATTCATCCCTCCAAAGAATTACTTAGATTACATTTCAACATTGATGATAGCTGCTGTACCTTCCGCCAAACTGCTGTTGAGGACACCAACCATTTATTTTTCCTGTGTAATGTTGTACAAATTTTCTGGTTGGATGTTTACAAATGGTTAAAAAATGAATTCCCATTCATTTTGGACTTTTTTTCAAAAGAAGTAAAAACGTTTGGCCTGTCACTACACAATAATGTAAAAAAATAATGTATCAATACCGTGTTATGTATTGCTACGTTTTTTATACACAAAAACAGATTACAGAAGAGTCATCCTAACTTTACCTTCTTTAACAATGAGTTCAATACTTAAAATCCGTCAAATTAATCAATTCACCTAAATCCATAACAGTTTATGATATCCTGAGTGATATCTGAGACAGTTTATTCATCTGTTGTATCCCCCTGCATTTTGTACCACTATCCAACTCTAAAATTGTTGTTTCCTTATTTTGTCCTTTTCCCTAATTTCTCTATGAATATGGACAGGTTTATGTATGCATACCGATAATAATTTTTTCCTTTTTTTTTGCTTCCTTTTGATTTGCATTATTCTTCCTTGTTTCCGCCATATTTTGTGAATTTTATTGAAATGTTCTGGTGTTGTTATGTATTATGTTCATAAAAGTTCTAAAAAAAAGTGATCATCTGATGACAGCGCGCTTTAAATTGAAAGGCAGAAGAAAAACTAATCTGGGGCTCAAAACAGAAAACACAAGAGGGACAAAGATGTGGTGTGAATGAAGAAAAGTTTCTGTAAATGGTTGAGAGGCAGCAGGTAGGTTATAGCCGTGATAAAAACAGGCTTGGGTGTTCAGGTTAAAACTACTACGGTCACAAGTGTTTTGCAGCTGTAGTGAGCAGGATTTACAGCCTCACCAATTATGAAGAGAAAATAAAGGAGCTTGTTTGTTCAGAGTTTGTTTTAAATAATTTCTTTAACTAGATGTACCAAAACCTTTGACTGAAACAGCACTAAATGATGATGAAAGTTGCTCCTTAAAGTAGACTGAAATGAACAGATGTAGCATTTTATTATCACTGTGTCCCCAACCTTATGCATCTTCTGTCACATCTGCCATGTGACTGTTATTGTTGTTAGAGGATGCCGTTTTTTTGGTGAGATAAATATCTTTGACGCAACTCTGTGTACGTGCTCTAAATGTTCCGGTAGGAAAACTATCCCCACGTCTTTAGTTCCGGCCAGCATCATTGACAGTAAAAACAGACTTAGGGGAAAAACCGTCACTTTGGCAGAGTTTAAATGTGTGCTTAGAATCCTTGTATTAATGGAAACTGAAAATCCTCCTCTTTAAGATCTTTGTTTGGTTGTTAGCCAGTTCTTAACAGACACATCCAGTCTTTGGCATTTATTTAAAGCTACATTTTCTCAACAGCAAGTCGAATAATTTCATTGTCCTGCTGCTGATGGACTCCGTAGACTTCCGGGTTCAGTCTGACGTCTGAGAGCTGAGTTTTTGTTTCTATCTGTGGAAAGTATTCCGTATTTTTCCTGCTTTTCTTCGGTCATAAACAAAGTGCTAGCTCCAGAGTTGAAGTGAGCACGCGCAAATCAGATCACTTCACATCGTCGCAGCGACAATAAATGAAGTATAAAAGGACAGTTTTCTGAGTGTCTACACTATTTATTTTAACCTCCCTCAGTGTTTTTCAAAGGTTTTCTTGTGTTATTTTGGTAAAGATCATTTGTGATATGAACTTTTGGAGAACTGCATGAAGCAAAATGCCTATTTTTTCTGGTTAAAGCACTAAATTGCTTTTTTTTTTCCTTCTGGTTAACAAGCAAAAGTTTTTGACAGAGTTTTTGGAGTTTCAGTAGAAGTCTTTGTCACGACTGTACTTTGGAATTGACCAACTTACAGAAACGTTTAAAAACTAGGAAGATTCATTGTTTTTTTCTTCTAAAATGGGGTTTGAGGTCTGAAAAGAGACTACTTGATGTCTCTGCCCCCGTCTCTGTATCATCCTATAATGTCATTTGATGATGTAATTTGATGATGCAGAGACGGCATCAAATGATGATGATGACAATAAAGTATAAAAAAATATATATATATATATGATGATGATGATGTAGTCAGATACTGCATCAGCATCATACGATGATGTCATATGATGATAATCATCATCATATGATGTCATATGACACCATGGCCCAGTGATGTCATAAAGGCGATGACATCAGTCCAGAAAGTTTGCTTATAGACCCTAAAAATCCTGTTTAAGGTATCTTTAGTTGCAAGCGACTAAAAAACTCTTTGAGACTTCAAGACACTCAAAGATACTTTGAGAGACTTTGAAACACACCTGTTTTTAAATAACTGTGGTTTAAAATCTGTTTCCAACTTTGATTTCTACTGATTTACACAAAGAACCATGAACAAATCAGGAAAATCTACCAAAATGGTTGCTTCTGAAACCAAACCTTCAGAGGTTCAGAAGGATTTGTCTGCCCTGAAAAGAGAACGGGACCTTTTACTGGAGAAACTCTTCCACAGAAACGAGCAATTATCTCAACTGAAGAAGACCAGAATTGAGACTGAGGAGAGCTGTGTTTTGCACTGGGAGCTGCTGCAAGACATGGAACTCGCCTTGGAGGAAGAACGCCGACTCAGAAAGACGCGTGAAAAGGAACTGCAAAGATGTAAGCAGCTGGTCAAGGCAAAGGCGAAAAAAGTCAAGCAGGACCTGGAGGAACAGGTCAACCTGAAAAATCAACTCAACACAAAACTGCGGCTGAAGATCAAACTGGCAGAAAAACTGGACTCTCAGGCGGCGGAGCTTTCTGAAGTCAAAACAACGCTGCAAGCATTTGTCCCACCTGTGGAGTCTGCGGACATCACTGAAGAGGCATCAGTGGACACAGTTTCAGAACCAAAGCTGGGTTCTGAACAACAAGCTGCTCCAGAGCCTTCCAAAAAGCGCAAGAAGCGTAGGAACAAGAAAGCAAAGGCACTCCCTGCCCCAGAGGAACCAGAACGCTGTGAACCGGTCAGCCCACCTCTGGCCGATCAGGCTGACACAAATCTGGATCAAACAAAAATGGAGGAAACTGACTCAGCAGCGACAGAGACCTTCCCTGAAGAGACTGAAGCCAAAGGTTTACTAGCAGATTCTTTGGAGAATGTTGTTGAGGAGGCATCAGCCCAAGCTGAAGAGTCAGAGCCAGAGCGGGCCTCAGAACAACAACCGACTGCAGATCCTCCCAAAAGACGCAAGAGACCTGTGGAGATGGACACCACAGAATCTCCTCCCTCTAAACAACTGAGGATCTGCAAACCAGTCCCCATAAGGACACATCTGGCCAAACGCAGAGCGGAAGTCAACGCAAGACTTAGTCAGAAGACATCAGACAAAACTGGCTTAGGACTTCCATGGACCTTCACGGACAGTGAGCCTGAAATTGAAGCTTCACTTCCAAATCCAGTCAGCATAAGCACACCTCCTACCGACCGAGAGAGTGTTCCAGAATTAGATGCTTCTCCTTCACAAACATTGGAGAACATCTCTGAGGAGGTTCCAGCCCAAATGAACACTGAACCATCCAACAATGAAAGTGAGGAGGTGGAAAGTTCCAGCCAATCAGGGCCAACCAAAAAACCAAAGATCTCCCTCTGGAGAAGGTTCAAAAAGGCTCTGACACCAGCAAGATGGCGAAAGTATAAGAGTGACACTCCTGTGGTCGTCCCGGATCAAAGCTCTCCAGAGATTTCAGAGGAACCTGAAGATCTGCGTCCAAGTCAATCTGTGGATGATCAAGACAGAGACTCATCCCTTGCCTCTCAGTCTGCTGAGTCTAAAGAGTTAGATTGGTTAGAAGAGGAAACATCAGATGAAGAAGAGGAGGAAACATCAGCTGATGAAGAAGAAACCTCAGCTGATGAAGAAGAAACGTCAGCTGATGAAGATGAAACATCAGCTGATGAAGATGGCGAGTGTTCTGATCAATCTGAAGACACAAGTGGACAGAAGATTTCCTTGTGGAGAAGATTTAAAAAGGCGCTCACGCCAGCAAGCAAACGACAGTTTAAAAGAAGATTAAAGGACTAAGACTTTAACTAAACCAAAGTCGGGTTTTCTCCTGGTGCTCAGGTTCACCCTTAAAAAAATCCTTTGAGGATAAAACGGATATTAGATTTATCCGAGAGTGGGAAGATAGAAAAAAGTAATGAAAGGGGATGGGATAAATAAATGAATGAATGGATGAATGAAAGAAAGAATGAATGAGAGAATTTAGTTTAGTTTTTTCTTGTTGGGTTTTCTCCTGGTGCTCAGGTTCGCCCTTAAAAAAAATTGTTTTGCAGATAAATCAGATGATACTAGATTGATCCCAGAGTGGGCAGATAGAAAAAAGTAATAAAAGGGGGTGGAATAAATTAATAAATGAATGAATGATTAAATGAATGAATGGATGAATGATTGAATAGATAGATGAGAAAATGTAGTATTTTTTTTTAAACTTTTTTTTACTTATGTTAAATCGGTTTGGGTTTTCTCCTGGTGCTCAGGTTCGCCCTTAAAAAATAAAAAATAAAAAATGTTTGCGCCATTTAACCTTTAACAAAATGAATGAATGAGAGAATGAATGAGTAATGCAACCACAAGGGGGCACAACCCAGTGCTCTCTTGTGCCGGTCCCAAGTCCGGATAAATGCAGAGGGTTGTGTGAGAGCAAAAACCGAAGAAACATGTGAATCACAAACACAGATGACTTCATGTATGTCTCACAAACTTCTCTGTATGTACGTGTCATCAAGATTCTGTTACATGGCCCGCACTGCCGTCACCAGGGCCCTGCTCTAGAGCTGAGCACCTGGTGGGCGGGACTGTTCCCACTCCCTGGTTGGGTTCAAGCCCAATGACATGGGCTTGTGGGCCGACCACCTGCAGGAGAGCTCAAAAGCGGTTGTTGCAATGTGGTTTGGGTGGCAGTTGAAGGTGGGTCCCCTGGTGGCCCAAACCGCGCCCATGGGACATTACTTTTGGAACTTGAAAGGTTACCTCTCTGGGAGGGATGGAGCCTGAGCTCGTGCAGGATGTTGAAAGGTTCCGGCTAGATATATTCGGATCCACTCTACGCAAAGTCTGTGCTCTGAAACTCAGTCCCCAAGTGTTGGAGTTCACCCAGGTGGACGAGAGAGTCATGTCACTTCGCCTTCAGGCGAGGCATAGATCTCAGGCTATGGTTTTCGCTTGTAGGCCTAGAACGTATTATCGCTCGAGACAGGTTGGACTCTACAATTCTGGAGTTTCTCCTGGTTAGAGGAGGCGGGCTGGAGGGGGCTTACTTGTGAGCCCCCAGCGCAGCCCCCAAGTGTTGGAGTTCACCCTGGTTGGCGATAGGATTATCTCTCTTCGCCTACAGGGGAGAGATGTCCACTACCGGTTGGTGAGTCGGATTTGCTATTGGGGAAGGAGGCTGTAAAGACCTGGCAAACTGTCTGGTTTGCTGAAATCATCTGGCTGAGCCCTCCATCTGGGAGGTCTTCAACTTCCACATCTGGGAAAACTTCAAGCAGGTACCAAGGAAGGCTGGGGATCTTGAGTCCAAGTTGACCACGTTCTTCTTCCCTATTGTCTCCGCTGCTGTTCGGGGCTGTGTTTGCAAGGTCTCTTGATCCTGTTGTGGTGGGAACCCCCAAAGCCAGTGGTGGATACCAGAAGTAAGGGATACAAAAGCAGCAGTTCTAGCAAGCCTGGCTGGCTCCTAGGACTCCTGAGGCGGCTGACATGTACCGGCAGTCTTAGTGAGCTGCAGCTCAGCCTGTTTTGCTAGCAAAGGCTCAGTCCTGGGAGGAGTTTGGTGAGGCCAAGGAGAAGGACTATTATCAGACTTCAGAGAGACAATGGCAAATCATCCAGGTCCAGGCAAACTACACCTTTTTCAGCTCAGGTGGGGAGCTGTTGACTGCCAATGGAGACATTGTGGGGCAGTGAAAGGACTGCTTTAAGGATCTCTTAAATCCTGGTGACACACCTATTCTTGAGGAGGCAGAGGTTGAGGACTTTCCATCAACTAAGCTAAAGTCACCAAGGTAGTTGAAAAGCTCCTCAGTGGCAAGTGGATGGAGCCCGCCCCGAGTGCCTAATGTCTGTGGATGTTGTTGGAGTGTCTTGGCTGACATGTCTCTGCAGCACCCATGGCAGGTGAGTACTATTGGACTGGGAGACAGGATTTTTCTTGTTGTTGTTGAAACCAAAGCTCTTATGGACACCAGCCTGTCATAAGACGCACAAAATTAAGATTAAGATAAATTTTATCAATCCTTGTTGGGAAATTCAGTAATGAAGCAGCTGGACCTGCAGTGACTCATCAGAAAGTGGAGCTGAAGCTTCGTCGGAATCTGCACTAAACCATCTGCGTGGAGTCACAGAAAAAAAGGAGGACGATATTTTGCATAACAAAAATAATGTAAACTGAGACACTGAGACCCTATCTTCCTTTAATTCCATATTTCCTAAAGTAAAAATAGATGATCAGCTGTTTTCTCAAACTCACTGACGGTCCGAGCAAAATATAAAAATACATCAGACTGTTTTTTTCAGAAATCCTCTGGGATTTCTACGGTTGCCGAGAACCGCCATTGCATCAAAAAAGAATAGCAACTGCAAATAAAAAAGGAAATGCAAATAAAAAACAAACGCTGCAAGTGAGCGACCTTGGGAGCATTTTGGGCAGTCAACTCAGGCAGACGTTTACTTAGGTCACTTCCCTAGGGCGGATCAGTTAATCAACTCACCTGTGCAGCATCCTATTTAAGTCCAGGTGTGTAAGTTGTTCATCCTTCTTTACTGCAGCACTGCGTTCTTCGCTGGTTCTCCATGCTCGCTGCTCTCCTTCTCCTTCTGCTTTATGATGTCCTCCCCCCGCTCTTTTCGGATTGCTGGATCCCCCTTCTTATGGTGTGGGGGCGTCCGTCTCCCCACGTCTGCCCCTCCTTTTCGGCTAACGGCTGTCCCAGCTCCCGGCTAATCTTCGAAGCGGCGGTTCTCGCGTTTTCTGGCACGTATCTGCAGGGATGCGTCCTGCAGCTTTCGGATGGTCAGCGGCGTTCGATCGAGAGATGTATTGGCCTTCTTGAGTGTGTAATAGAGAGTGTAATATCCAACACAAATATAATTTTAAATTAAAAATGTTTCTACTTTTACATATAGTTTAGTCGCTGTATTCTTTGAAAATCTTCCTAACACAAAGTTTATATCACACAGCTGTGAGGATGGAGAGAAAGACGAGAAGAGAGAAAAAGAATCAGGACAGATGGAGGAGAAACAGGCTGGTCTTATGGTGGACGCTCAGGCCAAAGCCAGTTCATACCAAGTCAGTCATTTTTAAAAAGTATTCTTCATTTTAAAAAAATGTGCAGCAGCAAGATGTTTAATTAATTTAAAACATTAAATAATTCTTGCTTGGCCATAGAATTTAGTGGAGAAGAACACAGACAAGAATTAAAGGAGACAGACATGAGTTTGGTATGAAAGATAGTAGAGATGACTTCAGGGAGGAGAACTTAAACTATTAAAGTCACAAAAACCTAGATGCTACTTCTAGTTTAAACTTCTGCTCACCACCTGTTCACTTATTTGGGAAAACAAGTGCAGACATACAAGTCAGTCCCAACAGAGAAGAATGAGGAGAGAGGTTCAAATGATGATGATGATAGAGAGAAAGAGAGATCAGCTGATGATGAAGAGGGAGAAGAACATAGAGGTACAGAGGGGAGGGCTGGGATTACTCAGAAGATCCTTCTGAATGGCCAACACACAAATTTGGGGAATCATTGAGGAAATACACGATTGAAAATGGCTCACAAAAATGTTCTGCTGGTTCATATCCATAATCAGATTAGAAGTAATGAGATGTATACATTAAACAATAAAGGTGTTGCGTGAGTGTTTAGAGAACTTTAGGAGGGGTGGATGGGACGTTTTATGATGTGCATTTATGTCTGTGTGTTTGTTTGTGTGTGTGTGTGTGGGGGGGGGGGGGGGTGTACGTGGCCGCATACCCGTATGAAATTAGGTAGTTGCGTCCCTGTGTGTGGGTTTGTTTGTTTTCAGCACGGAATGGAGTGAGGTGCGCCGCCTCGTACTGGCTTAGTCCACAGACCCCCATCCCCCCCACCCCCGCACAGGCTTGGTTGAGTCGGCCTTCCTGTTTTCTTCTGCTTTTCCTTTTGTTGTTGTTTTATCTGTGTATAGATAGTCAGAGTACAGTTGCAACTACTGAAATTTTTAAATTGTTAAATGAATTACAATTTATTTTACAAGTTTTTATTGTCTCAGTCACTTTTTTGGTGGCTGCACTCTTCACTTATTTTATTATTCACAGATTTGGAGTTCTTTATGAAAAATGATGTGTTGTTTAAAGTTGTTTAAAGTTGCATACCTTAATTTCACAGAGGAAAGCAAATATACAGGCTGGGTAGCTCGGTTGGTAAGGTGAGCGGCCACCACCCTCAATTCCAGGGTTCGATTCCCGGAGGGGAACAAACAATGGTACTGAGTCAATTACCATATCAATGGCGAGCAATGAACATCACCCGGTGATCCTTAGGTAAGGCCCTTAGCGCTACTTCCTCCCAACCGCAGTTAGACTGCAGCTCACCACTCCCCCAGAGGATGGGTCAAATGCAGAGACGAATTTCAAAGTGGGATCAATAAAGTACCAATTATTATTATCTGTCGTTGTTGACTTTAAATTTATAAGTTATGAACTATTTCTTAAGGTTTAAGGTCTTGTGTTGTATTACACTGTTGTTTGGGATCTGGGGCCTCATTTATAAAACTTTGCGTAGGATTTGCATCAGAAGTGGCGTACGGATGAAACATAGGACGTGCGTACGCACAGAAATATTCGGATTTATAAAAACCGTGCGCACGCACATCCTACGCATCTTTCCCTTAATAAATCACAATCAATTCTAAATGCAGCGCAGCTATTGCGGCTTCATGACACGCCCATAGTTGCCCATAAATAGTCAGTGAAACGCCCACAAATGAATATTCGTTGATTGTGAAACCATGGCAAACACAGAGAGGAAATCCAAAAAACGTAACTTCACTCAATGTGAAGTAGAAGTTGTCGTTGGCGAGGTGGAAAAGAGGAGAAAAATTATGTTTGGAGGGCACAGTGTGGGCATTACTAATGCCAAAAAGGCACTTGAGTGGCAAACGGTGGCAGACGCCGTAAATGCTGTAGCCTCACAACCTCGGACCGTGGCCGAAATAAAAAAGAAATGGTTGGACATCAAAGTCGAGGCCAAAAAACATCCGGCGCTGCATCGCCAGAGTGTGTCTGCCACGGGTGGGGGAAAGGGGACACCGGAGCTGACCCCTCTTGATGAGAGACTGGCGGCAATAATTGGGGAATCCCTTTGAGGTGGAGTGGTGACTGAGGCGGAGGGGGACACGACGCGCCAGATGCGTCGGGTGACACAGGTAAAAGAAATAATTAAAATGAATGCAGTCAAGTCACATGTATGCAGGCTACACACTTACAGTTTATTAATATAGAACAATTTTATTTTAGTTGCTGGGTGTTCCAGCGGGGCCAGTGGTTACGATGCTGCAGCTGAGCAGCCGTCTGGAACCAGCGTTTCCACGGCACGCGGCTCTCAACCCTCCAGCAGTGGACGTGTCCTCACAGATGCAGTCCTTGAAATGCAGAGGGAATCTAGTTCAATCAGAGAGGTGGCCAAGGAGTTGGGCGAAATCAAGACTGCCCTGACTGAAATAAACTGCACGAGGAGGGAATTCTTGTATAAATACTAATTTTCCACACCTTTTGTTGTTCTTTACAAGCGACGCATCACTTCCAAACGCTGGCGCACAGCAGCAGCATTTGGCTCAAATGCGTGGGGATGGGGTTCAGGGTCGGGGCCAACACAGCAATCGGTGCCAGGGGGTAGAGGCATGTTTTTAAGCTGTGCCACATTGTGTAGCACAGCACATGCCAGCACGATTTGGCACACCTTTCCAGGCGTGTACAATAATCTCCCTCCAGTGCAGTCGAGGCAGCACCACTCCACTATAGTGCGAGCTCAGCTGTGGCACATGTTGTAGTGCTGTTCCTCTGCACTATGTGGGTTGAGGAAAGGCGTAAGCAGCAACTGTTTGAGGGGATATCCACTGTCCCCTGCAAGGATAGCGAAAGGGTTAAGACATTGAAGTACATTAAAATGTGAATGTCTATTATCAAACGTACCTAGAAGCCAGCCATCACGTATAGCACCAGACTCGAGTCTGAGTCCAACACTGGTGTGTCTTAAAATAAACAAGTCATGGGTTGACCCAGGCCACCGAGCTACGACGTTAGTGAGCAACATGTCTGCATCACAAATAATTTGGACATTGATTAAATGAAAATGCTTTCTATTAATGAAAGTATTTTCATTAACGTTCGGTGCCCTTCGGTGCAACATGAGTGCAGTCAATAGCACCGATGACATTTGGGAAACCAGACATAGCTGCAAATTGAGCTTTCTTGTTTGCCTGTTCACCCGACGTGTATGGAAACTTTATGGAATCACGGGACAAAGCTATTATGCCTTTTAACACGTTAAGGGTGGGCTGTGATATTTCTGACCTGTCAGCCAATTCCCTCTGAAAAGTGCCAGTCGCCAGGAATCCTAGTGTTGTTAGGACTTGAAGTGGGACTGGCACAGCGTGGTTCCTCCGAGTGCTCCTCTGTAACGCCGGGCCCAAAAGCCCGCAGAGGTCCAACAGGACGGCTCGAGGAAGTCGGAACCGGCTCATAAGCCACTCGTCCTCGTTTGCCAGCAAGTCTTCTTGCTGTCTAAAGATGCGTTCACTCCCAATTCTTCCATTTGCCACATCTTCTAAGAGCGCAAGATCAGCCATTGTGCGTCATTACGCCTTGTGATGGGGCATTTTATTTCCATCCATTTAATTGCATCTGACAAGTTACAGATGTCGGTAATAATCCATGTGGAAATGGGAAATTGTTCAGCGCAAATGTAATTTCTTGTTGCTTTCTGAATGGTTGAGACATACGCCATACATTGTTTTATCAAGAATAAAACAAACTAAAGGCATATCCATGAATACCATAATTCCGTAGCTTATGAAGAAATGTTTTACTATGAAAACAACTTTCCCAAGTGGAAAAATTATCTATCTCTCTATCTATCTATCTGTATGTCTAATTGCACCTATATCTGCTCCGCCAGACAGATACATTAACGAGAATATCAGTTTTGTACATTATTTCGTTCTGTTAACTATATTATTTATGAGGAGGAATTGCACAACATGCCAATATTGCAGAACATTTTTCACTTTTCTTTTTGCAAATATGTGTTCATTTGAATTTCTGTTGTAATTTTCGTTTGATTTTTTTTGTTTGTTTCACTGCTGATCGATCAAACGGGTGTTCGTGTAGGCTGTTAATTGTAAGACTTGCTTTGTGAAGTCTTCATGTTATTTATGAGAGGCAGTATTGTCATTTTCACTTTCACGTGTTTCTTCCATCTGCCGACGGTGTCGCCGTTTCTCATTTCACCCGTTTTTGTGCGTACGCCTGGGTCAGAGCTTGCGTGAAGGACCACACATTTTCCCGTCAAGTTTGCTTTTTATAAATATCAACTATTGCGTAGAGAGTGGCGTACGCCTTCTTTTGTGCGTACGCAACGTTTATAAATGAGGCCCCTGAAGTCCAATAGCTCATGTATATCACGTTCAGTATGTAACTAACTAACTTTTTGTTGTTTATTTTTGTTTTATTTTTATATTTCCTGTCCAATTTTAATTTTGTTTCCTTAAATGTTAGAGGTTTACGAGACAATGTAAAAAGAAAATCTATTTTCCTACTTCATAAAAATGTGAAAGCCAGCTGCATTCTAAGTATGTCATTCTATTAAAGCAGACGAACAGTTTTGTTCTAATTAGTGGGAAGAAAAAAATCCTAGCTCCAGGAAGTGACAGACTGACTAGTAACTTTTATAAGTTCTTCTGGGAGCATATCAAAGATTTAATTTTTGAAATGTTTAAAGAAATGATTCAAAATTGATCTCTAACACATACAATGAAACAGGGTGTAATCACCCTTATTCCCAAACTGGGTAATGACTCAACATATCTTTAATTTAAGGCCTATAACCTTTTTAAATACTGACTATAAACTTTTAGCCCAAATATTTGCAAACAGACTCAAATCAGGCATAACCCAAATCTCTGAAACGCAGTTCGGTTTTATTAAAGGTCACTCAATTCATAATAACTTAGGGCTTGTTCTGGATCAGATTGACTATGAATATCTCATGGATGCGGACTTTTTCGTTCTATTTTTAGATTTTTACAAGGCCTTTGATATGATTGAGCATAATTTCATGTTTCAAACTGCAATTTTACAGCAACAAAATTATTAAAACCTTTTATTATAAAACCAATAGTTCTGTTTGTTTACCTCAAGGGACATCTCAAAGATTTAATATCAACAAAGGTATAAAAAAAAGTTGCCCCGTTTCACCCCCTTTTTTTAATTGCAACTGCAGAAATGCTATCTTTGCTCATTAAAAATTGTCACTTTGGTAAGATTTCAGTTGCAAATCCTGAAATTTCAATAAGCCAACTAGCCGACGATACAACAATCTTCCTGAAAATCTACATGACATACCCATAATTCTTAAAATTCCAACGGGACTGGCATCTTTTCAAAAGCTTCAGGCCACAAACTGAACCTTAACAAGTGTGAGATCTTACCCATTAAACCATGTACATTATCTACTGCTTATAATATTCCAATTAAATCCACAGTTACATACCTTGGAATGCATATAACTAAAAACAAAACAGGCTTGGAAAAACTGAATGTTTGGGACAAACTAGAGAAATGTACGTCTATTCTAAATAACTGGGCACAGAGAGATCTTTCCATTTTTGGTAGAATTCTCATCACCAAAACTGAAAGCCTATCAAGATTCATATATCCAACCTATTCTATAAATGTCCATAAACAAGCCATTAAATCTATTAATCAAATCAATTTTTACTTAATATGGAAAAGAAAAACACACCATATAATAAACAAGGTACTCTAACTAAGAAATACCTAGAAAGGAGGCCCACAAGCTATAAAGTTTAACAGCCTTAATGGCACCTTAAAAATAAATGGGTTAAATTAATTTATTAAAAATCAAAACAGTATTTGGTTTATCATTCCTGATCAAGTATTTTCCAACCAAGGAGGGATCAAATTTTTACTCAGTTGTTATTTTGACAGTAAGAAACTTCCCATCCAACTCTAATCTTTTCATCAGAAAGTCCTTCTTTATTGGAAACTCATGTATAAACATGATTATAGTCCACACAACACTCCTCTATGGAACTGCCAATCAGAAACAAATCTGTATTTGTTCCAAAATGGTAGATGGAATTTGGTCCTTGATTCATATATTTAATGACAATGCTATTCTCATGTCTTTTGATAATTTCACAGCTAAATATAGTTCACTAACAAATAGAAAAGATTTTGAAAAACATATTAAGGCCATCCCTCAAAAACAGTTTCTGATCTGTTCCATAATGTCATTTACAGACGTCCTACTGTCCCCAAGCTTCTAATTAATGGACACAATAAATCAACTGCCAAACTCCCCAACCACCAAATCAGAGAATACTTTAATGAAATGTCCTTTCCCACATCTCAAATACAAATTATATAACCCAGTATTTTAATAATTCAGAAAAGAAACAAATACAAACTAAATATTTAAAACGTCCTATACCTCCTAAAGCCAAGGAAGTCCCCTTAAAAAAATTTCAGGTATATACCCTGCCAATGAATTGCTTAGAAAACGGTTCGGGATTCCTGAAAATTCTGATGTTCTTTTTGTAATGATGACTTTGAAACGACTGAGGATCTTTTCTTTGAATGTTTTTACTCTAATGTGTTTTGGGATATATATATTATTGGCTTTTCCCTTAAATCCCATGTTTAGCAGACTTTTGTAGTAAGTACATTATTTTGGGGTTTATTTTAGAAAACAAAAACAGAATTTATTTTAAATATTATAATTATTTTGGGTAAATTCTATAAACACAAATGTTGATTCCTTAAAATCCATAAAGAACATGGAAAATAAACTTGCTGTGGAACTTAAAATATCATATGTAGCTTGCAGTTTTTTGATAACCCTTAAGTTATTGATCATTACAATGCCCATGTAACCCCTTTATTTTATTTTATTGTAATCTTTTTTTATTTAAATTTGTATTTTTCTGTATTATTGAATTTTTCATTTAACTCTTTTTAATGTTGTCTACTTTTTTCTATACCAGTTGTAATTGTAACTTGTTGAAATCATTTTACAACTGCCACAATACTGTGAACTTTAAGTGTTTTTTCAATTAAAAATTTTCAAGAAAACAAAAATATGACGTCATCGTCACGTGCGCCAGATCGTCCAATTTTTAAATTGTGGAACCTCCTCCGTTTGCCGCCGGAGATCTTAGTCGCATGGACTTCCGTTCCCACCCTCGTTCTCGTGTCATTTCCGGGTGGAGGCTACGCCAGACTCCGCGTCGTTATCGTTTCGCTGTAAACAAAAGTTATTCAACGGTTCAACTTTAACGACGCAGTGAACGACAAGACATGCATATCAAAACCGGTGAGTTGACACAGCCGTTCGACCACCGGAACCGAAGATCTCCCGCTTTCGACGTGCCGTAGAGTTCTTTTACCACCGTGTTAGCAGTGAAGCTAGCGCTCCGATGGCTGCCTGGTACTACTACTTTGAATGGAGGGGGGGTTACGAAACTTTGACTCGGGTTAGCCCAGCAACTAGCCGACGGTTTGTGGACGTCCTAAACGGGGATTTAGAGCTTCGGCTCGGGAGCCGTTGTTACAGCTGAGCCTCCGCCTTCGTTCCCGGTTCCTCCGTGACCAAAGATGAAGACCAACCGTCGAGTTTGGCTGAGCAGCATGACGTTGCTAATTATAGTTGGCTAACACCGGTTGGTAACTTAGCATCGTTACGTGTTGCCTGTGCTAATAGGGCAGATTGCGTTGCATTTAGATTCGTTCTGTTTTACTGGCAGCTTCACGAAAGTTGCGTGGAATTTTCTGGAAGCGGGGTAGGGTTGCCATGCGGTGTTTCGGTCCCGCCAGGCCGGAGGGCAACACGCTGGGACCCCCCCCCTTCGTCTTTGTATCATAGAAGAGTGGTGAGCTGTGGAGGATCAGTCAGGTCTGCCCCGGGGGGGGGGGGGGGGGGGGGGGGGTTCTTAAATAAAATCCCGTAGATGCGTCATCGGCGCGCTCACTTCACGAGGCAGCGAATGGAAATGACATAAGCTATTGAGTAACTCTGGTTCAAAAGAAGTGATGTTTGGAGGCTTACATTACCCTCCAATTAACTCTGTATCGTTCCGCGAACACCTGGAGCAGCAGAAGCCCGCTTCCGGTTCCTGAATGGCCTGCTGCACATTTTCACTTTACCCCCAAATTCTGTTTTAACATTTTTAAAAAGTTTTAAGTCATGATCAATTGAATGATTCCAGAGTCAAATGTGTGGACAAAACTTTTACGTTCAAATCACTTAAAAGATTCTCTATTTGTATCAGGAGAGTAACACAATTTAAAGAAATCCACTGAGTGAGGTGTTTCTGAATTTTTTATAGATTTTCTGTTAGATTTAAAAATGTGTCGTGCTCCTCTAATACAGAAATTATTTGCAATAGTCCAAATTAGGTTTAAAGTCCCACTCTGTACTTTAAAAGTTTTTAAAGGTGAGTTTAAAAACTAAAATGATTTAAAATAAGGTATCCAGACGCACACTTTTGATACTAATTTTCTTTTTTTTTACCTTTATTTATTAAGAAAAAATCTTATTAGTGACTGTGTCCTGGCAAAGACATTTTTAGAGAAATAAATTTACATAAAAATCATAATAAAATGGCAATAACACATAATTATTTATTATTAATTTAATAATTTAATCAAAAATAAATAAAATCATAAAACTAGGTTACAGCAACATTTTTCTTTAAAGTGATCAATAAGATTTGTTTTAAAAACCGCGTTTGAAACAAGTGTCCAGATTTCCAGCTTAGGAGACGAGGAAAACATGGATCTATTTGTCATACGGTGGATGCATCAGAATGGAGCGGAGCAGGGAGCTTTGGCCCTCTATCAGCAGAAAAATGCTGCAAGATGGTGTTAGAAACACCAAAAAACAACTTTCATTGGAGTGGGTTTTTAATTCCTGACCGTTTTCCTTCTTCTCTGTTGTAATGTGATTAAAGAATAGAATGTTCCACAAAATAAAGACACTCAAATTTGTTTTCAGTCAGAGTTAGAGGGACTACACGTCGAAACGACAAAATGATCAGAGTTTAAGTCAAAACAATTTGACCTTCAGAGTAATTGATCTGTTGGCTTGAAAATTCTGCAACACGTGTCTAATGAAAGAATTACCCGAGGTTGTTTGGGATTTCACTACCCGCTAAACGGAAGTCCCAAGGATCAACCACCTTTAGACCGTGTTTTGTTTCCAAGAGATGTTTTCTTCTCCGTGATGTCACCATCAATATGTGTGTGTGTGTGTGTGTGTGCTGCAGGTACATGGGAATCCAGCAACGCCGTGTGTGAGCCATCCAGCCTGTGTGACAAAGCCGTCCTCGTCTCAGCCACCAACTCAGAGCCCCACATTCGCAACCGCCGCCTGTCTCCCGGCTCAGGAAACTGCGGAGGTGGTGGAGGAGGGTGCATCTCTGGAAGTGACCAGTCGCCCCCCCAGCTCTCGCCAGAAGCTGACCCGCTCGGGGCCGGACAGACAAACAACCTCGCCGTCCGCAAGGAAAAGGAGCGCAAGGGGCACAAAGGCCGCAGCCTCCGCAGGGAAAGCCAAAGGGGACCGGGCCGCGCTGGTGAGCGAGCACTAAAGGCTAACCACAAAGACAGGTGGGTCGAGGACAGTCTGTCGCTGCTCAAGCCCCCACCTGCTTTCCCAGTGCAGGACAGCCCTGCCAAACTGCAACCTGCCGTTAGCTACGCTTCTAAGGTGAAGGCGGGTGCAGCAGGTGGTGCGCTGGAGGACGACCGCCCAGCCATTGGTGTGCTGCTACAGAACCAATGGGGCCTAAGCTTCATCAGCGATGCCAGGCCACCCAATGAGGGCCCCAGCCCTCAGTCCTCTGCAGTACCCCTCCCACCCACAGACGAAAACCCCGCAGATCCAGTTCTCAGAGTTCAGCCTCCTGACCTAACACCGGCTCCTGTCACTACCTCTTCCTCCCTGGTCACACACACCGACACAGACGAGGCCAATGGGGAGCTGCTGCTGAGCTGTCGCCATCTTGTGGAGGCTTTGAGTTATCACAGTAGAGGTAAGCACAGTGACACTCACGTCTGTTGAAAAAGATCCTTTGAGTTTCTAATCATCATAAATCTCTGTCTTGTTTTCAGAGTGGAATATTATCTGCAATAGACAAAAGAAAGGTGGGTAGAAGGAAGCCTTCTGAAGCAGCCGTGACAGATGATCAACAGGCAGAACACATCTGAGCTCATTTCGTTTTCCTCTGCAGATCCAAAAAGAGTGGTTTGGTACAAGGGCACCCGGGAGCACCCCGCCTAGCAGTGCATCAAGCCCGAAGCCTCGACATCACAACAGACCTGCTTTCACATCAAAAACACATGACAGACGGACACATTTTTGGGTCCCGTTCACGCCACACTCAGGATTATATCGTCATGTAAAAAGCCACACTGAGACACTTTGGACTAACTCCTTTGAGGTTCCTACAGCAATGGACTTTTTAACGCCTTACAGAAAGCCTGCCTTAATCAGACTTTTCATCACCTCATTACTGTTTTAGCTTGTACGCATGGGGCTGTTTTTTTTTTCTTTTTAACAATCTTTAAAGAGTCTAATTTAAGTCTTTGTTCCCTTTTGAAAGCTGCGATTTTATCAGACTTTGTCCTCTGTAAAGCGAGTGGTCAATCAAGCACTTTGTTTCAAATCTTTGACCAATCTGTGTGCAGGAAGCCTCTGCAGAACCGTTGATTTTTCTTCCCCCTCTTGATTTTAAAGCAAAAGAATGTGTTGCACCTGCTGGAGTTTTATTGTTGGTGTGTGCAGGGCCGTCTGTTTCCATGTGTTGGGTTTACTGAAGGGTGCAGCCAACCGCACAGTCGTGTTCACCCTTAACCACGTCGGATCTTAATGCTGTGCTCCTGTTTTTATTTGGCCCCTGAGCAGCTGGATGTTGCTTCAAAGGGACGTCACTATGAAACATTAAAATTACACTGGAGAAAGAGAGAAGTCAGAACAGTATTGCCTAATAAAAGTGAATACATTTGAGACGTACGTTTTTGTTTTGTTTTTTTAAGACAAAAGCCAACTTTTATTTCAACAGTACACTGAACAGAAGAACATTTAAGCACTAAAATTCTGAAATGTCTCTTTCGATGAGCTGCAGTGCGGTCAGTCTCTCCACGTCACCTCCACTTCATCTGTTCTGTACCTGCACACAAACATCAACTTTTTATACACAAAAGATAAGGACTTCTGTATAAACAGGATGTTTACTCGCTAATTTAGGAGTTACTCCTGATTTTGATTCTGCCGTGACAGATGTTCACCTCTGTGTGATCCACGAGTCTTCTAGCTGTGTCACCTGACCAGAGCGGAACATCTCCCAGCCCGCCTGAGCGATCATAGCGCCGTTGTCGATGCAGAACCTGCAGCACAGCAGATGAACAATCCTCTGAATCTTTTAATAAGTCCGCCTTGAATGAATTGTTTGAATGTTTAGTTTGGGAACATTTCTGGAAGATTACCGTTCATCTGTGGCAAACAGCTTGGCTCCTCTCTCCTGACACATCACTCCCATCATCTCCTGGAGACGCAAGTTACCTGAGGAAACAGCAGCTCACGTGTGACGGGGAAGAATCAAAGGCCAAACAGAGCATTTCTGAGTCAGATGTTTCTCAGAGGTCAGGAAGACCTCCATCATGGGGCTTCTGCCACTGTCTGCAGGCTGGTGGAAAAGGTTTTTCATAAAAATCCCAGACTTTGTGCTGAACAGAGCACTGCAGCTTTAAAGCCGTGAAGAAATACTGAAGGTGCCCCACAGAGGCCCCCTAGTGGCAAATGTTGTGAACTGGAAATTCACAAAAGGTAATATAATTACCGGTACATGTTTGTATTATAAATATTTTAAAATGGGAAATTTTCATCACTAAATGAAAACAGAGCGTTAGGCTTGGGTAAAAGTCAAAGAAGTGATCTGATGTGTGCTTGCAAACAAAAAAAATGTATTTGAGTTTTCACTTCAAAAAAGTAAACTCGTCATAGTAAAAAAGGGTATGATGGTGTGTATAAATCCTTTTCTGATTGTGATTTAGTGTGATGCATCATGGAGACATCCTGTAGAGGAGTCAAAGACAAGGCTCAGATCTTTTAGCTCTTCTGCTTTGTTGGGTTTGGTGTCTAACATCTACAATACTGTAACCCTTGTGTTATCCTAGGCACTCTGACATTGAGAGTTGGGTCATCTAGACCCACTAGACAGTGTGTTGAACCTTTTTTTTTTCTTCGATGATTTGTGATCTTAACTGGTGTCCATGGATTACATGAAATCCTCTTCACCTTTATGGGGTCATAGAATAGCACAAGGGTTAAACCAGTGTTTTCAACCAGTGTGCCGTGGGAAATGACCCATTTTCACTGATCTAAAAACATTTCCCATCTCCAGGATTTCAGCTCTGTGTTCATCCAAACAAATCCTGATAAAACACTGAGTAGTTAGGAATATGAAAGATCATATTTTTTTCTTTCTGTTTATTTGATTCTATTAAAGACACTTTGAATCAATTTAATCGTCTAAAAGAAATAAAACATTTTTGTTAAAGTTTCATCTTCAGCTTTGATTAAGACGAGAAAAACTAATAAAACTTCAACATGTTCACTTTTTGTGTAGCTACAGAAAACATGGATTTTTTTGTGTGTAAAATTTATCAAACACATTGTGATCATATAATTGTTCAACAATTACAGTTGCCTTTAAACTAACATTGAAATAAATATAAAAAAATAAATCACTATTTAGAAAGAATATATTTGTTTTTTGTGAGGTTACATAAAATTGCGTGTTAATAAACTGGAGGAAAAACAACTACCAGGGTAAAATTTCAAATGATTTAGTTGAAAAATATTACTGAAAACTAACTTAACCTTTACGTGAGATTGAGGAGGGACTGTAGATCAATACAGACTATAGAGTTCCTCCTTTTTTAATTTTTGGATGCTGGTGCGCCGGTGGATTTTTGTCAGGGAGAAAGTGTGCCTTGGGTCAAAAAAAGTTGAAAAACACTGATGTAAACAACCACAATGATTCTTTGATACTGTAACGAGGTGAGTTTGCTGGTCATGCACATGGTCCTGTGTGGGCAGAGAGGAATTTCTAAAAACTGCTGTCGGGCTGCAGAAACTGTCTTTGGAAATGACAAGTTTTGGGATTTTGGCCAAAAGCAGCATCATAATTAAAAGACCACCAAGAACGCCTTGGAAATACATCAGAAGATGATCGGAATAGGCCTTTGAAGCATTTCAGATGTTACTGAATAAGTCTAAAGGTGTACTCAGACTGGGAAATCTTTCCAGTCCGGACCCAGTCCGCTTAATTTGGTCCGGAGCGAGTCCTGAACCTTGCTTTGGTCTGTATTCAGACTGCTGTCAAGCGGCCTTTCCTGATTCAAACACAAACTAACCACATGACTAAAACATCAAGTACAACACGGTGGAGGCATGCTGCAGGGCGGTTACTGAGGAGAAGATGGGAGAAGGTAAACTGATTCGTGTTTATGAGGTGTAGATTTTGGAGAAAACCGGGAGAAGCAAAGTGTATCATGCTAAAATATGTTTTAATGCATTCATCTAACCACACTTCTATGAGCTGTTGTGTCTCATCGTTGTGGTGTTATGGCATAAATTTTTCAGGAACTATTAGGTAGTTTGTAGGATGATGTCACAATAGCGCCGGGCCCGTAACGAGACACAGAAAGACGTTTAAAAAGCGTCTTCAGCAGTCTATTCTAGCAAATAAAGACTTGCATTCTTTTTCTGTTTGATAATACGACAGGCATTGCTTTACATTTGTCCCCGGCTCATCTGTTACTACATTCCTACTTCGTTTACATCACATGACCACCGGCTACGGGGGTCATGGAGCGGATTTCTGGTCCCGGACCAGTTTGGGTGCATTCAGACAGAAAATTTGATCTGGATTATCGGGGGAAATGAACTTTGGTTCACTTTAAGCAGACCAAAAGTTTCCAGTCTGAATACACTAAGTAATTTATAATGTATACTTTTTCAACAGAACTACAAAAAAGAATGAACTGTCTGTTCATCTCTGATTGTTTGAGTCACATCTGTACTTCAGAGAGTTCAGCAGCAGAGCTGTGGAGGCCACGTTCTGCCCTACTTACAGCCAACGCCCCCAACAATGAGCACCTCCTGGGAGCCGCAGTGAGCCATGGCCCGCTCGGTGATCTCCACCAGCATGGCGAACACCGTCTCCTGCAGGGCGGGGGAGGTTAGAGCCCCACTAGTCTGCTTTAACATCACAACCTCGAGGCCTTCATGTGGTCTGAACTGCTAAAGGATAAACAGGTCTTCATACCTGAAGGGAAAAGCACAGATCTTCTGGCGTGCACTGATCAGCACTCAGCATCTTATTAGCAGCCTCCTGGGAATAAAAAAATGAAAATGAGAAAAAAGAAACAGTCAGACAGTAGCTTTAGAGCAGGGGTCCCCAAATCCAGGCCTCGAGGGCCAGTGTCCTTCTGGTTTTCCAGAAACCCTGCCCTATTTGCTACCGATTACCTTGATCAGGTGTGTTTAGCCAATAATAAGAAGCTTCAATCGCAGGTTGGAAAACATTTAGGACACCGGCCCTCGAGGCCTGGATTTTGGGACCCCTGTTTAGAGTGAGAGAAGATCACCTCAATGTAGGACAAAATCCCCGAAAAGGACACGTCCATTCCCTTCACTGTGTATGGCAGCTCCACGTAGCGTTCCCCTCTAACAGTACAGACGCAGCAGGTCACACAACACGCTGCTACCACCATCGTCCCATCCAATGACTCACCTTTTGGCCAACTGCTCTATGTTGTAACCTGGACTGGGGTCATTGGAAATCTGACAGAAGACCCAAAGAATGAATCCACACAAGCCAGTAGCAGCATTCAGAAAAACATCAGTCAGAGGAAATAAAAACACAAACCTTGATGACTCGAGCAAACCTGTCCAAACAGTTCCCAACCGCAATGTCGATGGTCTCCCCGAATATTCGGTAGCGCCGCTGTGAGTACGCGATAACCTTCAACACCAACAGAAAACAGACTTACAATCAAGGAGACATAAAAACAGCAGAAAAAGCCTCTCTGCCTCACCTGAGTGTTTCCTCCGCTCACGTACAGCACGGTGGGGTTGTTGGCTTTGGTGATGAGTCGACCCATTTCTATGTGTCCGATACAGTGGTTGACGCCGAGGAGCGGCTTCCCCCACAGCTGGGCGACTGTTCGGGCCACAATGGCAACTGTCACCAGGGGAGCCCCCATACCCGGACCTGAGGGAGAACAAGAGAAACTGAGGAAGGTCAGAGGAAAAAAAACTTTCTTTGATTGAATTTAAAGGGTGACACTGACTCCACTCAGCCCAGTGAAAAAAAAGTGTGTGTGGTAGAGGGGAGGGGGGGGGGGGCTGCGCAGGGGGATCTCTGGTTGACAGTTACAGTGAGGTTAGCTTAAGGTAGCTGGAGGTGTTCCGAAAAAGGCCTAAAAAGGCCGGTTTAGCGAGCAAGCGGGTGTCACTCTCGGGAGTGTTCCAAGATGGGCGGGGCTATTTTACTGGAGATGCAGTGCTTGATGACGTGAAACCAATTTTTTTATTAGAACTTCCAAAGATGACATACATATTTAACGGTACAGGAATAGAACAGAAAGGGGAAAAAAAGAGGAAAAAAAAAGGAAATACAACAAAATAAAATAAAATGAGAATTGTAGCCTAATACAAATGTCATAATATGATATATGATATATGATATGATATGATATGATATGATATGATATGATATGATATGATATGATATGATATGATATGATATGATATGATGGATTGTCATACAGCATGTTATCCTCAATGAATCTGGACAGTTTTCTTGTATTTTTGTTTTTCATAAATTTCAGTGATTGAAAATAGAAACAGGCCTCTTTAAGTAATGGATTAAATAATGATTTGATATTAAAGAATCTGCTCTTATGAATGAAAAATTTCCCAGATATTAATAGTTTATTGTATGCCATGAAAAATAATTTATCAGTAGAAAGCACTCCTAATAATACGATGTGTTTTTGTAATTGAATATGAATAGGAAAAGGAAACTTTCAACAGCACCAACAAAATAAAATCCTCCCAAAAACTGTTAACATATATACAGTAAAAAAAACCAGATGATCAAGTGTTTCTATATTAATCTCACAAAAAAAATATTTTCTGAAAAAACCAAAGCATAAATGTAGTAGTTCTTTGCATGGATAAACAGCATTAATGATTTTAAAATGGATTTCTTTGTATTTTGGAAAATTTTGACTTTGAATAAACTGAGATCTTAACTCGCATATTTCCTCTTTTGTGTAAAGCTGTGACATAGAATGATTTTTGTAAGATGTTGGAAACAGTTCTCTAACAAACAAAGATCTTATAAATCAGTTTGGAGGTTTTGAATTAAGCGATTGACCATCAAGTAACAGAGATGGAAGCTGAACTTGAACATTATGAACCAGACTGGAGGAAATTTATTGATTTTTTCATCACATTTTTATATTTTTTTCTATCATTTAATTTAAACTTACTGGAAAATGTTTCCATTATCATTCATAATGTGTAATAATGACCAAATACTGTTACAAATATTTGTACAATACTGTACAAAAATTAATTGAATAATTTTTGTTAAATATTGATTCGTTCCTACATAAAATATAGTGACAGTTTCATATGGGAGTGTTGTGTGGACTAAAATTATGTTTGAATATGAGCGTCCAGTACAGTAACACCTGCTAATGATGGGTAGAAAGTTTAGTAAGAAGAATAGGAATAGTCAAAAATCACATTTTAGCATGAACTCAACACCCCCTAAAGGAGAGAAATTTTTTGAAGGAATATGAAACCAAATATGTCTCTCATTTAGCAAAAAAGACCTAAGCCAGTTAATGTTAATCAAACCATACAAACGTTCAAAGTCTTTGGCTTTAAGTCGCTGTAATCCTGAATTATTGTTCCTTTTTATACGTAATGAGTCTTGTTTTTCCACATGAAGTTTAAATTTGCCAGGTTTATTGCTTTCCTTGCAGAATTGCCAGTGAATATGCTGGATAAATGACTCTTGATAAACATTCATGTTTAGTGAGAAAAACTCTGCCCAGAATAGAAATGAATGTCACGCTGTTGTTGAAATTGACTTTACACTTTTCGAAAGCTTTCCAGAAGTTCATTTCCTCCATTGTTTTCCTCCACTATCTTTGGTACTGTCAACACCAAGATAGATAATAACTGACTGATGATTTTGGTGGATTGGCAACAATTTACATTTGCTGAGACTTAGTTTTAAGCCAGATGCTTAAGAAAAAAAAATGATGATGATGACTGTCCTTTATGAATATTGCCGTGTCATATGCCAGCGGAGTAATCGCTAACTGTTCTCCCAAGACATTAAGTTTACAAAAAACAGAGTTTTTTATACGTATTGATAACATTTCTGTTGCAGTTAAAAAAGTAACGGTGAGATTGGACAGCCATGTTTAATTCCTTAGTTTATTAAAAATCTGGAAAAAAAAAAAGCCATTTGGTAATATACCTGCACTGTTTGTATCGTTATAGATTGATTCATATCTCAGACTCCGTCTCACTGAAGTATGGCGCTCTCTGTTTTTTCTCCACGCGTTTCCATGGTGACTCTGGAAATTGGCGATCTATTGAGAATGCCTTTATGTACTTGCCGTGCACGCATGTTAACCCAGGGTTACCAAGTCGAGCGTAGTTACGCCAACTCATATCTGGTCTTTTGGAACCGACATAGCCAGAGAAAGCAAGTTCAGGCGGATTTCAGCCAGAGTTCAGGGTGAAAGTCAGGGTAGTTTAAAGATGCTTCCTGGAATACCCCCCAGACCAAAGAACAGCCGAGTGACAGCTGTTTATTTCTCTACAGTATTTCTGTCTACGGTATTTTGGCTTCTTGGAGCCAGCAGGTACTTCCTGTTTGTATATGAGAAGAAGACCTTTACACTCCGGTCAATGGTTCCACCGAGTAATTTGTGTTCCAAACTGAAAGCAGAACCGCCTGCGTTTACCTTTGGTGTAAGCCACACAGTCAATGTCTGTAGGCTTGAGCCCCGCCTCCTCCAGCGCCTCCTCCAGGACGGTCAGTATAACACTCCGGTGGTGTCGCGCAGTGTCACTCGGCATGAACCCTGCAGAGCCCACAAACACAGAATTAGCTTCATACTTTGACATGCGCTCAGTGTGATGTGGGAGCAGATCTTACCTTGACCAGGGGGGGTGATGTAAGTCCTTCTCGGGTTGGAAAGCACTTCGCCATCCTTGATAATGCCAATACCAATCTTATTGGCACTGCCCTCAAACCCGATAACTATGGTCATGACAGCTGGAAAACTTTTATCTGGAAAGGAAAAATAAATCCAAAGACGTCTTTAAGGTTATAGAATTGGCAACCATGAGCCACGACCTCTTAGAGCTTCTATTGTCGTATCCTTGCAGCTTTCTTTGAAGGTCATTTATTAATTGTCTGTATCCTCTTTGTCCAGGTTTGTGAAGTTAGTGGTTACTGAAGCTTCTGCCACAACCTGGACACCAATGGAAGGAGGTGGAGCCACACAAGCTGACCATAAAAGGGTTTCTATTCAGAGAAATGCCTGACACCTCCCCCTATAACTGCAACATTAGACATCAGGCAACTTTGACAGTTCTACATCAAAAGCTGACGTCAATGTAATGTAACAACAAAGGAAACTTCAGAGCAAAGAAACACTTTGAAGATGCAGAATACCTCCTAAAAGACAATCTAACACAAAAACATATTTGTATTTTGAATAGAAACGGAAGTAATTTAGTTATTTTTACTTCAAAGTTGAATCAAACATGAAAACATTTTGGCACCAGAGGCAGAATTTCACCTATACAACCTTAAACCGGAGCACATAATTGGTAGCAGAGTAACAAAACCCTTAAACTAGCGTAAAAAATAAACCAGAATAGTGTTAAGATTTACACATTTACATAGACAAAAAGAAAATAGTTTCCTGAATCTATAAAAAATGCAGAGAAACAAAAAAGAAAAAGAAAAGAACAAAAAAATGAACATTCAGGTAGACTATAGACTAATATTCAACTTTCATAACAAGCTAACTTGAAAATGTATATATACATATTTTAAAATATTACCAAGCTTTATGCTTTCTTTCGTTCTCTCTTTCTTTCTTTCTTTCTTTAGCATGCATCAATTAAAATTCGTAAAACGATATTTACGTTCACATTTCTTAAAAGAAACTACAGTTTTTAAGCTATTTCTGCATGCGAGGTTTTAAGGACCCATGTATCGGTGGCTGAAAATATGCCTTATCATAACATTTTATTCACGGTCGCTTTATTACACTTTGTGGCAAGAATAAATGTTTAGTGGTTAGCGTGAATAAAAAAATTATTGTGTTATTTCAAAATTTAAGAACTGTATAGTAAATATATCAATATTTTTCACGTGTCAGGCACGTGTGGGGCAGAACCACTTTCGAGTGTGTGGGTCAACGTGAGCGCGTGTTTGTGGGAGTGACTGACTGGGGAGCACCGTCAAAGTGGGGTTTGCATCCTGTTGTGAACGTGCAAGTAAGGTTATTTGCATCTCCTTTTCCTAAAACGTCTCTAAAACAACCCGGCAATTAGCCGCATTTGCATTCGCCCGTTAATTTTAAGCTAGCATAAAGCTGCTTAGTTGTTCCACCAGAGCAGACGGGGCTGCTTCCATTCAACAATAGCAGGCCGCCTGCTGCAGTTTCACTGCTCTTCTTTGTTACACGACCAACGCTAGCTCCTTGTTAGCTCAACTCGTGTAAAACAAATCCGCGAATAGGAGATTCCACAGAGTTTAACACCTTTACGCACGGCACGCAGCCCGGTAAATATGCACAAAACACGTGTATTTTGCATATCCTCAAGTGTTACACAATAAAAGAGTGAAGATTTAAAATCCTCATCCCGAGTCTTACACACATGTTACCAGATTTGAGGCCTCCGGTTAAGGGATGATGTTCAGGATCCCAAAACATACGGATAGTTTCAAACTGTTATTACATTTCATCCAGTTAGATCCAGCCCTTTGTTTGCTTAAGAGGATACTTGTAACTTTTATTTTGACGTCAACCAAGACAATAACCCCTAACTTCCTCCTGGAAGTCAATTAGTTTAAACATCCCAAACACACTCCTCATTTTAAATAAACTTATAGGGGGGATAAAATCAGTATAATATCAAAGTATAGTAATTCTGAAGCAAGTTAAACAAATTTGATAATATTTTGTCTTTGTATCGATAAGGCTGACTTGTGGTGTGGTAGAATAAAAGTAGACAATAAAAAAGTTTGTCACAGACAGTGTCTTCTTCCAAAACACTATTTTGTGAGATTTAGGATATTTTTATGTTTTTAAAAAAAGTTTTTTATTTTTTAGTAAGTTTGTTTTAAGCTATATTTTTTAAAATCCTTTGAGGGGTTTTTTTTCCAACAATGTTCTTTAAAGTCAGTGAGGTTTGAATTCTGTCAGGCTTGGCTGCTGTTGACCTACACGTTTGTGGAATTCGTCAGTATAATCAGGCGTTCCTGTGTGTCCAGCGGCGCGTGTGTTGCTGTGTGTGCGTGTTGTGTGTCTGCGAGGAGTGTTTGCTGTCAGATCCAGTTCAAAGATGAAGAGAGGAAAGAAGACGGAGGAAGCGGCGGCAGCAGACGGGGAGAATGACTCCGGCTCTGGTTTGTGCCAAACCTGCCGCTTTGTTTCATTGTTTCGTTTTGAACATTTTCAAACATTTTCAATCCTTTAACGAAAGCTTCTGCAAAGAAACCAAAGAAGACTAAGGAACCCGAGGCCCCCATTCTGTACGAGGACCCACCCGACAAAATGACCAGCAAAGATGGCCGCAGCGCCAACATGAAGATTACGTCGTGGAACGTGGACGGGCTGAGGGCATGGGTGAAGAAAGGGGGCCTGGATGTAAGCTTACACCCAAAAAAAACATGTTCACTAGGGCTGGGTGTTATAGAATCTTTTATATCACAATATAGATTATTTCATATTAGGCGATAACAATAAATATCCCGATATAAACCAGATTACTATGTGTAACTATGAAATGTGTAATCATCAGCAGATTGTTTAGATTTAAATATGTATTTCCTATTTGAAACATAACAGATGCAGTGTAGGAAGATGATGCAACAGATAAAACAATGCATTTATGTTACAAAGTAAAATGAAAATTAAAGCAAAAAGCTTTCAAGTTCCAAAAGAGAACATAAAACAGAAACTGTTTGATCAGCTCTATTTAAAAACGAAACATAAATTTTACAAATAATCCTTCAGTTCTGACTGGATCCTATTAAAAATCACTGCATGTTCATGCACACACGTGAAGTGGCCGTGGAGGTGGAGCTTGTCTCAAGTCGCATTTTTTCACTCGTGTGCAGACAGCAGAGGAGGCGAAGACTAAAGAAATTCACCAAAAAGAGCTGATGAACAGGACTGCGCAAACATTTCATGCGGCGACTAACCCGCTAAGTTTTTCTCGCCAAAGAGAAGAAAATGCTCACAACCGCCGAGTGTTATTTTCTGACCCTTCAAAATAAAAGTCTATTATGATTTAAAAAATTCTGTTGCGATTCATATATTGTTATCGTTTTATGTGTGCTGTTATCCACTCTAAAAACGCTGACCTGTCGTTCTCAGTGGGTGCGGGAGGAGGCCCCTGACGTTTTGTGCCTCCAGGAGACGAAGTGCGCAGAAAAAGACCTCCCTGCTGAAATCACCTCCATGCCAGAGTACCCACACAAGTACTGGGCTGTCTCAGATGATAAGGAGGGCTACAGCGGGGTGGCCATGCTGAGCAAGACCGAGCCGCTCAAAGTCACCTATGGCATTGGTGAGTTATGAGTTCAGGACTGAAACGAACCGAGTCAGCATAAACACCAGCAGATCCTCACAGCCACTCACACTGAACATGATTGTAGCTGACATTTCTTGAATTATTTGCTGCAAAATAGTAATACTATTGAAAATTATGCTTTTCATCAAAAAGTAGTCAGCAGTTACTTCACTTAAAGGTGACAAACTTTCTTCAGCTGCTGGCTACGTTTGAGGCTCTAGCTTGCCATAAATCTTTGATCGCGATCAGATCTTTGTTTTTTTATTCTATAATCCTGGACTTATTTTACTAAGAAGGCTTAAACTTTAAAGTTTAAACAAGAGAGAAAAATGTTAAAGGAACCAGATTAGTCTCTGGTTCTAGACTTTTCTTTATAACTTGTCATTCAATGACAGATCTTGGAATCCTACAGGCAAAGAGGAGCACGACAAAGAGGGCCGTGTCATCACCGCTGAGTTCCCCACCTTCTTCCTGGTGACGGCGTACGTTCCCAACGCCAGCAGAGGCCTCGTCCGCTTGGATTACCGCAAAACCTGGGACGTGGACTTTCAGGCTTACCTGACTGAGCTGGACGTACAGAAGCCTTTGGTGCTGTGTGGGGACCTCAATGTAGCCCACCAGGAGATTGACCTGAAGAACCCCAAAGGGAACAAGAAGAACGCGGGGTTCACCCCTGAAGAGCGTGAAGGCTTCAGCCAGCTGCTGGCGGCCGGCTTCGTGGACAGCTTCCGCGAGCTCTACCCGGAGCAAGCCAACGCCTACACCTTCTGGACCTACATGATGAACTCCCGCGCCAAGAACGTGGGCTGGAGGCTCGACTACTTCCTGCTGTCCTCCTCGCTGGTGCCAGGCCTGTGCGACAGCAAGATCCGCAACAAAGCCATGGGCAGCGACCACTGTCCCATCACTCTGCACCTGGCTGTGTAGACGGTCAGAGAAGTCATCACTGAAGCCATAGTCTGCCCAGCCATTGGGATGGAGTCCTAGAGTCCTTCTAGAAAACCCGGTTGTGGTTCTGTACTGCTGTCTTTTCTTTCTCATAAACGTCCCTCATTGCAGCTCTTGTTTTTGTCCTGAGTGGATCCTGGGAGGTGCTGTAAATGCTGCAAACACTAAAAACGCTGTCTAAGCTGGCCTTTAAGGTGCTTCTGTCCTTGTTTGATATGCATCTGTAAAGCTCCTCTTCTTACCAACTGTTAGATGTTGTTATACATTGTTTTCAGATTTAAAAATAAAAGTGGATCAGACTTAAATGTGGTGCTTGAATGAACTGTTTTCTTTTTAAAGAGCCTCATGCAGCGAGAGCCAAATCTAAAAGTAGACTGAAAGGATCTGCCAAAGGTTTATAGCATGAAGCCAAAATCCTAGAGACTTCTATAGAAAAATAAAAAATAAACAGCTGTTTCTCAGTCATTCTATTGGTCAGAATAACCAGGTGGGCTCTGATACCTTTCTTTAGATGTTCTTGAAAATTCTCATTTTTCAAAAACATTTTTTTCTTTATTGCAAGTTATTCCAGTTATAGACTGACCAATCAGATGCTTCAATAAAAATAGGTGTTGGTGATGTAGGTACCAAAACTGTTCAGCCTGCAATAAGTGTTCGGGGTCCTGCGACTAATGATGACGTCACACAATTTGATTGGCTGTACGTTGGTCCGATGACGTGTAAGATAATGATTGGTCTGGATGAAGTACAGTACAATCGTAGAAGAAGTTATGAATTCCAATGTAAACAAAGCTCCAGCATAGAGCGAGATGCTCTTCTAAACGGGCTTTTATTATTGTTATGATTAGTATAAAGTGCGTGTTGCTTATGGTTTTGTAAATCCGTGCGGCCAGTGCTTTATTATTGGCCGAATGGACGCGGAACAAGGGTTAGGATTAGATTAATATGTAACACAAATTCACGATTGTTTGCACGGTTTCTCAGGACTTTTCATTCAACAGCCCCCTCTGTCATCCGCCTGCTCCTTCCGTCCCACCCAAACAAATTTTGCACACAGGCACATAGGGCTCCAGGAATTGGATGCATGCTGGCGGGGCTGCCTGGGGGTGACTCTCTTTGGGGTCGCGTTGGCACCCGCCCTCCATTCCACTTTTACTGGCATATTAGACACCTTGATTCATCTAGGGTCTTGTGGGGATGGTCTGGTGAACGGGGGCATGGTGAAACATCCGGGCTCATTTCTCACCAGTCCGCCCCACAATTTTAACCTTTGCTTTAGGCACCACACACACAGCAAATACACACTACACACAGAGGGACCCCGGGGTGGGGGTGGGTTCTGCTGCTTGGCAGCAGTGGAGACAACCGGAGACCTGCATATTTTACCTGCAGCACACACACTGCACACCCACACCACAATACATAGGTGGGAGTGGGGAATGGTGGCCGGTCTTCACCTGCCTGGTCCTTCTAAGGGCGGCCTGGCGTGTGGGGATCATGTTGGCTGGAGTGGTGTCCAGGTGTACGGTGCTGGGGGGGGTTGGTCGGCCAGAGGGGGTTTCTGTGTGGCAACGGGGGGTGGGGGGCAACCAGAAGAATGTGGTTTTTATATGGTTGCCATAAAAATATTGACTCAGGTGAATCATTGCTTACTCTCATCATCTGGCTCCAAATGACGCTGTTCGTATTGTTAAAAAAATGGTGACTGAATCCGCTTCATTTGGCTGCCAGTAAAGAATTTGCTACGCGTGACTCGCTCACTCCAGTTTTCACAGTCAAGGGTTTATAGGTTTCTAACCAGAAACCCTCTGTTGGGTACAGTGGCCCTGAAGTGCAAATCACATCAACAAATTAAAAAACAACATAACATTTTAGAAATTAAAAGAAAATTCTAGAAACCAAAACACAATTCTAAAAAAAAAAAAAGAGAACAAAAAAAAGAGCTTTAATATGTTTTTGCTTTGATTGGTTGATGAAATTCAGACTTCAGGGGCCCCATAATTGGATTATTTAAAAGAATTAAAACAGTCCTGATTTAAAAACTGGAAGTTGACGGTGTTATTTTGCTATTATGAGGTACCACACAGCTGATGGGAGCTAATGAGAGAACATGATGATCTTTTAATCAGGCTTTGCCTTTCAATTAGCAGACTCAGCACAGTAAACCACTGCTGCAGAAACTGTAATGTCGATACACAAAGAGAAACATGAGATCAGGTTTTTTCTCTCTTCCATTGATGCTGTACTTTCGACAATCTTCCCACTGGAGGTTGTCATCATACGCTTGAGAAAACAAGACGCTAGAGATCATAACAAAACACAATCATTTGATCAAACTAGTAGACTTAAGTTTATTTGGTTAATCATGTGATTGTATTTTAGTTTGTTATCAATACTTTGGCCCCACTGAAACAACCCCATCTCATGATAATGCCCCCACAGACAGCACACAAAAGCTCAATGTTCACTCTACTTTACACAAGTCCAGCACACAGAATGAAAACAAACATTTTCTTTGGTTACACACATTAAAAAGTTGGATCCTTGACTTTTCTAACCCTTGTTCACAGTAGTGTTCATGACACGTGTGTCCTCTGATGCATTTTCAGGTGATAGGACTGCTTGAACCCTTTCCCACACTCCATGCACAGATAGGGCTTCTCGCCTGTGTGCGTTCGTTGGTGCCTCTTCAGGCGGTTGGCGCTCAGGAAGCTCTTGTCGCATTCGGCGCAGGTGTACGGCCGCGCTCCTGTGTGGTAGCGCAGGTGGATGGTGAGGTAGCACGACTGGGTGAACTTCTTATCGCAGTAGGAGCACTGGAAGGGCTTATGGCCCGTGTGGAAGCGCTCGTGCTTCAGGAGCTCTGCGTGGGAGAAGAAACCCTTCCCGCAGTCGGAGCACAGGTAGGGCCTCTGGCCTGAATGCGTCAGCTCGTGCCGGATCAGCGTGGCCTTGTAGACGAAGCTCTTGTCGCACTGCGAGCACCTGAAGACGTTCTCTCTGGTGTGGCAGCGCTCGTGCTTCTTCATGTTGCGCTCCCTCTTGAAGCTCTTCCCACAGAAGGAACACATGAAGGGCATTTCCTCGGAGTGGATCTTCATGTGGCTCAGTAGGCCCCCCTTATACAGGAAGCCTTTCCCGCATTGGGTGCAGGTGTGCGGACGCTCCTTTTGATGAGTCCGTTGGTGCGCAGTGAGCGCTGCCCGGTAGGTGAAGCTCTTCCCACAGCTGCAGGCATGAACTCGTTCCTCCTGGTGGGTTTGGATGTGTCTTTTAAGGTAGCTGGCACAGCTAAAGCTAAGGCTGCAGCGAGGACATTTGTACGGGGCCTCCACCTTGTCCGCATTCATACCATGAGTCCTCAGGTGCCTCACCAGCGCCGACCTCCATGAGAAGGTCTGCCCGCATTCAGAGCACAAGTACTCCCCATCCTCCATGTGGCCCCTCTGGTGTTCAGTCAGATCTGCTGCAGACCTACAGAGCTCCCCGCAGATCAGACACGTGTACTTGTGTCCAGACTTGTGAGTCTGCTTGTGCCTGTCCAGAGACTGTTTGAAGGAGAAACGCCATCCACACTGAGAGCAGGAGAAGGGCCGCTCCCCTGTGTGGACCCGCCGGTGGGCTTTTAGTAAAGACAGGAACCTGAAGCTCTTCTCACAGTCCGGACAGTTAAAGTGTCCTTCTTCATCAGTTGATACCTGACAGGTAGGCTTTTCCTCTGCAGTCTCCTCAGGCTGGACTATGCTCTCATCCTGGAAGTCCTGACCTAAAGAAGACTCCATTGATAAATCTGATAAACAGAAAATGTGAAAACATATTTAAGATAGGCTACATTTTATTACACCATGGTCCAGGTGAATTCTGGATTCTGATTGGCTGCAGGGTGTTCATTACATATTGATAATAGACACCTAAAAAAAAAGTTCAAGTCACATGGCCTGAATGCTCCCTGTTATTGTGCTCCTTAAACATTAGTTGGTAACTAGAACAACGGAAACTTGGAACATAGGTGGACAGACAACAGAAAGACAGGAGAAAAGACAGATGAGTGACTGGTGGAGATCACGGGGGGACCAAGTGAATGACCTAGAGAGCTGGGACCAAAGTAACAAAGGCTACCATCAGGAGCACACCAGGGATTCAAGTCCTGCAGTGCCAGACGTGTCCCCCTGCTAAAGCCAGTACATGAGCAGGCCTGTCTAAAGTTTTCTAGAAAGCATTTGGATGATCCAGAAGAGGATTGGGAGAATGTCATATGGTCAGATGAAACTAAAATAGAACTTTTTGGTTAGAACTCTAATTATTGGGTTTGGAGAAGAAAGAATGCTATAAATTTTTAAATGTGATTTCGAAAGAGCCATACAATAATGTAGCGTCCCTGTCCCACACTGAGGCACGGAGACTTAACCTCTTTTAAGGTTCTTTATTCTGGTTACTGTAGACTGCAACAAACGCCGAGCAACTAATTCAGTAACTCCTGATTCCCTCCCGCTGAGACAAGAGCGCTTCTCCCACTTTATATTCCCTGCTCCCGCTCCAGCGCTCCCATTTCCCTTATTCGGCCCATAGCTGAACCCCATTGGTCCAAACTACCTAACAACAGGCTGAGTGACAAAACTGAGAGCCAATCAGATCTCTGCTTGATGCGTTCATGCGTTCCAGAACTTTTAATGTGGCCCAACAGCGGACCCAACTAAGTCCACTACAATATGTTTAAAACTAAAAATACAAGTGAATGTGAGAATTTGATGTAATTTCAACATTTTAAAAGTACAATAAGTCTGTGGATTCTTTTTAATAACATGGTTATGCTGTTGCTAATAAATGATGAGTATTTCTCCTGGTGGTTTTGCTGATGGTCTAGTCTGGTTGATACGTGGTGAGTTTCTGCTTCATGCAGGCGTTGAGACTTTTAACGTGATCGTAGGTCTGAATGTTCTGTAGATGTGACAAAGACGTGGAGCCAAACACACACTCACACACTGCAGTGAGTGACGGGCAGCGGGTTTTACGTTTTTACAATCCCTGCGCGATTCACCTGCTGCCTGCCCCCCCCCCACCCCCACCCCCACCCTCTGCTTTCTTCCTCACACATCCCATCCCCGCAACTGCGCGCTCTCTCAGAGACGGGAGCGCGCAGGTTTAGCCACAGCAGTTAATAGGTTTCCGGCTAGTATAAACTCTGTGAAATAATAGATAATAGTAAACTGAGTGCTGGCGCAGATTTTGTTCTCTCCAAGCACCGCTACTACTGCGCGCCCCTCTGGCATCGCATCGCGCACGAGAAGGACTGGTCTAATGAAAAAAAAGGATAATTAAAGATTTGTCTGCGAGCCATATGTGACCATCAAAAGAGCCATATATGGCTCGCGAGCCATAGGTTCCCGACCCCTGCTGTAAAGCATGGGGGTTGAAACATCATGGTTTGGGGCTGTTTTTCAGCAAAGGGACCAGGACAACTGATCTGTGTTAAAAGTATCACATAACTTTTGTTATTGACCAAATACTTGTTTTCCACCATAATTTACTAATTCAATGAACAAGACAACGATTTTCTGTTTTTTTCCCCTCATTTGGTCTCTCATAGTTGAGGTATACCTATGAACAAAATGACAGGCCTCTCATCTTTTTAAGTGAGATAACTTGCAGAATTGGTGGCTGACTAAATACTCTTTGCCCCACTGTACCATTGTGGCCGCAATTGTTTTTTTTTTTATTTCTGTGTCAGAGTGGGACCTCTGTTTTTTCTGAGGATCTTTGTGTTGCGACTGTTTTCTGGTGTGGTGCTGGACAGATGTGCCTTCTGATTGGACCACAGTTGATGAAAGCAGCTTTTAAATCTTCAAGTGGACCTTCAGTCCTCTGCTGTAACCTGTCTTTAGCTCAAAGCTCCTTTTTACTTTGTAACACCTGTGACCTGTGTGCAGATTAGTGTGTTTTATTGTGTGTTCAGGACTGCTCTCTAGTCTCATTTTGTGTTAATTATATGTCAAGCGTACGTGTTTTCTCCCCGTTTTGTTTAGTTTTTACTTGTTTTCTTTCATTTTCAGGTAAGACTTCTGGATTTTGATAGGTGGGTTTTTGGGCCTCTGGTTCAGCCTTTAGCTTCACCTCTAAGTTATTTTTGTTTGTTATTTATCATTTTGGTTGTGCTTGAAGGCATTTATACCACTTTCCTTCTTTGGTTAGTTCTCATACACCAGCCGCATACAGCGAGCTGCAGGGTCTGTAGCAGTTCCCATGACAACGCTTCACTCCGCATAGCAAATAATCTGCTTCTTATGAAGAATAATTTAAACGTTGTCAATCTGATTTTCTGTTTGCATCTCTCTGTAAAATGAAATAATGAGCTCATGAAATCCAGATCTATGGAAACAGAAACCTTCATACACAAGTAAACATTTACACAGAACTGATTTAAAAACAATGTTTTCACGCTCGACTCACCCTTCTTTGTGATGACTGGAGATCCATAAGAATGTTCTGAACTGTAACAGAGGAATAAAATAAACACATTCAGAGTTAGTTTCAACACATGCATGTTTTCCTACATTTCATTCAATCCAAAAATGAATCTTATTTAGACCAGCAGGCTTACACACGGCTTAAATGCAAATGTATTGTTGTGTTTATGTATCATTACGGTTATAGGGTTATTTGTTCACATGCTTGCAGTGTTCACATAGCTGGAATAGTTTGTTTCTGTGCAGAGAAACGCGAGGAAAGTAAAAGGTTTTAAAGAAAAGACAATTGTTGTGGTGGAGAAGTCCAGTATATTGAGTTTAGACTACCTAATGCTGCGTTCACCATGAACGAGTTTGTCCAGTTTCAATGTTAAGGCAATGGTATAGACATGATCAGAGGTCCTGTGGCGCTATGTGAGCACTGGGTGCAGCGCATCCGCCCAGCAGCAGCGGGATTTGGGCGGCGCAGCATGTTCAGAGTTCAGATATTTAAACTTTGGCGAGGTCCATGGATCGCGTCAACAAATCATTCAGCTTTGGGCACGCGACGTGTTCAGTGACTCGATCAGTGGGTGAAGTAACGATCCAATATAGAGGATCGATGAGAGCGTTCTCGTCCTAAACTTCCATCTATTTTCTTAACACTCTTTATCCCTTTCTGGGCCATGGGATTGCCGGAGCCTGTCCCGGCTACTGCTGGGCAGAGGTGGGGTACACTTTGGACAGGTTGCCAGCCTGTTGAAGGGCCCAGGGGGCTAAAGTAAGCGTACCTGGCTTAACGTGGGACAGCAAGCCTTCAAAATGGGTCAGAGAGAGACGGAAAGACAGCTGAAGCTGGCTGTCATTCAGACGCAGCTCCAGCAGTGGGAGTGAAGATCACCGCACCGGGAGAATAAATCAAGGGTGAACTTGAATAAATCAAGTTAAACCTTAAATAACGTATAATATTTTGCTCTCCATAAAAATTCTATCAAAACTATACCAATATGAACATGCTGCAGAACAAAACAAAGAACATCTGGAAATATAAATAAGAAATCAATCAAGTCATTCCGTTTTCTTTGCTCTTTTGTAATTTTTATTTAGAGATGGACTCCTGCATCATTTTTAGCAGTAATTTCTTTTCTGCTTGGTGTGTGACGTCCTGTGTGTGTTTATGTGAAACATATCAGAGGGATTGGATTTTTTTTAAATCCTGTTATTGTCATTTTTAGGTCTTATAAAACATTAACAACTAAATCATAGAACTCATCAGTGGGGTTACTCCAAAATGATTTGGCATTTTCCTAATTTTGTGAAACACCAACAGTAACAATCCTCTAAAAAACCTCAAAACAAATGATCTTTTGTTTATCCATGATCTCAAAAAGCGCAGCTGTTTTACTGCCTGCATTACCTGAAATACTGACACCAACTAAATGACAGGCAGACCTAAAAAATACCATTTATATGGAAAATAAAGACATAATAAAAATGTTGACAATAGTTTATAAATAATGACATTATTAGCATGAGCTGAGTGATCCAACAGCACATGATGATCCAGCTGTTGCGCAATCTAGGCTGCGCTCCGTGCTCACCTCGCTGCCTGCACCCACTACCCCAAAAACAGGAGCGGGCGCAGCTGCGGGGGTGCCAATACGCAGGTTTCAGACCATTCAAAGTCTGTGAAATAACAGAAAGCCGATAGTGGTGCATCTGTTTTTTCTCCCGGGCATGGGGATGCCGCCCCCCTTTAAATTTGCGCTTCGGGCAATTGCCCGTACTGCCCGTGACTAAAACTGCTACTGGCGTCGAGCAGCAAAGAGAGGCGTCTGACGTGCGTTTGATGCGCGAATCGCGTTTGGTGTAAAAGTAGCTACAGGGGAACAGTACTGTGAGGAAATAAAACATGACTGAACATCAGAGAGGATTGAAGAAGACTCTACCAAATGAAAGGCCTCGGAGTCGGGGGGCGTGTCTTCCTGGGGTCCTTCCGCCTTTGGCTGCTCATGTGCTTCTGCAGGTTAATCACCTGGATCTTCATGGTTGGAGTGCGTTTTCGTCCACTTGTCCGTACTTTCATCGGGATGTCACTGTTTGACACTTCAGCAGCATCACTGCTGGAACCCCGCTGACCCCTCAGGAACTCCCTTCTGCTGTCATCGTCTCTTCGATCCTCTGGTTCTGTGTGATCTTGGCTGATGCACTCTGCAACTCTTTCATCCTCGCCGCTGTCTGACGCTTTGTCTACCGATCCACCGTCCTGGTGAGTTTTCAGGTGCCTGGTAAGCGACAGCTCCCAGCTGAACCTCCGGTTGCACTGCGAGCAGGTGTATGCGCGGTCCTGCATGTGCACGTGCTTGTGCTCGGTGCGCGCTGACAGAGAGCGGAACGTCTCCCCGCAGACTGCGCAGACGTACGTGCGTCCACTTCTGTGCGTGTGTCGGTGCCGGTCCAGGGACTGCCTGAAGGAGAAGCTGCGGCCGCAGTCGCAGCAGTGGTGGGGGCGCACCCCGCTGTGGATTACGCTGTGTGCCAGCAGGGAGGAGGCAAACTTGAACCTCTTATTGCAGTCTGGACACTCATGCAATCCCACAGTGGTTTTATGCTGAGAACATGCCTCCTCCTCCACTTCATTTCTGCTGCTCTTCTGGTCAGAAGACACAGATAAAGCATCTTCATCCGCTGGGCCAGCAACTTCAAAGCATTTTTCTGCCACCATTGCTTCAGTGTTTGAGCTTGCAGCAATTACAACCTCTGCTGATTCCGACACAGTGATGATTTCAACAGCAACATCCTCCACCAACGGTGCAGCACTGAAACTTTGCTGGGGATGGGACAGGCTGGGCTGCGCTGCAGGTTTCGAAACTTTCCAGCATGAAACAGCAGAGAGTGAGGAAAGGATGGTTTCACCCATGCAGGATGGAGGGACTGCATGTAAAAGGGAGGTTAGTTATTTGAACTTTAAGTAGCATAATGGATGCAATTAAACCAAGACTCACCATGTTGCTCCAAATGTCCTAGGTTTTTGTGGTGTTGCAGCAGATTTTTCAGATCAGAAGGATCAGAAAGTGTCTGCAGACAGTTGTCAACCACGAAGCTTTCGTTTCTGAGCCAGGAGGTGGTCTGAGAGAAACACCTGACAGGAGTTAGGACTCTGAGGTGTCAGAGTGTTGTCTTATCATTCAGTACAAAACCCTGAGCAAAAACTAGAAATTACCAGCGGACCTGAATGAGGCAAACTCTATTAATGAAAGCACAGGGTAAACTCATTAACAGCTCAAAAAATCATTACAGAACATCCAAAACCCTTCAAACGCTGAATCTCTGATGCTTTGAGGAATCAAAAGCGTCTTTACTTCACTTCCACAAACATATATTGAAATTCTAACTACCGGTAAAAACCTCCCTCAGAGAACTGCTGAAACTGTGGGAATTCACTCCAGAGAGGGGTTAGGTGTTTTGCTCAAGGACACAAGTCTGGGGTTTGAACCATGTGGCAGACAGCTGCTAAACCCGCTAAGCTACAGCTGCAGAGAAACAGCCCCAAATTACCCAACAATTACCAAAACACTGAGCAGAGGGTTTTCCAGAACAAGTTACCGTAGCTGAGCAACTGCTCCACACCTCTGAGTCTTTGAGGAAACTTGAAATGTTTCACATTTTTGACAATGTTGTGTTTCTAAAGCTATGGGAACAGTTTGGAACGACCTATTGACCCATCTCCATAAAGGCACGGAGGAGAGGCTCTGGTGAGTCAAACTTAGGCTATGTCCGAATTCCAACACCTGCCGACTAAAAACTATATAGTGTGGCACTGTGTAGTGCCCTGGATTTTAAAAGCAATTTGGACACCATACTCACTACATTTTTTTAACGGTTGCTATGACGTCATAGATTTCATAAAGTTAAAATCTAATTGATAAGAGCGTTTTACAGCTATCATTTATGAGTTTACTGTCCTCTGAAGATAATAACGTTGTTGGTTAGTTAAAAAAAACACGTATTTATTATTTTTGCCATTATTTTGGTAAAAATTGTTCAGACGCAATGCATTCTGGTCTATATTCGCCGATCTAGTAAGCATTAATGCACACTGGTTTTTTGCAGACTTCTGCAAAATTTCTAGGGCAATCGATTTTGGAATTGTAGATTTGGAAAAAAAATGGCAAACGAATTATATAGTGCACTATATAGTGAGTAATGTAGGAATTCTGACAACCTCATACTGCTGAAGCGGCAACACTCGTCACCTCCTAAATGAGACTGATCTGAAAACAAACCAGAGCCAGGCCACTTGACCAATAGGTGGCTTGTGTGTACAGAGGCATATGCTATTAGCCGGATCAATCAAATGTCCCCAGAAGCCTAAGCGGCCAGCAGCAGGACGGCTGGATCAGATGGAGTCTTGCTTCCAATCAGAGAGGCACACGGCGTGTCTCTGAGAGCCATAGTGGCCCTCCACCAGGGACCCGGCACGCAGCCTGGCTGGCAGAGGCTCTCAGATGGCTGTCAGAATCAGCGCTCAGGGTAGTTGAACACGCATGTGCAGCGATGTATGTCTCAGAGGATGTTCAATTGGGCATTCAGCATGTCAATCAGGTGACGTACTTCACGGTGAGGAGGATGATTTTTGGAAAAACCAGTGTTCAGTAGCGTTGAATCAAGATGATCTAGCCATTACCATGGAGACAATACATTGCTCCAATACACATTGATGTATGACATCACCACAAACACTGTCCAGTTAAAGACAGACACAACAGACGGACAACACAAATGTGAAAACAAAAACTTTTCTAACCTTCTAAAAAATGTTAACTACTGTTCCAATGCTCTTGGGTTTTGTGAAAAATCTTCTTGGCTCACCTGTTCCAGGTCAGGGACCGGCAGCAGCTGAGCAAGCCGACAGACAAACTCTGAAAACAAGGTCTGCAAGTCGTCGTCGTACTGAGGACCGTACTCTGCAGGAAACACCTCCTTCAAAACAGTTTCAAGTAACAGTTTTAACTTCAAAAAGATCTCGTTCTACATTGGGACACATTCAAACCCACATAAACGTAGCAATAATTACAGTTTAAATGTGTCAGTTTCCAGCTGAGTTTGTTTTGACAGTGGAGGAGCATCCTCACCGTGAAAAAGTCTCTTTTTTGTCCCGGATCTTTAAGCAGAATCTGAATCATCTCAAGAAACTTCTCTGTTACTTCCTGCTCTACCAGATCTCCACACTGCAACAGAGAAATTAAGAAAGTTAGATGGATGTATGGATGGACCAATAAGATTAGAAAAATTAAAATCTATTCATTAAATAATGCAATAAAACATTAAAAAAGATGGAATTAGTTGTTATTTATGCTCAGTCAAGACGTTGTACTGTCTAACAGCATGAGGGACCAAAGACTTCCACAAACACAGTCATATGTAAACATGAACGTGTATGATTTCAATAAAAACCAGGAGCGGTTACGTCTGTAGGGGAAGGGCGTGTGGCTCGGATCTTCTCCAGGTAAGAAAGGATGCATTCTGGCTTCACTGGCTCTTCACCTTGGCACAGCTCCAGGATGTACTAATGGAAAAGGAAAAAGGAGCACAAACTTATTGAGTTCACATTGTTTGATAATCATTTTTCGTAGTTTGCATGAACAGGTAAGTTAAATTCTCTTTAAAGCTCCTTTTCCAGCACATAAAACATAAGTGAGAATGCTTCCATTTATCAAGACAATCAAGACACTTCAATGACTACTGTATAAAAAAGAAACTGTGACTTTCTTCTCTTATTAGTTTGAAGAAATTTGTTATTGAAACCATTAAACTGTAATGCTTTTAAAAGAAAGAAATGATCCAGTTAAATACGAGCAGTTTGGGTTTTTCAGAGACCCCCCTTCGTGGTTTGTCCTGATGACTGAAACCTCTCAAAGCTCACCCTTGATCTCAACCCCACAGTCAGCTGCCACCTGTGCTTGGCCATCAGCAGCTCTGGGACCATGTCCCCCACCATCGACACAAACTCCGCCACATCCCAGTAGCTCTTCACGTCCTGTTTCTTCAGCACCTGCCACATGGAGGCCGTCAAGAGCTGGAAGGGGGGAACCAGGAGGCGGAGAGAGGCCAGAGGCAAAGAGTCCTCTGAAAAAACAGAGAGTGACTTTTCATTGTTGTGAATATGTTCTTTCCATAAAGAAAACTCATCCGAATCTTTTTACTGTCATTATAACAGTGAATTACTGTGAAATTTAGAGCATCTAAAGATGAAAGGTAATCCCTGTGCCAAGATGCAACATATAACTTAGAAACAAATATGAATAAAAATAAGTAACCAATATAAACAGGAGTCCAATTCCCGACGAGGGTAGTGTACGTGTCATCGAGTGGCTTGTTTTGTAGGTGTTTTTCTCAGTCACATGGTATTGGCCCTGATGGACCGGTAGCCTCTGCTGGCAGGCAGCGGATGGGTGCAGTCTTCTATGATGCTTAGGACGGGGCGGCTGATAGTTCTCTCTGTTGACCTCACCGCTCTTTAGAGCCTCTGCCGTTCTGCTTCCGTGCAGAGGAGATGCAGTGGAGCTCGATGGCTGAGCGGTACAAGGTCCTCAGCAGGTCCAGGTGGATGTCAGTTCTCCTGAGCGGCCTCAGGAAGAGCAGATGCTGAAGGGCTTTATTTAGGATGAGGATTTTGGTGTTTGAAGACCAAGTGAGGTCAACTGAGATGGTGGATGTGGAGAGGGGGGATGTCACCTCTGCACCTCCTGAAGTCTAGGATGACTCCTTTGGTCTTTGTAGTGATTACTACAGGGGCGACACCTCGTCCCTGTATTCACCCTCACTTTCTCCAGTGATCAGCCCCACTATGGTTGTGTAATCTGCAAACTTGACTATGGTATTGCTGGTGTGGGCTGGTCTGCAGTGTGATGATTATCAGCCAGATGCTCTTTTTCCGCAGCAAACACAAAACTCAACCAAGAGTGGCTCTCAAAACCTTCTCTCAAACCCAACTGAACCAGAACATTTGTGATAATTAAAGTCCCACTCCGATCATTTTTCGATCTGTTTTCAAAGCGTTCCCAGTGATCTTTTACATACGATAATGCCGTTTTTAGCAAACATAAAAAACTTGTGTCGTTTTCTAGGACGTAGTTTCTGCAGAGCAGCAGGAGTTCATCAGAAATTCACCTGAGTTGTGGGCAGGTCTGTTGCCTTTCCTGACTTCCCATCATCCCTTTGTTTACACTCTGTCCAGCCAGCTTACAACCTCTCACAATAACATTAGCAGTCCAACAAAAATGGTGAACACTATTGGAGGTATCCAGCCGTACAGAACATACATGGATCTATCAAGTCGTCTGCAAGTGAATGCATCAGAATGGAGCGGAATAAGGAACTTGATCTTTTTCAAACTGTATTTTTTGATCTGCTCCTGATTCACAACAATTTAAATAAAGAAATACGAAGAAATTCAATTGTTTTTTTTAATTTATTTATAATTGTCCTCCACCATGAGAAAAATGCTACAAGAACATGTTAAAAATACCAAAAACACTATTTTAATAAGAGTAGGTTTTTAATCTGAAACCAATGTTAGGAAAGGTTTGATCTTTCTGTTTTGTTGTGGTTCTATCACTACAGAACTGGACGATGCGGACATTTTATTCTCAGATAATCCACCTATCTACTGTTTTTTTCTGATGTGAAATAAAGTTTAAATTATGTATTTTCAGTGACTAATTGTTGGTTTCTAGCTGGCAGCGATAAGAAGCTGTTGCTTGAACTCAGTCTCAGTCTTTGGGTGCGTGTTCAAGAACAACACAGCGTTGCTCATAAACAGAGTTTCCTCTGCTGGTTTCTCGCGTGTTTGATCCATTATTAACACAGCTTTAACTTTTATTCACATAAAGATGTCGGCAGAAAACCTCTAGATGAAATGAAAACAAATAGACGATTTGAACAAGCTAGATATTAGATTAGCTCAGCTATTAAAACCAAACTGCGCATGTCTGTTTACAAACACTAAGGAGTCTGTGGCTGAAACTCACTGTTATTCATCGGCGTTTTTTCTGATTCTCCGGGGTTTTTCGACAGAAACCGGCCTTTGGAGACGACCGTTCGATCACCTGTGTCCATTCATCTGCTGCTAAAGTTTGACTCGATGCTGTTATTTCACAGAGCAGCTATGTTAAGCGGCCTTTCAAGGCTGGAAACCAGAATAAACGTTGGGCTAACTACCTGAAGCCCATGTCCTATGCTAAATAGATATGCGTTTCCATTGCCAAAGCGAGCGTTCTTCTTGTGATTTTATTGGCCGGAGGCACCAGCGTGAAGGCGCGTTACCGCCACCTACTGAGTTGGAGTGTGGGTCAGAGGAAGGACTACCTAATCAACCATAACTTAAAAAAAAAAAACTCCCCCGGCTAGATTCTCCTCAATAACCTGGTTCTTTTCAAAAAAGCATATTATCACACAATGTAAATTCTCCTCCCCTCCCAAAAGCTTCTTCAAACTCAGCTGTTCACCCTCTTTCAACTGTACCCTACTTTCCAGTTGTCGTCTTTCTTCTCCATATAGTTCACAATGACATAAAACGTGTTCCACTGACTCTTCCCCTTTCCCGCACTCACACAAACCAGTTGGGTGTTTCCCTATCAGATGCGATGTATTATTTAAACCAGTGTGTCCCATCCTCGACCATGATATTATGCCGTGATCTTTAGTGTTTACTCTGATGTTCATACCTCTCCCTACTTTGTCTTGAATACTAAATAAATGTCGACCTTTCCTCTTCCTTTCCCATTGTGTCTGCCATTGTTCCATAATACGCCTCCTAATAATCGCCCTAATTTCTGTTCTAGCGAATGGAATTTCCATCTCTAAACCCCGTTTCAATGCCCTTTTAGCATCAGCCATTTCATTTTCCTCCACCCCCCTATGTGCTGGTACCCACATAAATCTAATGTTTATTTTCAATTTTTCCGACCTGAACAAACTCTCATAAATTTTCAGATCATATAATATATCTGATGTGACTGCACGGTGGAGCAGTGGTTAGCGCTCTTTCCTCACAGTTAGAAGGCTTCCAGTTCAAGTCCCGGCTGGGGGACATGATCAGTTTTGCTATGCTACGTAAACGACCAAAACAATTTCTAATTAAAAGGCTGGTGATATGGCAAGCTACGCGAGGCAGACCCAGGTGCTGGAACCTGGAAGGAACACACAGGTGAGTAGATGGTGAGTAACATTTTAATGTAATACGGAGTAGCTTGAGATCATGACGTGGCTGGAGGTTGGAGAACAGCAGGAGAAGTTGCTGGAAGTATCTTGAGGTAGTTGTGGCTTGAGGCGAGGTAGGTGGTCGGAGTTGGCTCGTGGCGTGGCTTGAAGCCCTTGAGGTTCCGAGAGATTCTGTGGCTCAGGAGATCTGGTGACTCAGGTGTCCACTCGTGGTTTGAATGTCCTGAAGGCGAGGCAACAATAAGGTTAGACGTGAACATGAACACTTGGCAAAAACTAGACTAGAGACCAGGTTATGCACCATCAGGGGCAACGAACTGGCGAAGAATGCTGGTTCAGGATCTCCTTAAGTAGGCCAGGTGGGTAATGAGGTCTGGGATGCATCAGGAGCCAAGCAGAGAGGGGAGGGGAAGGAGAGCTGACAGAGGCACCATGACAGTCCCCCCCCCCCTCAATGACCGCCTCCAGGCGGTCCAGGACGCCGTTCCGGGTGGGCCAAGTAGAAGTCTTCAATCAGGGAGGGGTCCATAATGAGCGAGCAAGAGATCCAGGACCACTCCTCAGGACCGTAACCCTCTCAGTCGATGAGGAACTGGAACCCACGGCCATGGCATCGGACATCCAATACCCGGCGAACCATGAAAGCGGGAGCGCCATTGTTGACAGGGGCGGTTGGAGAGGAAGCGGACAGCGGGCACAGAGGACTGTCCATAACAGGTTTAATTTGCGAGACATGGAATGAAGGGTGTACTGAAGGGTAAGAGCAGCAGGAGTTTCAGACGGACACAGGAAGGATTGATGATCCTGTCGATCTCGTAGGGTCCAATGTACCGGGGAGCCAGTTTACGGGAAGTGGCTTGGAGGGGGATTTTCCGTGCCGAGAGCCAGACCCTCTGTCCAGGCTGGTAAGTGGGTCCCACCACCCTGTGTCGATTGGCGATGCGGCAGTTGCTCTCCTTGGTGCGGAGGAGAGCAGCCCTAGTCTGGCGCCAGATGCGTTGGCAATGCTGGAGATGTTGGTGGACCGATGGCACCGCCAAATCGAATTCCTGGGACGGAAAAAGAGGTGGTGAGTACCAGAGGGCGGCCTCGAACGGAGACACCTCAGTAGCGGAGGAAGGATGAGGGTTGTGGGCGTACTCAATCCAAACCAAATACTGGGACCAGTCTTTGTGATTTTGTGCCACCAGACAACGGAGAGCCACCTCCAGCTCCTGATTCGCCCTTTGACTGAGGATGATATCCAGATGTGAGACTGACCGATGCTCCGAGGGCGGAGCAAAAGGCCTTTCAGACTTGGGAGACAAATTGGGGTCCCCTGTCCGATACAATATATGACGGGATGCCATGGTGATAAAATACAAAGTTGACCAGGGTGTTAGCGGTTTCAGTGGCGGTGGGCAGTTGAGGAAGGGGAATGAAATGAGCCATCTTAGAAAACCGGTCAATAACGGTGAAAATGACAGTGTTACCATGAGAGGGTGACAGACTGGTGACGAAATCAACTCCGAGGTGAGATGAGGGGCGACTAGGAGTGGTTGAAGTAGTCCAGCTGGAGCAAGCAGAGTTCGAAGACTTAAGGCCCGTACACACCGGGATGAATTTCGCAATCGATATTCGCCGACATTTAACGTCTCATGGCTAAACAAAGGGCACCAATGTGAGTGTGCTCACCGACGCGAAAAATCGCCACGCGTCAAAGCGTCACTTTTTAAAAAACACCTCAGGTTCCTTTTTTTGGTTTGACGTGCCGCGTCGAAAACTATACAACCAATGAGAATGGCGCTTTTGCACACGTGTCTGGAGCTTCTGAAGTTACAGTAAAACACAACTTGGGGGCGCTCAAACACAAAACTGCCTTTCTGAGCACACATACCAGCAAAGAAGATAGACGCCAAGTAGCGTTTACACTGCCGCAAAGAAATAATGACGGACATTCTAAAATATCCCCGAAAACGCTCATGATACATTTTCAGCTCTTGTACCAGTCGATAAAACTCACCATGTTCTTCTCTTCTCGTAACTATGGGATGTACCCAAAATCGGCGTCTTTTCCGGCGTCTTTCATCATTCAACAGAACAATAATTTCTTCATCACTGGAACTGGAGCTGAAGCTACTGGTGCTTGAAATATTCATGTTTTCTTTGTATGATTCTGACAAGCACGTAAATACTGGCTCTCTTCTTCTGAGTGAAAAGCGACCACCTTGTGTACAGGAGTATTTCTGTTTTACATTAAGCGCCATCTAATGTCAGGGAATGAAATTGCATGTTGGCTCAGCTCATCGTCAGCGAAAATCGCCTGGGTGTGAACACAAAACGCTGGCGAATAACGCCAGGCGAATATTCGTCCCGGTGTGTATGGGCCTTTAGAGCGGGCGCAGGTGGTACAGGCCGCGATGTATTCACAAACATCTCTCTCCATTGAGGGCTAGTAAAATCTCTTACGGATGAGACTGATAGTCCGATGTACTCCACCGTGACAGGACACCTTCGAAGCATGCCCCCATGTAATGACCTCGGACCTGAGAGAAGATGGGACAAAAAGAGTACCTCTAGGACATGGTGCATGGTTGGACTCTTCACCTTGCGCTTGCTGGACCCTGGTCTCAATGTCCCAAATGAGGTTGCCCACGATGCAGGTTTCTGGTATGATGGTGGAGATGGAGTTTTCAGAAGGGCTTTATTTGCGGGAGAGAGCATCGGGTTTGACATTCCTACTGCCGGGTCTGTAAGTGATTGTAAAATGGAATCGGTCGAAAAATAAACACCAGCGAGCTTGATGTGAGTTCAGTCTCTTGGCTGTGCGTAAATCTGTCAAATTCTTGTGGTTAGTCTATACTATAAAAGGCTGTTCAGCCACCTCCAGCCAGTGACGCCACTCTTCCAGAGCCAACTTGATAGCAAGCAATTCTCTGTTGCCAACACCATAATTTTGCTCGACAGGCAATAATTTTCGGGAAAAGAAAGTGCATGTTTTTAGTTTACCCGAGGACTCCTCCTTCACAGCCGTCATTGCCACGGTCGAGGGTGCTGTAGCCAAGGCCATTTTGGTCGATGCCGGGATACGCTCCTCTGATGGTATCAACTTTAGACAGAAACATTGATCAGTATTTTTGTATTAAAATACAGATATACTTTGTTGCTGTCCTAAGGCAAGTTTGGTCAGTCAGTGGCCCCTTACCTAGTGCTGATATGAAATCAAAGTGCAACTGAGATCTGCCTTTGCTTTGTGTCTTTAACCAATAAGTGCTATTGTAATAAGTGCTAAGTGCTAAACTGAGGGAACTGTTTGGTTTTGCTGATCTGCTCCACTGGCACTTATCACACCAGGTGGGAACAGTTGAGATAACAAGTAAAGCAGCTGATTGTAGTCAGTGGGAGCATATAAAAAGTACTTAGAAACATTTGACCAGGGAGAAAGCAGAAGCTTTGTATTGTTCTGTGAGAGAACATCTTGCCTGTGAAGATACAGCTGGTAAGAGTCAGACATTTATTTTGGCTGTAGTAGAAAAGAAATTGTTTGATTGAATAGAATAATCTGCTCTTTATATTTATGCTTTGAGAATTGTATTAATTGTGATAATTGTTATGGTAATCACCAGATTTTCACTTGTGTTTGAAGGTTTTTTACATGGTTGTTCACATGACTTCAAAAATAAAAGAAAAGAAAGAGAAACAATCTGAGTGGAATCCTGCTTCATCTTTCTAAAAGCAAGGTAGAACCCCTTTCAAGTGCAGGGGATGCAAACAATTCTGGAGCACTTGAGAGCTATAAAAACTATCTCACTCTTTGGCATCCACACATACTCTACTGTGCTACCAAGGAGTGCACATGTTCTGATAAACATTTGCTTAGTGGTACCAATACAAACATGTTGTTTTTCTTCTACTCTGTGACATTTAAACACTTTGAAGGGTGATTGAATGACTTCTAAGAAGAAGACTGTCAGGACTCAAACTTCTGTCTCCCCTTCTGACCACCAGAAGGAGCCATCTAGACTTGGTTCTCATCTTCACTACATCAGCCATCAGCCACTGCTCACTGTTTCCAGACCGTCCACCAGCTGTTCTGAATTCAGTAAAAACAACCAGTGTATTTAATCAGGCAGCGGTCTTTGCGTGGCGCTTTATTTTATTTTTTGGTTGCTTTTGCTGACATTCTAAGTGTCTTTTCATCTCTTCATGTAATTAGACCTTTGCCTGTTTTGACTTCCCCTCTGCCTCGCCCACGCCCAGTTTGTTTACTGATTCTCTTATCGCCTCTTTGACCATCCTCTCGAGCCCTGTATGTGTTTGTCAATAAACACTGATGGGCATGGATCCATACGCCCCTGCCTCTTCGTCACAAAGACTAAGGACAAACAAAGATGACCTAACCATGTTGACACAAATGTGAGCTTGTTGAGGAGAAAAAACTTGGGATAAATTCTGAAACTGAATGAGATCGAACTGTGTGCCGCACTGCAGGAAAACTTCAGCTGATTGATTTTGCAATGTTCTCCCTAGTGTCTCTGTTCATACAGTACAGTGGTCACATGCACAGATGCACAATTTACTGAGACGGTGTTTAAAATTTATTTTCCAAACCATGTTTTCCTTCATTTGACCAAACACAACAGTTATAAAACTACATCAAGAAATCTTGTCACAATTTGTCATTAGTATTCAAACAAAGAACATTGGTTTTACTCCTGTCTCTTCAGCTTTACTCACTTCTTACAAATGCTACCCTTTCATGGGTGAGGTGGAGCAGCGTAACAAAAGCGTGTTGTGTTTTATAAAGCATAAACAAAAAAGACAGCTAAGAAGCACAAAGAAGACCATCATGGTAGAGTGTTGATGGCAAGAATTTAAATTATATAAGAATACTTTTTTCTATGATCTTCATGTAAGGATGAATGCATCCGTACCTGCAGTTCCACTGTATCTGCCATCACTAAGTCTGTAGTTTGTGCTCTCATCTCCCACCCTGAAGTCTTCATACTCAGCATAAGCACTGCCGCCTTCAAAGTCCCACAGGTCTACTCTCAGTTTCCACCTCTTGGATTTGTCTTTGGTCAAAGCAGAAATCTTCTCCAGACCGAGCCAGTGATCCCCTGAAGAGATCAGGACAAGCAAAGTTTATGCTGATTATTTTACCCTTTACTGAGAGATGATTGAACCCTGTTATTCACTTTATGCAACATCCAATTAGATCTGAATTTGACAGATTGTAGCAGAGATAGTTTAACACCCAAAGATCTCATTTTTTACATACATGAAGCAAATCCAAATCCATTCTTGTATGCTGCCCATTCCCTGTCGAAGGCCACTGCTCCTCCAGTACCCTTCTGGATCACTGTCCAGATTCCATTTTTAATCATCTCACAGTAAACCTGGACAGGAACAGGTGAAGAGATTTAAAGTTTGAATCCCATTTGTTTTCATGCACCTCGATATATTGAATTTTTTCTCCACATTTGATCGTTCTCGAGGTGCGGTGAGCTGCAGACACACCCACTAGGCACAGACACATCTATTAGATATCTAAATCATGGCTATTTCAAAGCTCACAGCTATAGATATGCATTATGAGTCAGACAGACATCAATTCCTAAAAGTCTAATACAAGTCTAATGCATGTCACTGTTTAGATCTCTAGCAGACGACTTTCCTACAGATCAGGGGTGGCGAACAAGTTTGACACCAAGAGCCGAATTTTTTCATTGTGAGAGTCAAAGAGCCACACCACACACTGACCTTTTCTCTTCCTTTCTCTGACACACAACCACTCAGTGACAGGCGGTGAGGTTGATGCTGGAGACACACTGACTTCTCTGAAGTCAGATTTACATCAGTATTTAACTGGTAATTCTTTATAACTCAACATTCCTCTTTTAATAACTCTTACACCAACAAATACACAAACAACTGGACAGAGCATCCTTCTGGTGTCTGAGTGATTCATATTCACAATAAATACATTAAATACATTACATTTCAGTTGTGTGCAACTTGAATTAATTTTAACTTCTTTAGAATTTCTTGCCTTTACATGTTTTTTATATATAATTGAATGACTGACTTTTTGCGTCAAAAGCAAATAATATATTAAATGTTACTACATTGCAACAGTTAAGTTCATACTTCAGAGTAATAATCAGCTGAAATACCACTAAGCTGGCTGCTTTATTCCCTATCTCCATACACATTAAGGGCCCATTAACTTGAATACACACATACAGCTAAACGGCATTCAAGTCACTTCTGCAAACAGGTCCCTGACTTGTGGTTTTACAATTGAGATTCCCCCCTTCCCATGAGTCTTAGGGGCTGAAGGCGGGGCTAACTCCTGGTAGCCTCTCTGATCAGTTCCTGATCAGTTCCGCAAAAAAATGTGTTTTGAAAGCAAAAAAAAGTTTTTGAAAGCAAAAAAAAAAAAACAAATTTTGAGCAAAAAACTTAGAAAGTTTTATGTGCAACGTGGTGGCAGAAATATCACTCCATATTCTTTCAAAGAGATTTCTGCTCATTTATCTCCGGTTCTCTCGCTGCCTCATCAGTGACAAGCGGGGATCTCATCAGTCAGTCTCTGCATTAAAGGATCCATGAGAAAAGTGATCTGCGGTCGTTTCAGTCCAGTTGCGCAAGCAGCGTCAGGTTCTGCGCTTTATTCATTTGGATTGCAGCTTCTGCTGTGAGCTGCGCATAGAAGGAACGTGGGATGATGGCCGTTTTGAATGTGCGCTTTGAAAAGCTTCAACTTGTTAATAAAGGAGACAATTTGTGTCAGATGATCAGGAAGAGTTTTTAATATTTTCCGGGATACGTTTTGTTCTTTTCTGCCATGATCTAATTTAATGCTATTTAATGCTCATAATGATAAACATCGTGACTTTCCATTCTGTTCAGTAAAAAAGTAAGAATCTTCCCGTTCAGGAAGGACGAAGATTCTTACTTTATACTCTAAATTTCACCCATTTTGACCATGAGGGTGACAGTCTGCACATCAAATCTATATCTATGTGTTCCAACATTGGGCGTAACCTGCGCAAATGATTGGCAGTCACGTGTGTGTCGGGAGCAGCATCAAACACACACACATACTGCCAAATTACTTTTATTATTAATTATTATTTATTTTTAATACCCTCTGGCGGTTTGAGTGTGGTTTAAGAGGGAAAAAACTGTGAAATGAGGCACAGTATATGGAAAATATGATGAGACGCAAAGAGCCGCACGCTCATTGGTCAAGAGCCCGTTCGCCACCCCTGCTACAGATGATCCCGTCTCGGTCCCATCATGCCTTGTGCGTTGTAAACAAGCCATTTGGGTAGTTTCTTCCCACTGGACACAAGATATCTATTAGATAACTAATCTACAATAGACATAATAATCTATTAGACATAGATGTTTATACTTAATTATGTGACTCTATTAGAACTCTGTCAATAGTGTTCTGCATATTGAGGTCTCCTACAAATCTACTTGTAAACTTCTAATCATTGAATATTCTTATATGTCTATTAGAAAACTTTTTAAAACATTCAATCGATGTAAAATAGAAAAGCTTAGCCAATAATGTTTCCATCATTGGGATTTTGGTTCCCCTTCCTCCTTTATCTCTTTTTACTATCAAATATAAACATGACATCATTGGTGTAAATCCACTTCTTTCCTCATCTATATATGTAAATGCATGTCTTTGGTTTAAGAATTTCACTTCAAAGTAGTAGTTTCACGGTAGGACTGTGCAGGAACACATGAAGAGATTTATTCAAGCTTTTAGCAAAATATATCTCAAAACAGGAATGAGAGTGTTTTTAACTGTGTCTTAAACATTTACTGTTAATGTGATCTCAGTTTTCCTCATTTTGATTTGTTATTTAAAGAGTTTCATACTAACAAACTAGATTGAGTTGGTGCCTAAAGCATTTCATCAGAAGAGGTTAGGAAGCTTCAGCTTTTTAATCATCCTATGACATAACAAGAATTTTCAAAATCCAGGGATTAAAAAAACCCTGTTCTAAAAATGTGATGCATCTTCCTTGATGGTCTAAAAGGACTCAGCATTTTATACCATTGGCCTGGGGGAATAGTTAATTCTGATTGGCTGCTGGGTGTCGACACTTCATCAGGCATTATCCCTTAACTACACTGCACTGTAGAATGGGAGGCACTTTAGAACAAAACCTTACCTTAAACATTGGCTGTGGAATTATTTTATGAAACTCAAGGCTTTTTAGAAGGAATTGAGAAAGTAGTCAAGAATACACATCTTGTTATATAAACTTTGAATTGTACATTTCACAGAATACTATGAAATTACAGTTTTTTTTTATCTTTCATACATATTAGCAGAATGTTGGATATGAAAAAAAACACAAACTGCATAAAATTCATGTTTGATACCTTAAAGCTGTACCTGAATCTCCCAGGTTGGATGCTGTAAACACCACTGGGTCCATTTGGTGAAAAAATCAGAATGTATGAACAATCAGGTGGTCCACCTGACAAGAGAAAAAGAAATGATATTGTGAACAGTTTCTGGGGAAAAATACATTAACAACATGTTCTTTAACGGCATTTACTGATCCACTCTTTATTATTAGAAATAAAAAGAAAAACAAGAAAGAATGAGACTTAATCTATGGATCAACAGTTATTTACACGGCATAAGTATTTAGCTTTCTTTACCCCAGTCTCTATGGAAAAGATCATGAGGAGAGCTAACATGAGTCCAGACCAGTCGAGGAGACCTCCCATCTTGACTTTTTTCAGAGAACGTTTAAAATAGTTACAGGGAAATTGATAAAGTCAAACTTACTTTAAAAACACAACTTTTGCACATTATGGAAACCTATGCATTTTACTAAGTTGTCTCCTGAAAACCTGTTGGCTATAAACTTACAGTTCACAGTGAGCACATACCTGTTTACTGTGTGATGCTTGAGTCACAGCTCAAAGTCTCAAGACAAACAATGTCTTTTAAACTCTGTCTGGACTGCCACACCTCTTTTCCCATCACTGTGAATGTCCTCATTCGTGTTAGGTCAGGCTGAGTGTGAGGGAAGTGTGAGCATCTGACTGCCCAGAAGGACATTTCTGCTTCTTGGACATCGCTCACCTGGCTGCACCAGCCTGACTGAACGACATTCCAGGACAAACCCAAAGAAAGACTAACATTTTGTTTTCAGTCTAACTCTGAAGTCAGACGTTTTGGGGTCAAGGCTAACAAAGAATTAAATTAACCCTTTAACAGTTGGGCTTTAGCTCTGTTGTTGATGCACCTTAAATCATTGTGACTAATCAACTGTTACACAACTATTGTAACTCCAACAGACTCTGAAGAAGAGAACAGCTTTTCACTGATATACACTTATCAGCTTAATACTGCTCTGAATCCATTGGAACAATAATTGCATAAATGATCAATGATTTCTTGAAGTTCAAAGAGAGACTGTTATTTCCTGTCATTGACTTTAGCTCCTGTATTAATAGGCTGCATGACTGCCTTTATTTTAAAAAGCCTTGGGAGTTTCCTGAGACTCTCGTTTCAAGCTGTGTTTACTCTTAAGTCATTAATCTCTTGGGTTGACCAAGAGAGACAACAAGACCATCCAACACACCTTGATGGTGCGTGTGACAGTTTAGTGTTTTTCTTGTTCTGTTTCCTGACTGCCTCTGTGTTTTGCAGGTCAGCTGTCGCTCCTCCTGGATTGCCCATTCCTGTCTGGTCCTCTCTGTAGAGGAGTGCACAGCTGCCTGCACTTTGTAATCATGCCTATTTAAGTTATAAGATATTATATATATATATATATATAAGATATTACTCAGTCCTCAGTGTCGGTGCGTCCCTGTTAGGTCTGTGGTTTTTCCTGCTCAGCCGACACTGAGGTCTGTTTGTCCTTAGGTTTTTCATCTTAGCTTGGTCTTTCCCCTTTTTCTGCCCTTTTTGAGGAGTTTTGAGTTCTTGACCCCTCCTTGTGGTGCTTTCTGTTATATGAAATCGTTTCTTAGCGCCTTCCTGAGTCTCAGCCTGATCCCTATCTGCATTTGGGTTTCCATCCTTCCAGCCGTGACAGCGTGCATCTCCAACATACGTTATTGCATTGAGTCTATATATCCATAAGTGTTCTTTAGGAATAGAATGGAAACACCTTCAACCTGCAGCATCTTTTTTTGTGAGATGTTGCTGTAAAGGACCAGTATTGTCAGAAAATTACATTGTTTTGGCATTGAACCTAAAAAGTTGGATTTGAACATAGAAACATGTGCAAAGCTGACCTTATGAGTTGCACAAGAGTTTGCACATTTGTGTTAGTGTTTATATAGAGTGGAGAAAATAAGTATTTGATCCCTTGCTGATTTTGTAGGTTTGCCCACTTAAAAAGAAATTACCAGTCTGTGATCCTATGGAAGGTTAGTTCGAACAGTAAGAGATAGAAAATCCCAAATATTGGATCCGCATCGAAAGCATTAAGAGTTCTGGTTAACAGACTCCCCTAATCAACCTGTCACCTGTCACCTGTTTGAACTAATCCACTTTTCTCAGAATCAATCCATGAGTCAGATTCCAAACTCTCCAACATGGATAAGACTAAAGAGCTTTCAGTGGATTTAAGGCAGACCATTGTAGAGCTGCACAAGACCGGAATGGATTACAAAACCATCAGCAAGAAGCTGGGAGTTAAGGTGACAACCGCAGGAGTTGAATAAATTGTGTTTAATAACAGACAGACATTACTAAACCACAATGTACCAGGAATAAATCATTTTTGATTAGGCCCTATAGGAGAGGGTCTTTAAATGTTGGACCAAAGTCAACAGACATCAATTGAAGAGCCATCTCAGGTGGCAGTAGCAGAAGAAAGCCACATCCTCTCCAGATCAAGATCCTCCAGGCTTGATAGCCCACTGACTGAACTAGTCTGTAAGTAAATCAAGAGACCATAATGTGGAACTTAATGCTTTACTAAACAGGGTTCAAGCTCAGAAGGTAGGAGTGTAAATCAATGATTATTATGCTGTTATTCTAAATAAGAACATGTTATTAATAGCTTACCTAGTTAAATAAAGGTAATGATAATAATACAAAAAACCCCAAAAAAATATTATCAATGAAAATATGCTACTAATTATTTTGTGTTTCATTGCTACCATTATTTCAGACTTCCCTGATATTTACACGGATAGAACAGATAAGAGTGTCACAGTTATTAAAATCCAAATGAATGATTTTTCCTGACAGCAGAGGCCAAAAATCATGTCCAGAAATTGAAAGAGGAATGTTTGCTTGATTTGAGATGTATAATCCAAAAATTTTATGTGATTTGCACAGAACAATAACTAAATGGTCATTGTCATAGTAAAACTAGTGTCGTGATATTCGAGACTTAGACGCAGACCCAGATACTGGAACCCGGAAGGATAACAGGAGAGAATTATGGTAAGAATTCTGATTTATTTTTTCTTGCAGGTGATTTTCCAAAGGTGGGATCTTTGGTTCCAGATTGAAGGTGAGTAGCAGGAAGACGTGACGTGACTGGAGGACTTCTGTGAAGGCTGTGAGGGCATGAACAGCTGACAATGCGGGCGTGGAATGATCGAACCGTTCCGGAGGAAATCCCAGGTAGCACTCGTGGTGATAATGTTCTGGAAGCGAGGCGAAAAAGCACAATTACTAAAACAAGAATTTTTCTTAGGAATAAACATGAATGACCTGACAAGCACCATGGAGGAGCAACGAACTGGCGACAAATACTGGCTGTGGATCTCCTTAAGAAGGCAGCAGGGCTGATGAGGTGAGTGGCAACAGCTGGGAATCCTCCAGAGCAGAGCAGAGAGGGGCGGGGCTGACAGAGGCACCATGACAACTAGGTTTTATTCAGCTATAACACAATGAATCTTTAATTAAACAAACCTAATGCTTCTAATTTACTCATTGAGTAATAATGTGTGGAGATACAGTTCCATGTATCGGCCTGAGACTTTATTCTCTGCTAGCAATACATAACTGTATGCACCCCTGAACCCAATCTCGTGAATGGAGGTCCGCCCCTTCACCTTCGTTTGATTCCTTACTTCCAGGAGAGTTGGCTGTGGTTACTGAAGGCTATGGTTTGGGAGATTGCCAGTAGGTGCCAGAGTGCTATATTGTAGACAGTTGGTCAGGATCAACTGCTTTGAATGGCACCATCTGGATCAACCACGTCATTCATCTTATTTTATTTATTTATTTATTTGTTTATTTATTTATTTATTAACCTGTCCTCTCCAGCCGCAGCGCAAACAGATAAGAGCGGAAAGCCTCTTGTGTTGGACATATTTTACTGTTACAGCAGGGGGTTATGAATCTTCTGACACACAAGGTGTGTATTTGTATAAACGCCTTTTGTAATTTAGGCTACATTTTTATTTATCTTGATTATAATTGTATGCGTTTTTTGTTGGACTGGATGAAAAAGAAGAAGAGAGAGGGATGTTAGAGAGGAAGATGGGGTGTAAGGGTACAGAAGAAAGGGAGAAAAATAGGGGGGTTAAGAAAATATAAGCATGACTATGGGGGGTTGGTAGAAATTCTAAAGCAACAAGTTGCTGGAGCTTTATAGTCATTACTGTCAGGTGTAAATGTTGGTCTTAAAATGTTGGATGAAGCCCTTTGAGAAATGGTGGTTGGTGATTTTGCAGCGGAGCTGTGGATCCAACAATTCTACATGACACATACAACTTTTGATAAGCTGTGTTATGCTGTAGAATCTTTAGTGGCGCCCACTGTACGGTGCCCAAGGCAGCCAGTTCCGACCGAGAACTGCATTGCCATCTGGTTGTTGGTCACGTGACTCATTTAATTTGAAAGCAGAGAAGGACAGATCAACATGATGCTTAAGAAATTCATTACAACCAGAAAGGTATTACGACATTTGAATTCCTGTAATTACATTTCTCAGGAAACTGCTAATTTAAAAATGTCTGATAGCATTTAAGTGAAGAGCTATTATCGATTAAAAAAACCCTCAAAGATTAAGGCACACACTTAATTCAAATTTTCAATTTGTTTA